>JARFJB010001973.1:782500-950000 GCA_036346205.1 Vesta saturnalis
TATTATTACAGATACTAGTTTAGGTTAAAGTATCAAATAAGTTTTAAGTGAAAGATTTTTATTGTATAGTTACATTACAGTAAACACAAAAGTTGAATATTGTGAGAATGGTTTCGTTTAGTAACGAGGAATATGCCGATATGTATTTAGTGTACGGCGAAATACAATGCATCCTCGGACAGCAGCATTTAGATATGCAGATAATTTTTTTCTTGCTCCGAAATCGTTCACGCTTCTTCATCAAAGAATTAGGGAAACAGGATCGGTAACAATGAAACGGGAAGACATACTGATGTAATGGAAGAATATCAGGATGATATTTTATTGGAAATATAGCACAATCCCGAAATAAGCGTAAGAAGGTTGGCTGCAATGTATGCCAATGTGTCAAAATCATCTGTGTGGAACATTCTACATAAGGTAGGCTTGTATCCTTTTCATTTCAAAAAGTCTAGACCTTGCAAGCAGGTGATTTTCCTGCTTGTGTTCATTTTCCATCAATAAAGAGAATCAGGACCAAAATTTTTTCTAATATTTTGTTTTATGATGAAGCCGCTTTTACAAAGGATGGAATTTTTAATATGACCAATGCACTATTACTCCTATGTTGATGAAAACCCTCATGCGATAAGGGAAAGTAAACATCAGGAAAGGTTTAACATTAACGTATGGATAGGTGTTTTTGGTGATAATTTGCATGGACCTGTAGAATTGCCAAATCATTTAACAAAATACTTTACCGGATTTATTAGATGATATTAATCTGAATATTCGGCGGAACTTGTGGTTTTTACATGATGGTTGTCCGGCTCACTATAGCAGAACTGTTCGTACTTTTTTAGATAACAATTACCGAGAGCGATGGATCGGAAGAGGCGGTCCGGTTGCTTGGCCAGCAAGGTCTCCAGATTTAAATCCTTGCGATTTTTGTGTTTGGGGATATCTAAAATCAATGGTTTATTCCCAACCAATAGAAACACGCGATCAGCTTTGGAGAAGAATTCAGGATGCCTGCGACGAATTTAGGAACAATAGGGGAATTTTGCAAAAATTCGGCAATCTTTACATAAACGAATAAATTTGTGCATAGAAACGGATGGTCGTCACGTGGAACATCTTTTGTAGATTCAGTTTTGTGTTTCATGCTTTCAGTTGTCATTTTGAATTTTTTTTGTTATTAATTGTCTCTGCAACATTTTCTTGTATTAAAAACGATTATTTTTTACCGAGTTTATTTCTTACTTTCTAAAACAAAATTAATTTATGACATGAGAGCAGCTTGACGTTCACGCAATTCTTATTTTGTTTATTTTCCATAGCCATCTTTCATAATTGTAAATGAATTCGTTAGTTAATTTTATAAAAGTATGATTAACACATGAAAAGTTCAAATCGATTATTTCGAAAACGGTGCGTCGTAGCGACTTCAGGCAAGAGATTCATTCTTTTATGAAGCAAATCGAATTTTTTAATTTTATCTTAAAATTGCAAAATTTTGAAAACAAAAACTTATGAATGACAATGTCCAATGCCCCGCCCAAACGAGCCGTTTATGAGTAGAGCTAAGAAATCATATTCACGCCATACGATTGGGCATATTCCACTAAATAAATGTACAGAACGCTATCCTTTAAAGGGAAACCATTTTGAAGATATTTGAATTATACCAATGTTAGGGCGCCATCTTCCAAGATCTCCAGCTCTATTAGGAAGTATTTTGTATTAAGGTAATTTACGTTAAATAGACATAAAATCAGCTCTCGAATCTGCAGTTTTCTTTTGTGAAAAGAGTTTTGGACGCCCTAATGTGTCTATATACAGGGTTCCCCATAATAGGCTACCCATTTTAATATTTGCATTAAAATTTTTTAGTGAACAAAACAAACTATTTATTATACTAAATTACAGCTAACTCTTTGGGATTTATGATAACTTATAAATATTTGGCTAATTTAATTCTAACTTTTAAAAATCACGTCTTCTAAATGACCTCCACCAACTTCAACACATTTTTCAATATTAGATAAAAGTGGTTCATTACACGGGTAGCAAACCTTCGTCTATTCCTTCAACCTCGATTGTACCTGGACGACACTTTGGCATTTAAATATCCCTACAGGAAAAAATCGGGCGCCATTAAGTCGGGGACCTCGAAGGCCAAGGCAAATCTCCGAATCAAGAAATGAGTCGGCCATTAAATATATCTCGCAGAACACTCATTGAGTTTCTGGCGGTATGAGCTGTTGCCCCATCTTGTTGGAATAGTAAGGCATTTTTAGTAATACTCGTCTATTTAATTCGGGAATGAGGAATGTCTCTAGCATGTTTACGTAGCGCTCGGATGTTACTGTTACAGCGCGGTTATTTTCATCCTCAAAAATATGGACCAATAATACCAAAAGATCCTACTCCACACCACACCCCAA
This sequence comes from Vesta saturnalis, assembly GCA_036346205.1. NCBI lineage: Eukaryota > Metazoa > Arthropoda > Insecta > Coleoptera > Lampyridae > Vesta > Vesta saturnalis. The sequence goes on from JARFJB010001973.1 coordinate 784,927, forward strand.
CTTTTGGATTATGGAGGTTCTGTGTAAAGATTTCACGAGGATTTTCAATTGACCAGTATCTAAAATTCTGTTTATTAACCATGCCGTTCAAATAAAAATTTGCTTCGTCGCTCATTAGGAGACTGTGAATTGCTCCTTGATGTAAATCCAAAATTCTTGACAAAATGCTAAACTTGCTTCTTTATCTTGATTGCTAAGGTGCTGTGCCATTTGGTATTTATAGGGATGAGATTTTAAATCCCATTGAAGAATTCGATCTAAGCTTCCTTTGATATTCCTAGGATAAGGGTTTGTCGATTAGCAGACCTTTTAGGACTTCTCGTAAACGTAATTCTAACTCTTTCAATATTTTCTGGTGTACGAACTGTTCTTCGACGTCCAGGCTTCTTCAAGTTTTGTACAGAATTATTTTCACGCCAATGACGAACCCATAACTTAACAGTTTTACGATTTGGCGCGTGACCCTATTGTTGTTATTAAACTGACGCCGGAATGCACGCCTAACTTCTTCTATCGAATTGCTTCTTATGTAAGTTTCTACACAAAACACACGTTGTTGGACTGAGTAATCCATGAAAGTTCAAACGGATTTTGAGATAATGTCTCAAAGCAGAAAAATTAAATAATTATTGATGAAAACTAACAAACTTCTCGTAGTAAAATGACGTTACACGAAATTATTAATTTATAACTTATTTGTGACAGGCGCCTACCTGTTTAATAATTAACTTAAATCCCAAAGACTAGAGAAGATAATCCCACAGAGAACAACTTACTTTGTTATCTCGTAGGGAATTTATTAATAAAATAAAATAGGTAGTCGATTATGAGGAACCCAGTATATATATATATATATATATATATATATATATATATATATATATATATATATATATATATATATATATATATACGCAGTGAGGCATCTAAGCTCCGTCGGTTTGTATACGAAAATGGTAAAATATTTTTGAAATCTTTTTTAATTATCGTGTAGGTTCATTAGGACTACGTTTTAAAATTATTTTCGAATATGCAAGGTGGTCCATAAAAATCTTACGCATCAAAGTTATGAAACTTTAAATGGAACACCCTATATATGATGGCATATTTCGATTCTGTGGACTAAATAAAGCTCACTGTTATAGTACCTAATACTCGGATTTTTTTAAATGTTTTCATTGTTTACTGAAAGCATCACACTTTAAAATCCACCGAAGTTATTATCACAAATTTATACTGGGTGCATAAAACCCAGTTACTATTTTGACCAACATTAAAGCCAATTAACTTCCTTATTTTAACACCTCGTATTTATTACCATATTTTTATTCTAATTTTAATTCTCTACAAAACTGTATTAGGGTTCCCTATACCTATCTCTTACAGATTTTTGTAATTTATGAGCAGCTTTTGATGAAAAGCTTTTATTGCTCGAGATAATCCAACCGTTTGACTAGGCTTTCCTTAGCACTGACTGAAAGGCGTTAATAACTGGGTAAATAACAAAAACATTGTTTTATTGAACAAACACAACATTGATAAGTGAGCAACTTCAACGTTTCAACAAATGTTCAAAATTATTTCCGTTCCTTTCAATACATGAACGAACTCTCTCTAGGAAAGACTCCTTCATTTTTCTCAACATACTTGGAGTTATGGAATTAAAAGCTGTTCTGATTCGCTCCTTCATGTTGTCGGGTGTGGTTGGTGGTGTAGGGTAGACAATATTTTTGATGCATCCCCACTAGAGAAAATCAGGACTAGTTAAATTTTGCCAATTTTGTGGGCCGCCGCACCCTATCCACCTGTTGGAAAATTGTCTGTTCAATTCGTCCCTAACATTAGCATGAAAATGCGCCGGCGCTCCGTCTAATTGTAGCCACATTTCCTGCCGAATATCAAGCTGTATGTGTTCCAAAAGAACAGGCAAATTTCCTCTTAAAAATTCAAGAAATATATCACCGTTCAAATTGCCATTAAAAAAAAAGGACCTACTACATGTGTTCCCATTATACCACCCTACACATTTACGGACCATCTGTGTTGCCTATCGAGAGTTCTAAAAAAAATAGGATTCTCGTCACTATAATAATGAAAGTTATGTCTATTTACTAAACCGTTATTGTGGAACGTTGATTCGTCCGAAAAAGCACAAAATCAAAAAATTTCATTATCACCAAATTTTCTAAAAGCCATAAACAAAATGCAAACCTAAGATCGTAATCCGCTTCTAAAAGTTCTTGGTGTAATTGAATGTGATGTGGATAAAACTTATTCTTCTTTATTATCCTTCCAACGCTCTGCTGACTTATGTCAAATGCTTCTCCGCTGACTGGTATGTGGATTTTCTACCAGATATTCCATAACGGCAAAATTATTCTCTTCGTTACCCGTAACCGGCCTTTGCTTTTGTGGTGTCTTGTATGATACACTTCCAGTGCTTCGAAAAACTTGCAATACTTTTCTAATGAACGCCTGTCGGGATGACGCCTAGCAGGATACATTTGTGCGTAAATCCTAGATGCTAGCATGCAATTATCATTGCATTTCCCAATTACTAAGATCATGTCGCACTTTTCAATTCGAGCCCACCTAATAAAACTGATTCTCAAAGTTGATTAGCTAAAATGATTTAACTTTAACACGAACTATGACTTTTCAATAAATTCCTTTATTTTATGTGACAGTAAGACCGTCAAAGCCTGCTTTTCAAGAACAAATTCCATGAAATTATTATTGGAATAGAAAATCCTAAATTACAAAAATCTGTAAGAGATAGGTATAGGGAACCCTAATACAGTTTTGAAGGGAGTTAAAATTAGAATAAAAATATTGTAATAAATACGGGGTGTTCCATTTAAAATAAGGAAGTTAATGACTTTAATGTTGGTCACAATATTAACTGAGTTTTATACACCCAGTATAAATTTGTGATAATAACTTCGGTGGATTTTAAAGATTCGAAATACATCAACGCAGACAAGGTTTGATTATCCTTATTACACATATGAAATTTAATTAATCCAACAATAATAACTCTAAAGGTAATCACGCTTCTATCCTTTAAAGGTCTAAAATGACATTAGGTAATCCTTTGTTCGACATAACGTGGTGTCCATAGGGATCTGGTTTGCTTCACGTAATCCTTTAATATATGCCCACACTTGTCACAAAAAGAAAACAGAAAGCAACCGTAATATCTAGGTAATTTGGCCGTTGTATCGCTGGCGAACGTTGTAACAAAAGTTTCTCAAGTTTTTAATTATCCATTTAATTTGGTTTGAATTTTACATTTGTTTAATTAAGCTTAATGCTATATAATTAAAGTACTTTTGGTTGCCTATACTGTGATACAGAACTCATTTTGTTTTTACAATTGTTTCTCAACAAAATTTATTATCTCTTACATTTTAACTTTACATTTGGCTATTCAAAATTTCTAATCTCTTCGGTTTAATCCCCGTTTGGATAGTTTACAGATAACACTCTTTCTTTTTGCATACATTTTTTTTGATTGAGTTAACTTTGGTGTTTGGTTGCTTAAGCATTAATAAATAAGTTTCTAGATCTGAGGATCTAAAAAGGAATTGTTTTACAAAGAAAAGTTTTCTTTGCATATTGCGGTTTTCAGGTGTATCATTCAAACAATTTATCACGAACAGCTCGCCTGATATCTTTAAGCTATGTCAATATATTATTGTCTGGCCTTTCCTAATGTTGAACTGGTAGATGCACTTGCAGTTATTTTTATTCTCGTTACTGTTACATATTTTTTTATACAACTAAAGAAGTTTAAGAGTATACCATCTTTACTTGTATATGTTGTAACTTATCTAGAAATTCCATCTTCATACATCTTAGGTTCCTCTCGTAGAAAAATAACTTAAGTAGAAATCAACAAAAAGGTTAGACTTTATTAATCATAGTTTCCACATCTATAACCTCAGTTCATTTCTGCTCCTTCCCTTAATACTAAAATAAGGAAAACTACTAAAATATTATTTACCCCTAACATTTTCTGAAATCCGTTTTTCCACTTCCTTTCTCTTCGTTTTTTTTGTTTGCAAAATATAATTATAATTGTTAAAAATCGTGTATTACTTTATCATTAAATTACTTACTTTTTCATTAGATCCTGAAATTAATTTGTGTGTAAACCGTTCTTTTAACGACGATCGTTTTGTTAACAGCTGTCGGCCATATCTTTCTCTTTTAATGTTTGTGACGTATTAACTATCCAACAAACATGTGCACTGTAGTTTAGTTTTAGATATTTTCCATATGTTTTAAATTTCAATTTGATATTGGTAATTCATTCAATTTAATTTTTTTCTTGACATTCTCTCCCAAATCTCTTAAATAAAGTTTTGTTGGGACATAACAAGTATTTCTGAATGTCATTTATCATTTAGCATATTAACTTTTTACGATTAGAAATATAAAAACCTGCTTTACCATAAGACGGCCTTTCGAAATCAAACAGGTTCCTATTTATCTATAATTATAATCTACTATAAAATTATTCTTTCACACTTTTAACGTTTTACTAAATAGTTTTGTTTAACTTGTGTTGCGAATATTTTCTTTTTATTTTGTTTTCTATAAATTTTTTAATTAACCAACGATGTATCTACATTATTTATTTATAAATTTACTTTTGTTTAAATGCGTACTTACTTCATTTTGGACGTTAATTGCCAAGTTATTTGTCTTTTGCTAGAATTTATTTATTTTTGGAAACACGTTTTATGTTTATATGTATTCCTTTTATGTGATTTAATAATCATGGGTTTTCTTTTATCCCACAATACTTTTTCCTTTTCCCCTATTAGTTTCTCCTTTCTTAGGGTTACCTACTCGCCTCTTGCTGACATCATTGTTCAGGAGCTGGGATAACTGTGAGTTCTTATTTTAGGAAGCGGCTCCTGGCGAGCTTTTAATCTTTACCGGAACTTTCCTGACTCCGCCCGAACGTCCGACATCCATAGGAGAGTAGCGACCCATCTCATTTTTCTCCTTTTTTCTTTCCAATTCCCGTTTCTTCACGTAACAACGTAACTGTCTGTTCTTCACTCGTGCCTAAGACGCATATAACATATGAGCAATTTGAATAAACGTTTGTCACAAGAAATGTTTACTTCCACTTGAATATTAAAATTCTTAGTTGGTTTTATATAATCGATTTCGTACTTTTAACGATTGCACATGTACTACAATTAATGACAGTAATGTCCACTGCTATCTAGCTTACTACTTGTTACGTAAAAGTTACTTTAGGTTTATTTGTTAGAACGCATGGTTCAATACTGAACACGTTGACTTAGTATTTGCTGTTGTACTTTTAAATCTGCCTTAACACTTTTAAAAATTCTTGAAAGAAAAACACTAGTATTTCCTTTCAATTCACAATAGATCCTTTTATTCGTAAATGTTGAAATACTTCACCCCAATATGGATTGTTGCTGCAGCACTAAATGTTTACAAACCAAAACCAGCACTGGCCGTTTTAAGGTCTAATATAAACTTTACGCGATTCACCTTTATTCGAGCTCTTATGCTAATCGACTCCATTATGCCATCATAGGCTCTGGCTTAAATACCTTCCGTTCACCATATTGTCCAAACGTCACAATATTTTCGCTCCAAAACTACAATCAACCTATCACAAACGAGAATTCAAATTAATAATTAAGCTTAACTCAACAAAAACGTCCATGTACTACTACGCGTACGTGTGTACGTCTATTTCTCCGTCGAACAATACAGAAAAATAGATTTTCACAGGTTATATGGCCTCTTACTACTTTTCAATAGTGTAATTTTTCTTTGTAAGCTTATTCAGATCCAATTTGACCGTCCTAACCTATTATCGCTAATTTACTTCAACATTCTTATGTATCTATCAAGAAACTTTTTTACTTGTTATTATTCTACTCCTAGAACAAGTACAAAAAGCACCCATATTTACAATGTGCCGCAGTTACAACATTATGTTGTAAAAGGTTTTCGGTGGTGGCAAGTGAAGCCTGTTCTCAACGAACGTCAATACAAAAATTAAGACTCGTTTAGAAATATTTTATTTATACGGAATTATAAGTTACGGTATATATGTTACTATTTTGCGGACCACTCCTGGAGGGGTTTTGGATAGCGGTTTTTCGTTCCAGTGGGTGAAAACGCATTCGGACGCCACCCAAATATAAGATTCTGTTCAGGCGTTCTTTGGGTCCGGTTCTGAGTTTGCTCGGTTTCCAAATGGTTGCTCCATGTCTCTCAGTGGAGGATAAATTCAGGGTACAGTTCTGCGGTGGAAGATGCTCCTAAAACAGAATTAATTCGCACGGATAGGAAGCAGATAAAGGTCGCAGATTCTCTTCACAAAGATCCTTCATCAATGGTTGATGAATGACTGCGGGTTAATAAATACGAGCTCTTTAAATCCAATTCAACGGCCGCGGTTATAATTTACATAAATAGTTAAGTCAAATTCAGTAGTTTACAGTACTATTTTATCTCATACTCTTCAAATAAAGCAGCTTCTTCGACTATGAAAATATGCAGTGCGAACGAAAAAGATAAAAAGACGGTCACGCGACCTGCATATCTAACGTACGCACGTCCGCAGTGGGATCCTCTTAGAAATTCCCAGTTTTCCCATGGTCAGGCGGCATCGTCAAAAGTTGTTTTAATTAAAATAAATCAATTATTGATTTAATGCTTATCTCGATATGCTAAAAGTATGATTTATGAAATAACTGAGCGATTTTACCGGTTTCACGGTCGGGATTGCGGGTTGTTACAATGCGGACCTTTCGACCTTCAGCTAGATATACTTCTGTTATTTGCGCTAATGGCCATTTAGATAGGTGAATGTTCTCTTCTTTTACTAACACTGTATCATCGATTACTATGTTGTCCTTGCTTTGCTTCTACTGGTACCTTTGCTATAGGCCGCTTAGATACCCTTATGACCATGTTTTCCAAAAGTCTCCCTTCATCTTCTGGATTAGTTTCACCTTGCAGATAGGTTGACTCCGATGTTGTTTGGTATGTGTTTTATAGGACCAACTATTGGTTCTTCAATAAGAAAATGACCAGGGGTTAGTATTATGGATCCTTATTCAGCGATGTTTGGTATTAAGGGTCTTGGTTTGAAACATGCTTCTATCCAGTGATTGAGAGTAGTTAGTCTCTCGAAGGTTAACGTTGTTTCCCTAATGACTCGCCTCATGTGATCTTTAACTGATTTTATCCCGGGTTCCCATTCGTATGTTTTTTACCATTCCGGACCATTACATCAAATGGATTTGGTCTTCATTTTTGATGCGGGGTATCTCCGTGATAGGACGTCAGCTAGATTTTATTTCGTGCGGACGTGGTTCCCTTGGTTTGGTTCTCCACAGGATGGTATTACACCGCTGGTATTCTGCGTTTAACTTAATCTGGCTATACATTTCCTCCCCAGCAACCGTGAGCACGTAACGATACTTCCTCCTCACAAGTAGTTCCCAGAGATCTTGTAGTGTTGAATCCGCGGGCATAACTTCATTCGGGTTCTTCCCTTTTGCACCTTTCGAAGGTGCGTCAAAGGCTACTCTCAGCTTTGTTGTTGAACTGGACTCCTTTGTAACTGCCTAATTTGGGATGTAGCTTCGTTTCTCGTTAGTGTTGTATGTGCCCCAACTCCAAGTATTTGTCCATGAATTATTTCTACTCCTTCTCCAGCTTGGCATCCTTCAGGAATTTCCTCACCAGTCGTAGCAACCTCACAACGGCTGCTGGTTTGAAGCTCTTTAGGGTGAATGGATCTTCTTCGAATGGAAGCTTCCCTGTATAAGTTCCATCCGGATTTATTACGGTGGTTTGTTGGTAATGTTGTTCACATTTATCTTGTGGGGAGAGGTTTAGTGGCGTGGATACTTCCTCTAGTTCGCAAAATTTTCCTAACTGCGCTTTTTTGGTGATCGCGACATCTTCATAAATAGGATCACCTGTTGTTTTCTGGGATTGTAGACCTGCCCTGAGACAATCCATCCCAATTTTGTATTTTGACTTAGAAGCTCGTCTGTCTCCTTCACGCCATCCTATGCTAGTTTTGCATGTTGTCCCAGTACGATAAGCGAAGAATCCGCTACAATTTGATTTATCCATTAGTTGACGTTGAACTCAAATGTCTTTATGGGGAGATTTTTCGTGATTTTCTTCAGGACTATTACTTCCGCGGTCAATGAATAGTCACTTGTATGTTGCGGTCTTAGTTGAAAGGTTATTTCTGAATTTGCATTGGTTGGTTTGAATCCTCCAAGACCTCTGATGACTGGACAATTTCCGTTATGTATGATGCCTGCGTCTCGGGTCGACCAATACTTTTCCATGTTAGTTTTATGGTTTAAAGTTTAATATTTATTACCCACTGCCTTAGTTTCTGTCGGTACGTAATTTTTGTAGATGCTGGCTCTTTCCTTGACAGGGGTTTGAGCAACTTCGTGCGAAAGGAGCTCGCAATTTACATACCATTTTCTTGCATCCCTTATCTCCTTAAGCGATAAATATTCAATTATTCTTTCTTAGCGGATGCCATCACTCTACAAAGGATCTATCTACCAAATGTCAAGTTTGTAAGTTTAACAGATGTTAAACTTTCTGCAGACGTTACCATCTTCTTTAGTCCATAAACTTCCATGGAAGACTGAATAGTGCTGCTGGATCCTGGTCATCAACAAGCTGCTATGAGTTGTCCTTGTAGACGGGTACTTGTAATTCAACATGAGAAAGATATAAGTATAGTTAGGTAACTGGTTAAATTGGTTGCGTGTTGTATTGCGAGAGGTGTTGTGTGCAGTTCTTCGAAATATTCTAGGGAGTCGTCTAGCAGCCGAGTTAGGATAGCAGAAGGGAATTCAAATTTGCGCTTGGGTTTATTATAGAGGAATTTATATCTCGGAGGATCATTAAAAAATGTAAGTAGGATATTTTACATGTGTGTTGAACAGTGTTAGCTTACAACCTGTAAAGCGCTTAAAAGAGCCAACCGTCTGCTTACCCTATTAACTACGTCACTGACGTCAGAGTTCCAGTTCACCGTTCTGTTGAATCGGACCCGCAGATACGTGACATAGTCATGATAAACATCGTTATCGGAGGAATGTAGACCAGTGTGAATATACTTGGGCTGACACAATAGTATTAATTGGGTTTTATTGGGATTGGTTGTAACATTTCAATTATATGAACACATTAAGTTGATTCATAATTAAGCGCAAAACTATCTCTCTTTTTCGACTTGATACCCAGTGAGCAGTCGGCGAAGAGCGAAAAGAAATGTGGGGCGAAGCTGGTCTAGGTATATCTGAGCAGTATATTATATAATGTAGGGAGCAAGAACCTTGCAAAATTCCTCCTTGTTGGATGAAATATTGTTATAGACTGTCACTCTCACTGAACAATTCGTTAGGTAAGAACATATTTTGGAAAAGTGATCATGGATTCTCAGAAAGCGAGTTTTATGGATTAGATCGGCATGTCGTACTCTATCTAATGCGTTTTATCAAGAAAGACGGCAATAAAGCATCTTTTAAAGTTGAACTGGTGTTAGTGAGTAGTTTGAGATGAGGGTGTTCTTCTAAGTCTCTTGGTCGAGGTGCTCGGATTTGTTCTACATATTTGCCTAGGGTAATTGGAAGTAAAATAGGTCGATAAGAAGTGCAAATTGTGGTCGGTTCTAGGTTTGGGAAGCATGATATCCGTAAAGGCTACTCCGTATATCTTGGACGTGCGATTTGGGTTGATATCTGTGGCGGGTTAATCTCCATGCAAAGTTTATTCTGGAAACTTCATGTTACGGTGATCAAGGCCGGAAGTGGTTCGGTCCTTCTTTGTGATAGAATGATAGAACCTATGGAAACGGCAAACACCTTTTTCTCCAATTATATTAATGATACGGGGTGGAAGTGTTCAGCGGAATATATCTATAATTTTGTTAGTAATACAGACGTTGGTTGCTTCCCCTATTACCGAAACCTAGAAACAAATTCTCATAAGCCTCTCTGAAGTTACTCTCAGATATGAAAGTAGAGGACGAGGCAGTCATTGGGTTAAGATTGGTTTTGATTTTTCGTATGTTCATTACAAACGACGTTTTCAGTCATAAGCAAATATAAGGTTATTTAAATGTTTTGTAATCTACATTTGCCGTCGCCAGTGGCTCTATTTTTTTTCCACGTTATTTTAACGTCTGTCACATTGGAATCAAATGTATACAGATAAAATCCAACGAATTATAATTAAAAGCTGCAATGTAAATTGTTAATTTACTAACAACTAGAATAACGATAGTTTTGAATAAACCAGAAATGTTTAATACGGTTAGCGACATAAATAAGGGGTTCCCAAACAAGGAAAAACAAGGAAAAGGCCACGTGTTTCATTCCCTCCCAAGGGGAAGGGTAAGATGCTTGAGCCTTCCAAGCACCTTCAGCTGCAATCATGGATTATTAGCATACATACATACATTACGTATATATGGATGTGGGATTAAGGATGTTGTGATCAGGATAGGATCGGAAGGAACGGAGTTAGGGTTCTGAGCGGGAAGATACTACCCCAGCATTCACCTAAATAGCCGCGTATACGTAGTGACCATGCCGCCCCCTGAAAAAACCTCATACAGGATAGAGGGTAATGGGAATCGCACCCGTTACCTCCCGAATGCCAAGCAAGTCGCGTTACCACAACTCTATTAGCTCGGTTGACTAAATATAAAGTTAGACTGGCTGGAGAAAAAAATTTCTTTTATTAGTACAAAAAATTTGTTTTCGTGACTCGGAAGATTGCTGAACTCGGCTTCACGTCTTCAGCAACTTTATTTCCCGTCCCAAAAATTGGCATTGTTTGTGCTAATCAAACACATAACCATGTTAATACAAAAACTATACTCCCTGAAACGTTATCTAGTGTGGTGCTATCATTAAAATTTTCAGATAAAGAATCGAATAGTTTATATTGGAAGATGGTCAAAATTTTTAATAGATATTACCATAACTGTAATGATTTACAGTGCGTTTCTAATTGACCAGAGCAATCTGATGAAATGAGTGATTTAAAATATGTGGCTTTTTAAAATATGTGATTATGGCTTAAAGTTATAGGAGTTTTTTTAAATTAACATATAATAATATAATACAAGTTTATAAATTCTAACAAGATAGGCATCTTGTTAGAATTGCGAAAAATGAAATGTTTGAAAGATTTCTTCATCGTTAAAGACAGATCTAAACTTAATTGTTGCGACAAAATAAAATATTACATTTCTTGTTAAATCACATTTCGTAGCTATATTTCATCGTCCTTGAGAGAATTTTAATCACCTGCTGAGAAAAATATACTATACAACACTTAAAAAAATCTACCTTGTTGAAATATATTTTATTACAGCTAATTACAATAATATTACTGTTGAAATGAATGTTGGGAATGCAATTCTGCTTGATAATGATCATTTTACCTACATATACATACGTAGGTGTAGAACGTTGTGTAATCGATTTTTTTTCACTAACGCTAAATCGACTTATAACCTTATTTTACAACGTTTGGCAAAGCTTCACCCAAATCGGCCATAAAGTGGGTGTGTGCGTGTTTGCTTACGTGTGTGCATGCAAGCGTACGTGCGTGTGTGTGCTTTTTTTGTGAATGAATGTTTAGATCAGCATGCTCCGTACTTTTAGTTGACATTAGCTTTTATAGATTTGTTCTAATATTAAATAAAAAGTATACCATTTACAGATTTACATTTTTCGGAGTAAATTACTACTTATATAAAGAAGGAAATAATAACAATAAAACCTACAGCATTTAAAAATAAACACATTGCTTACCTGTAGTTCTAAAAATCTAATCCTTGTGTAAATTTATGTTAAAACTAAAGAGTCAAAGTCTGTACTATGCATGTTGGGAATCCATGATTGTGGCAGAAGGAGATTGGAAAACTCAAGCAATCCACCCTCCCCCTTGGGGAGGGGATGAAATACGTTGCCTTTTCCTTTTCCCTGTTAGTCCGGTTAAAATATGGGTTGTTTCGTAAGATGTTCTTCTAAAACCTTTAATAATTTCGATATTAATCAATCATTGTACTCGTTTATACTTGTTTGGATTATTTTTTCTTTTAATGGATTCAATCCATATTGATGCACCATATGGAAGCATTGGTAATATCGCTCCTTTATAAATTATTGTTAGTGCTGCATAACCAATTCCCCATTTCAGGTAATCTTGACAAAATATGGATCATTTTTATACATTTGGAGGTAGTATATTCAATACGGTTGTTAAAGCTTAATTGATCATTAATACATAGTTGCGAGTCAAACACTCATTAGAGCATCAGCCCGTAAAGGTAATATGCGGGCAACGGCATGCCTCAGTGGTGTGGGCGGGGTTCCCATTTAATACCTCTATCGATATTCTACGCAAAGTTCACATAAACCTTAATAAAATCTTAAGATTCGTATAAAATCCGCAAAATTATGATAATAAAACTAAAACTCTTAAAATATTTCGATAAACTTCAACGTCAAAATTATTTTCTCACATAACCAAAAGTATACGGTAATTAATTATTCAATAAATACGTCAAAACACAACTAAACAAACGCGATCAAATGTCAATAAAGTCCTACAATTTAATAAACGTCAATATCGGGGTTGTACTACCCAATGTGCAAACACACATCCAATAGACGCACTTCTTACCTTTAACACCGATCCAAGTACTCGACAGCTGATCAGATGATTTCCATAAACTCCCAAGATATTCGCACGTTCTCCCATGAAAATAACGGACAAACAATCAGCTGATCGGTGAACAAACTTATTACCCTATATTTATGTACATACATTACGTGAAACCATAATGAATCCTCATATCTCAAAATTGATCTTCAAATAATTACTTAAAGAAAACTTATAGCTTTCATTAAAATTATATACAAAAGCTTGTTAGAATGAGCACGCATGTCTATGAGTTGCCTGAAGGTTTTTTATAAAACAATTTACACGAATGAAAGCGTATTCATTATCCACACAAACAATGAAGGAACAGACTACAAAATGAAGAGTTTACCTTAATTGGCACCACGTTCCAAAATGGACGGCTTAGAATACTCTTCTTATGTTACGATAGGCAGTTTATATTATACTCCAGGTACCGGTTCAATAAAGACCGACTCCTCTAAATTTCTACGTAGACGCTCTCCAAACGATACTTCACAAAAGGTAACTACCAATTTATAAATACGCGAACTAAATACTGACAGTTATTACAGTCAAAACCATACGGTTGACTAACCTTTCATCTGGTTTAACTTATATGCACAAATATTAATACGTGTCTACGAGCATTACTTTATTTACAAAGCGTTCTTTAACGTTAATTTATTTACACAAAATCTTGTGAAACGAAATATGTATTTACAGCCATTCTGCATTCGTTAGGCGCCTGTGGTATGCACGAAATGTAACCAACAAGAAAACAAAAAAAAACTGGATTTTAACACATTGATCGGCACAAGTCAAAATACGATGAAAGAAATCCATGAACGGGGTTAGAATTATTAACAACACTTCATCCTTCCTTCAAGGAACTCATACACAGATACACAGATACACAGATACACAGATATGTTATAGTTTTTGTTTATGACTCTTTGAATAGTTTAAATAAAAGTAAATTAAAATTAAGTTGAGGTTATATTTACTAGATGCAACCTTTTTTTCTTTTCATATAATAATAATAATAATAATAATAATATTTATTCAATCGTTAGACCACAAAAGTGGAATAGATTAAGTCAAAAATACGTACTATACATAAAATTAAATTTAAGTAAAGTCATTAGTTAACATCTAAGTACATATATATTTATTAAGTCTGTATTACACACCAAAACTAACTAAAAGTTTACACAACTAAAAACATTTTCATAACACAACCCCTCGATTTAAACATTTTCTTTAACTAAACATGTTAAAATCGTGAAAAGACTTACATACTACTTATTTAAATCTGCGTGACATTTATAAAATACTAATCTTATTTCTACGAAATGAATTGTTCATTAGGTAACGGCTTAGTTAAAATGTCAGCTACATTTTGATCAGTTGAAACATAATAAACAAGAATTTCTTTTCTAGATACTAAATCTTTTAAATAATGATGTTTGATATCAATATGTTTCGCTCTTTTCGAGTTTTCATTACTTTTACTCATCAAAATTGAACTTTTGTTGTCACAATAGAGAACTGGTTTATTAAAAATTTCAAAATCACTTAAAATTCCTTTTAAATTTACTAGATCTTGTGCACACGAAGCTGCTGCAACATACTCTGCTTCAGACGATGATAAAGCAACGCAACTTTGCTTCTTTGAAGACCACAGTATCGGATTCTCTCCGTACAGTATTAAACTACCGCTTACACTCTTTCTATCTTCTCTATCTGTTCCCCAGTCTGAATCGGAAAATCCTTTCAGAATAATCTTATTCTGTGTATCTGTATTCTTATCGCTTACCGGCGTTCCAGACTTCTATAGTTGGTCGATCTAAAAATATACTTAGATAGGATACTGCAAATCCTATGTCGGGTTTGCTTGTTGTTGCTAGACACATCAATCCACCTATTAACTGACGATATGGAATATCGCTGAGAATTTTAGTTTCAATGTACTGGAAACCTTTGTGCATTGGAGTTCTTTTGGGGTTACAATCTTCCATTTTGAACTTAACTAATAGTTTATCTATAAACTTTGATTGATCGATTTTTATATGATTTTCTGATCTTGATATATTCATACCCAAAAAGTGTTTAACTTCACCTAAGTCTTTGGCTTGAAAATATTGCTTTAATAGTTTAACCGTTTTTTCTACATTACTTTCTTGTCTCATAAGTAAAATATCGTCTACGTAAATCAGGATCCAAATTTTATCTTTGTAATATAAACAACAATCATATCTTGATCTTTTAAAATTATTTCTTGTAGAAAAATCATTGAATGTATCATTCCATAACTTTGGAGATTCTTTAAGTCAGTATAGGGCTCTATTTAACTTCAATATTGGAGAATTTGTTTGTAGACCTAATGGTGCATAAATGTAAACTTCATTTTTTAATATACCGTTCAAAAACGCTGTTGGAATGTCTAACTGTCGAATAGTAAATGCTTTTTGTAATGCTACTGACAACATTAATCTAATTGTAGATGTTCGGGCTACTGGTGAGTATATGGGATCAAAAGGATCCTCACCCTTGGCTTGAAAACCTTTGGCGACTATTCTTGCCTTCTTGGTGCCATCTTCTTTGCTTCTAAAAACCCACTTAGTTTGTATCGCTTTTTGTCCTTTTGGTAGTTCTGTTTCAGTCCATGTCTCTAATCTACTATGAGCATCTAGTTCTTTATCAATGGCTTTTCTCCACCCTTCTTCTTTTATTGCTTCCTCATACTTCACAGGATCACTTTCATTTGTCGATATAAGGCAATATGCTGTATAAGTTTCATATTCACTTAAATATTTCGGTGCTGTTACTTTTCTTCCTCTAGTTGTTATTTCAGTTTTAGGTATATTTTCTTCTTCTGAACTTGTACTCTCTGATTCTTTCTCATCTATGCTTGTCTCTATTTCTGCTTCTTCTTCATTTTCTTCATTATTGGTTTCTTCTTCTTCTTCATTTTCTTCATTATCTTGTCTTGTTATATTTTCTACGCTATCATCTTGTATCATAATTTCATTTTCGTTTCTCTATATCATCATAATTTCTTTTCTCTTCATTGAATCTGAAGTCTCGAGAGCAGAGGATTTCGTCTTTCTCATAATTCCAAAGTCTATATCCTGCGCCTGAATATCCAACCATAATACAAGGTTGTGCTCGCCTCTCTAATTTACTTTGTCGTGGCAAAATAACGGCCCAAGCTTGGCTTCCAAAAACTCTAAGTTTGGATAAGTTATTCTTCTTATACCATCTCTCAGCAGGGACTTCTCCGTTATTTGCTTTTGTGGGGATCTATTTATTTCGTAAGCAGAACATAACACTGCTTCGCCCCATAACATTCTTGACAGGTTTGTTTCTACAAATTTAGTAAGTACCTTATCGAGTAGGCTTCTGTTCATTCTTTCTGCGGTGCCATTTTCTTGTGGCCTGTATGGCATTGTGTATTCAAGCTCGATGCCTTTATTTCTGCAGACGTTTCTAAAATATTGGGATACAAATTCACCCCATTATCAACTCTTATTCTCTGTGTTTTCAAATTATGCTGTGTTTTGATTTGCTTAACAAAGTTAATGATGTTTTGATCAGCTTCACTTTTATTTTTAATAGTTTTACAATAAGAAAATGGGAAAAATCGCCTATTAATGCTTGAAAGTACCTATAACCTTCTGATGTAGGTGTTACCACCGGACCAGCTATGTCTGAATGAATCGATTGACCGATATTTGTTGTCACTTTTTCTTTACTATAAAAAGGTTTTTAGTTTCTTTACCTTGAGCACATATTTTACAAACATCATTATTAAAAGGTAACCCTAATTTTCTTAAACTATTTCTGTTGACATGCCCTAACCTTCGATGCCAAATATCTTTATCTACACTTTTAACAAACCAATATCTGAATTATTACAATTATCATGCACAAAATCAACATTCAACAAGAATAAGTTATTACATATATTGCAATAAAATGAAACATTGTCATTAGATATCATTGCATACTCTTTACCATTGCTTTTGCTGTTAAAAACAATCTTAAAATCTTTATTTAATAACTTTGAAACAGATAATAAATTGTGAGACATACCTTGCACAATTATTGCGTCTATTTTAATTTCTTGACCTTGACAGAGTCCTTTCAATGTACCTGTTTTGCTTGCATATAAAACTTGATTGTTCTTAGCTGTACCAATTTTTACTGTTTCAATTTGTCTAACATCTGTCATAATACTTCTCAACTTCACCCATTACCATATGCTGAGTACAACCAGAGTACAGTACAAAACTGTTTATCTTCTGTACATTTGCTGTGGCACTATTTAATGCTATAAATGCAATTTCATCTGCCTTGTTTGCTTGCCTATTTTCTGTTTGTTGTTCATAACCTCTGCTGTGACTTGATTTACCTCTAGTACGATAATACCCTCTCCTTCCACTTAAATTTCCTCTTTGGCTTCCTCTTGCTGAGTTCTGTCTGCATTCAGAAATTTTGTGCCCCTTTTGCCACATTTATAGCAGGCATAAAAGACATTTCACTATTTACTTGTCCTTGCTTTGATTTTCCTTTCATTTTCTCATCTAGAAGTCTTGATTTTACGAAATCAATTGTGACCCCTGCATTCATAGTCTCAATTGCTGTTATAACATATTCAAATTCTTCATTAAGGGAAAGTAACAAATGACAAACTTTATCTTCCTCCACCATCGTAGAGACAGCATTTTCTAGGTCTCGAATGAGTGTATCAAATACCATAAAATGGTCCTCCAACTTGTCAGACCTTTTAATTTTAAAGTTAGCAGCTTTTTCTTTAACGTGAGTTTGATAAAACACTTTTCTCTCAAATACGACCTGTAAAGACCTCATCATTTCTTTAGCTGTTGTTGCATCTTTTACTAAGTCCAGGTGCTTGTCTGTTAAACACTCAACAATTAAACTTCTCGCTTTTGCATGTTTCAATTTAAATTCATTTATATCTTTTTTCTTCAGTGAAGTCGGCTTCTGTATTTATTAATGCATTTGAGATTTGTCTTTCTTCTAGGAGAATACCTACACGAAACTTCCAACTGTTAAAGTTCGTGGATGTTGTAAGTTGGGGAAGATTCGTTTTGTTTGCCATTTCAAATTTTTTTTTTATTTACTTTATACTTCTATTTTCTATTTGCTTTTATTACTATTAGAGCGCTGGGCCCATAACCTGTTATAGTTTTTGTTTATCACTCTTTGAATAGTTTAAATAAAAGTAAATTAAAATTAAGTTGAGGTTATATTTACTTGATGCAACCTTTTTTCTTTTTCATATATATTTATTAAGTCTGTATTACACACCAAAACTAACTAAAAGTTTACACAACTAAAAATATTTTCATAACAAGATACACAGATACACAGATACATAGATACACAGATATACAGATACACAGACACACAGATACACAGATACACAGATACACAGATACACAGATACACAGATACACAGATACACAGATACACAGATACATAGATACACAGATACACAGATACACAGATACACAGATACACAGATACACAGATACACAGATACACGAAGACCCAGATACACAGGTACACATATACACATATACACAGGTACGCAAAGATTGTCATTAAAAAGAAGGGCAAAACGGTACATTCTAATTTTAATTTAACTTCAGGTTTTCTGGCATGTTTTTTCTAGCATTTGGATAAATGCTTCACCATGTTTATTCGTTTCATAATCGAAGTGATTTAACACGTAACGTTAAAATTAAGAAACAGTTCCACCGACACGGTCTGATGCACATAATCACAGTAATAACGAAGATCTTTTCTTTGTAAGGTTTGCTACGATTTATCTAGTTTGTTAATTGGCAAGCATCCCGCCGTTATTAAATTTCTGTTTAAGGAAGGTTTGAAAAGACTTTTGAAGAAATGCACAACCTCTTGGGTGAAAGTGTACCATCATATGCTACGGTAAAGAACTGGGTGGATGCATTTAAACGTGGTCGTACACCGCTCTGGACGTCCTAAAAGTGTCACTACTTCGGAAATGGTGAGCAAAGTACACCATGGTTTTAGAAGATCGGCGGTTGAAGATAAGTGAGATAGCTAACATCGTGAACATCTCAATAGAACAGGTACATAAAATCATAACTCAAGAATTGGATATGAAAAAGATTTCTGCGAGATAGATGCCACGTTTGCTCACCCTAGACCAAAAACGTGTCCGAATGCAAATATCACAAGTATGCCCGGATCGTTTTACAGCAAATTCGACTGATTTTGTGAGGCGATTGGTAACCACTGATGAAACTTGGGCTTATCATTGTACCCCTGAGACAAGACGGCAATCAAAACTGTGGATTGAACATGGTTGTCCACCTCCGGAGAAAGCCTTGTGTGTCAAATCAGCCAGTAAGGTGATGGCTTCTGTATTCTGGGATGACAAAGGGATTTTAATGGTAGACTATTTACCTAAAGGGCAAACCATAACTGGGGTTTATTATGTTAACTTGTTGAACAAATTAACCCAAATTATTCGACCAGGTTTAGCTCACAAGAAAATCATTTTGCACCAGGATAATGCAAGGCCCCACACAAGTGTTATAGAGATGGCAAAAATTGAGGAACTGAAGTATGATTTGCTTCCGCATCCCCCTTATTCGCCCGATCTAGCTCCGTCAGACTTCCACTTATTCTCCAAACTGAAAATCTTCCTAGACGGACAACGATTTTCGACTAACGAAGAAGTCAAGTTCGTAGTTGATGAATATTTTGCAAGCCTTGAAGAAAGCACCTTTGGCGATGGGATCGTTTAGGTAATTAAGTTAAAAAATAAAAAGATTTTTAAAACATCAAATTAGTCGTTCATTCTTAGGCTAAGCAATTATCATCCCGTCCTCGTATTATGTCAACTTGTTTTGACACTTGAAATTTTTTAAATCTATCATCACTACTAACGACGATAGTTGTACTGGTTACCGAATCGCATAAATTTTATATAATTTATCTTAAACTAATTGATTTAATTTTGTAATTATATAATGCATGAGATCATCAAATTGGTAAAAAAATGATTTCAGTATCCTAGCACCGACATGCGTTGCTTATGAGGTCTACGTCAGTTTAGGGAGAGATATTGTATTGAAATAATACCTCAAAACGTTAGTAGGCCATAAACTTATAGCCTTTCCAAAAATAAGTTCAACCTATGTATCACCATGCAATGACATTTGCAGATATCGTGTCATTGCCAGTCCGTTTGTTCCTCGTACCAGTTTTTTTTGTAAACATGTCACTTATTCACTCAGAACCCACGTAGTGCTGGCGCTACAATTATACGCAATTATTTGCTTTTATTTCAATTTTGTTATAAAATGGTTACATATGGTTACAGTGGCTACATTTGGTACGTGAATCTGTATAGCCACTTTGAATATTTTCTTTAAACTCTTTTCGTGTTCAGTTTTATGGATTTATTTGGGTGTTTTAATTTTCCTTTTCTAGTAATAATTTCTTTTACATTATGTCATTGTGTAGTGTTAGATTGCTACGTAAACTATAGCAACTTTTTGTGTAATGTACACTAAGAATTTTCCTTATTCACTTAACAGTATTGCCTGTAATTGTAGTCGCACATTTACATGCTTTGATGTTATATTGTGGGTTCATGTATTAGGTGGAAATTCAGCCTGTACTTATCGGATACAGATTTTCATTCTGCATCAATCTCATATCGATTCCCTTATGCCGAAACTTGACAATTCTCCAGATAATCAAAATTGTTTTTGGGAAGTAAAAATTAACAAATCATACAATGAGAAATATTTGTTTTTCTTAACAAATTAAAATAAGAGTATTTTAAGTATAACTAACAAATAATAGTATAACAATAATACTAATAAAACTAATGATTTAATAGTAATAACTAATTTTAGATTTTTCCTTTCATTTTCCAACCTATGCGGCGTTGTTGCACGAGACGTGTTTCCAATTATTTTTTGCTTGATTTTGAATGTAAGGCGGCGTATCATAAAGAAGGCTCTTAATATAGATCCAAATAAAGAAATTGGGCGTGGTGGGAACTGGCAATCCAGCGTCCCACAGGATTGCGTTATCTCGACCTATCCAACTGCAATTTTAGAAACTCTTGAATGTTTACGTCTGGAGTAGCGAGTGCCCTACCTTACATAAACCAGAGACGTTGAATGATAGACAAAGGAATATTTCCAGAAATTTCGTTGAAGTTTTATTGTGAGAAATTTTCTTCGTTTAAATCTCTCTCAAAGACAAAGACAAAGACACATACTGCGGGAAAACACAGTCTTTGCACAAATGTTGACTAGAAAATGATATTGGTTATTAGTGACCTTGCTCTTAGAAAGTATGTTTAAGAATTATAAAGGCCTTTCCTTGGAAACATCGGAAATTATTTCTATTCATTTTAGTAGTTACTGGAAATTAAGGTTCGGTACGACAGAGGGCATAGTTAAGTAAAAGGATACTTGTTAAATTTATTTCATAACTACTGGCATAAGTCGCGAGATTTCGAAAATCAGATTATGTTAAATATTGCTGTAACCTAAGCTTGTATTTCTGTTTTTGCATAACCATATTTACAGCGGAGTTCAGTATTTTATACGATACTGATGTGGGTTAATTTCGTTCTTATCATTATTACTGGTCTTAATTTGCACGTTTTCCATTGAACATATTAATTGCCTGGGTAAAACCCTATTTTAAATATTCAGAAAAAGTTACTTGTAGCAGACCTTTCTGTCAAAATGCGACACTGTACGCGCCAGTTACTTTGGAATTCACCAAGTACGAAGGCTGTTTGAGGGTTTAGTAATACTCTATGAAGAATATATACCCACAGAGCACCAGTGAAATACTATACTCTACTTATCTAATCTATAATTGTAGCTAACTGTAATATTTATTCCGATGCTTATCACTTGGTCAACCTCACCTCGATTTGTTCACAAACTAGTTTTACCTTACAAAACGAAAACTTTAGATGTAGGTAAACTAATTCGAGATCTATGCAGAATGTAAATCTATGTCCGCTAGGTACGGACTATTTGATCTGAAAAAAAATTAGTAAGGGTATTTCGAGGTTTTGTAAGTTGTCACCCTACTACAACACACTGTATAATTAGTGTAAATTACTTTCCAGGAATTTAAAAATCTATTTCATATTGCAAAATACCATGCGTAGCTCGAAGTTATGATGGACGAATAAAACTTTATTCATTTATCATCGTTCTGAAAATGAAAAAAAATTATCTGGTGTGGAACAACTGTTGTTCGTGCGTTACACACGACCTTTCGACCTACAAAGTGAAAACTGAAAAAAATGAGAAAACAATAATATTTTTTTAGGATAATTTTGCAACCTGTTCTTTAATACGTTTGTAACGAAAATAGGCAACATTGTAAAAACAAAAGCAATGATCTATATCAAATGGACGCTTGAAACTTCATGTCAGTCAGAGATTACTAGACATATAGATGCTAACTTGAAAAAAAAGAAGCCAAAGCCGACCGCTTCTATAAATGCATGGATAATACAGTTTAAGTTTAAGTTTGAAAACGAAATCAAGTTCCTGGCTAAAGGATTTAATAAGCGCAGTTGAAGGAACATCTATGAAATTAGATCTTGAAGATGCCGAATAATACAAAAGTAAGGTTAGATCAGTCCTAGACTCATCTAGGCGAACTAAGCTGACCTCTCTTACTTAGAAAGAAGATTGGCCATTTCCCTTAAAAATGACGTATCGATCAAAATTATCCCGGCATACAAAGGAAATGCGACTGTAGTAATGAATAAGGAGACTCACCACAATAAGATCTAACAACTACTGGACGGGACCGAGTACAAACAAATACCAAAAACCCCACAGCATCGATCGAAATACGGATATACAGATGTCCGCATCTGTACGGCCTACCAAAGATCCACAAGGAAAGAATTCCTTTGAGATCAATTGTGAGCTTGAGAAATTCACATTGTGACCCATTAGGACACTTTGTGGATACCATCAGAAACTTCCGATAAGCGCTAAATATCATAAGGGAGGGACTGGAAAAGGATGAAACGTTAGACGAACGAACGAAACTCTCGGTAAACACAATAATGGAACTTCTGACAATATGCATTGAAACTAGATACTTCTAAGTAGAAGACAAATTCTACTAACAAGAGTTTGGGTGGCTTAGATACGTGGACGATATCTTCATAGTATGGCATTACGGCAAGCATCAGCTGGATGAATTCATAATTGAATTGGAGTCGGAACAAAAACTGCCATTTCTGGATGTACTTATACACAGAAATGACAACATTTTCACGACAAGTGTATAGGGGAAACCCACCCACACGGGGAGATACTTACACTACAATTTGAATCACCACAAAAGCGTGAACTTAGGCGTGGCAAGATGGTTGTACAAAGGATAGGCAGCAAATACAAGATACGCACTGCCTTCAAATCGACAAGAACGCTTAACACACTGATGACCAGAATTCCAAGAATTGTGTATACAATCTATTATGCGAATGCGGCAGAGCAGACATAGGAGGGAGCAGTAGATCACTTTAAGTGAAGACTCTGGAATATAAGAACAACATCTGCAAATGCGAAACAGAAAGAATAAGAATCGTCAGACGTGTCTGGAACGAAAACCACCGCATCCAATGGGATAACATACAGATAGTGTCAAAGGACAAGAATACAACTCGCCGGGCGCTTAAACAAGCCACACACATTGCACTAGCAGAAAAATCCTATACGCCAAGCTAGTGTAGAAATGAAACCCGTTGGATCCCAATTATGCGCAAAGAATTTAGGTGCAATACACTTACGCAATAGGTAACGGTGCAACATGCGCAATATACTACTGCGCAACCACGAACAAGTGCGAAAACAGTCTTTCTTAGGACTAAGTCCGATGACGAAAGCCTTTCCGAAACATTGCACTATAAAGGCAAAAAATGTGGAAATATGCCGATCTGCTCAACTAATTTTCAATAATACTTAATTAATTTTTAATTCCTTTTGGTTTCGTATTAAACTACTTTATAAAGAAAAGGTATGTGAAATTAAATTATCTTTGAAAAGTATGTCTATACATTTTCTTATAAAATTAATTGTTATTCAGATATTGAAGAAAATTTGAACTAACACTTATACTGTTATATTTTTCTTGCCGCTAAGTTACGTGTGCAATATAAATAATCTATATGTTTAAGACCTACATCTACGGATTTTTATATCTTTGATATAAATGATATGATACTGATGTGTGTTAAGTTAATTCTCGTCATTACTACAGGTTCTGTCTTGACTTGTACGTTTTCCATAGGACGCACAGAGCAATAGTGAAATACTATACTTTACTTATAAATAAAATATATCCCGCAATGTAAATCTAGAACTATAGCTAACTGTAAGATTTACTCTGATGCTTGTCTTTTGGTCGTAGTACCTCACGTCGTTTTAATTGACAGATTAGTTTTATCTTACAAAACGAAAACTTTAGATATAGATAAACGGATTTGAGATCTATCCAGAATGTAAATCCATCTGTCCGCTGGGTACAGCGTTTGATTTGAGAAGAAAAAAAAATTAGTAACGACACCTTGAGGTTTTACCTTCCATCACTCTGTATAATTAGAGTAAATTATTTTGCAGGAATTTGAAAGATCTATTTTATGTTTGAAACTATCTAGCATACCTAGAAGTTATAATATACGTTTTTCTACTTCTACGTACGCAACATACGAATAACGAAACTTTCTACTATATGTGTAAATTCTCCATTACGTAATACGGTTACGAAAATCAAAATTAGTAGTGTTACGTAATATATATATAGTGAAAGGATAATTAAAAATTATTAATTTGGTAACCCCGAAGTAGTTTAGTTTCACTGAGTCAACCTCATTATATTGCTTGGTACGAAGTACAATGTCAATCAATTTTTAGGTGTTTTAAAAAGTAAATTTAGGTGAACATGTATTGATATTGTTATTTAAAGAAACTTTTAAACACCGTATAAAAACATAATTATTGTCACTCGCCACTAAATTTTAATTTTCATTTTAGAAAATTGAAGGACATGAGAAATAACATCAGAAATACCGTTTATGGATGGTGCCAGAGATATGATACATTCTACATTTATTAGATTGATAATTTAAAGAATTACTGATGTTGATCAATGTTTATGTATAAAGTTTCACCCAGATACTGAACAATATAGTATAGCTTATGACTTGAGTTATTTTGAAAACAATGAAAATAAGCATCTACCTGCTTTTGGTGCACTAATTCCTTATAATGTTATTCATTATACATTGGTACTGTAACTTTTTGTTATATTAATTGAAATAAAACTAACTATAATATGTTAATAATTTCATAAATGAAGTGGTAACGATATTCAGTATTTATTATAGAAGACATTGGACATATTATTAATTGTAATGTCATTACATTTACATTTAGGTTATTTTAACGTGTGGTATTACTTACACCACCATTTTAATCGATGCAAGTGGTAATATGCTGACTTAAATAGCATGAAGTCATGAAATGTGGCAGAAAGTTGAATTCACAATTCTGCGTTAAATAAAGTCTAAACTGCCACTACAATTTAGTGCATAGAATATATTGAAAGCAGCGTGTCAACATTAAAACCCATATATGTATCTAAGCCCTAGTCTAAGATCTAAGTCATTTACTTCAGTGTTTAATAGTCAATTATTGTAAACTGAAAAATTGTTCAATTAATTCCAAGTTTGAAATATAAAAATATAAACCACCTTTACATTACAGTTTGTAGTACATTTACATTTATTATTACTTTAGAGCAATAATTTCTGTTAATAAAATAAAATTTCATTCCATCGTTAACCATACAAAAAGTGGGGTTAATTTGTTAATTACAGGTAACTCATAAAACCAGAGGCGTCAACTAGTTCTATTTACTTTAGTTCGAATGTTTCCAACTTTTAACATGGTAATTGAAATAAGCCATACAATCCTTAATACATTTGTACAATAATTTATTTTTATAGGATCGTTCATTGAAATATTTGGTACGTGTATAAAACGTTCAAAGGTCATGAGAATCTTAATGAGTGGTAGTTACGTATTACTCATACGTCACTGTTTTCTACTCTATAACAGTAGAAAAAGCATAGTACACAACTCGAGTGGTAATGCCTATTACGCACTCGTGTAAAGACAACACTCTTGTTATATAATATACTAATAAAGCCTTATTCATTTATTATCCTTCTAAAAATGTAAAACAAAGTAGCAATTCATTTAAAATAAGAGATTACATGTTTGTTATAATTTACCCGAAAGTGATGAAAATTCTAGTGACGTGTAGTGCTAATAACCATTAGAAGTTGGTGTGCATGGAGATGCATCATATTTCCGTTTGTTTCTAGATCTCGGCCCACAAATTCAACATCTGGCTTTACGTTTTTTTATAAGTTGGTTCACCGCTTGATTGATTATCGATCTCTATTCTTTATTGCCTATTAATTATGATTTCTTGAGTTCCTCCTCGTACTTTTTTACATAATACTATAACTGTCCCATGGGCTACTACTTAACAATAATCTCGTTTGTTGCTTGTAATTGGTTGTACATTATACTACAATGTATTTTTACGTTTATGTAGGTATTAAATAATGCCCTCTAATTCGATTGAATTGAATTGAATAATATCAGGGCTTCTTACGTGGTAAACGCAGCCTCCCATATTGGAAAAATTATTAGGGATTTTATAAAATTGTAAAACTTTAGGATCATTCATTCCAAAGAAATGTAAAGTTGTATTGTTATTAACGACAATACATCAATCAAATATTTTGATGAAGTTACCAAAAACCCTATAATAATTTTTGATTATAGTGCCACATTAGACTAGATAGTTTATTTGTGGGTTGATGGATCAATCGGAAATGAGGGCTGTTATTTGCTTGCTTAACAATTTTTTTTCACTGTGATCGAGGAGTGAAGGGTTTTATTAGAGGCAGCTTTTGCTTTTTAACAAACAATTCTAAAACAGCTGCATATTTCAAAGATATAAAGATACCTAGATATAGACCTTAAACATACCGATTAATCATGTTATATGCAACGATATAAGACGACGAGTAATTTGGCGGTAAAAAATTCCTAAGGTGAAATTTAAGTGTTGGTTAAAATTTTTTTAATATCTGAATAACGATCAACTTTATATGAAAATGTGTAAACATATTTTTTAAAGTTAAGTCAATACTCAAACATGTGTATTTTATAGGAATTTTTTTCAAGTTAGCATCTTTCTACCTGACATACAGTTTAGATGTCCATCTGACACAGACTATTGTTTCCGTTTTTATAATGTTGTCTATTTTCGTTATGAACGTATTAAATAGGAGGTTGCATAATTTTCCGAAAAAAATTATTATTATTAAAATTATTTCCTTCACTTTCCACTTGTAGGTTGGAAAGTCGTATGTTGCTCCACACCAGATATTTTCAAGTTAGCGTCTAGCATTGAACTCTAACTACGAACTGGAATGGCGATGAAATCGTTTAAGACTGAGGCAAATTTAGGAGGTATGCAACCCGCAATGGTGTAGTATCCCCGTCCTTGTTTATCTCATAGTCTTAAATGGAGAGTTTTGTAATCTAGTCTGAATAATTGCTATTTTAAACATTATTTGGCAATAACTTTATAAAATTTGGTGTAGAAAATAGGTATTTATTGAAGATAATTTATAACTTTTAAAATATTTTATAGTGAGACTATATTTTTAAAACAATATGAATTCCTTGTACAAAATGTGTAATTTAGAAAAAGAATATTTGAAGCACCCTAAATTAAAGAAATTAAAAAATACACCTTGCCGTTCTGAAAATAGTACAATTTTCCCCATGCTCGCAGGAATAGAAAATGATATTCTGTACGTTGTTGGATTGGTATTATGGGTATTAAAAAAAGATGATGCACACACCCATAATAATTTAATTAAATATGTACAGTAAATTTGCAATATAAAATACAAATATTAATATAAAGTGCTTAATCTAGGTACCTACATATTAAACTTACATTCAACAATTGTTAAATAAAACTAACTTGGTCATTTTTTGCCTTAGAGTTGCCTCATTTCCAAGAACCTTAAGGTTAATTAACTTTGCATGATGGTGCATCCTACACTTTAAGAAAATTTCAACTGTTTTTCTAATAATTTGTATTTCGTGAGGTTCCTCGCTGATATCCTGCACTACTGGATGTGGCGGCTTAAAATTGCCAATATTTAAGCTAAACTGGTGAAGGGTGGTATTGGTTAAGAATTTTTTAATATTTAGTTTTGTAATGTAAATATTTTCTTTTTCTAAAAAGATTCTACGAGTAAATATTTTTTCGCAGAATTCAATAATATCAAAAATTATTTTTGAAGCATAAACTAATCCACCACGAGTAATAAAATTAGTAAATGTCAAAAATGTTTCTTTAGGGGCGCTGTAACTGTGATCCAAGAACTCAATATTACTGTTAGTTTTATAAAGCAAAATATCAATACAGTTATGACAAGATGTTTTTTTAATTAAATTTCTAACCACGAATCCAGCGATGTAAAAAATAACATTGTCTTGAAAATTTGTTAAATGCATGTTGCCTAAAAGGTTTATATGTTCTTATTGTTACATAATCAGTTTTATCTATTCCAGTATCTTTGATGTCTGTCTTCAGACATAAATTCAAATGCTCGAGTGCTATAATTTTCGAAATTAATGCAGTTAGCATTTACATTCGACCTAAGTGATTTAGTGAACAATAATTGTCTTGATGCCCATTTTAGCTGCTGGCTATTGGGATTATTATTCCAGCCACCCCGAGATCTAATGCAAGAAAAGAAAAGTTCCAAATGGTCTTGTGAACATTTATATGTCATAAAGTATTCCAGTGGATTTTCTCTTAGGGTAAAAAGATCCTTTACCAGAGCCAAAGTACTTTCCATCGTTAGAATGAAACCCACAGCAAATGTTTTTCTCATATGACATGTTGATGTAATACCATCAATTGTTAAGGATTTTAAATAACTGGCAGCTTCCGAAAACACATCTTCAAAATACTGCAGGAAAGCTGGTCTAATAGGAGCTTTAAATCCTTTTCCAAAAGGATTCCTACAATTTAATATGTCAAATATTCTGTCCATTTTTCTTATAAACTCCACTGTTGCCGAGCTGTTACTAAATTCTCTACAGTTACAAACTTTATCCAAATATTCAATGGCATCAGCTACCCCACTACTTAATGTTTGAGCAGCTAATTTGACATTCATAACTTTATTTTTAAAATTAACATGACGGGATGTAAGAGAATTAGCCAAACTCAATTGTTCTTTTTTTTGTATATTGTCTAATTCTGACAAGAAAGACCATTTAATGTCCCCCAAAAGAGATACTATTTTCTTTTCTGCCAAGGCATTTCTGGCTAATTTTAGCATGTGGCATATGTCTAACATGTAATAAACTTTTAAATTTATGTCACAAGGATGTTTAAAATGTGGACTCAAATTATTGACATCAATTTTAGCACCTAACTTATCATATGTTGAAATATTAACAGAGGTACCATCAGAAGTTAAAGATCTAATAGTAATGCCTATTTCAAACAAATTTCTCAAAACAGACTTAATTAAATGGGCTTGCAAATTTGCGTCACACTTATTAACTAAGAAATAGGCAACTGGGCATTTAAATGGTTTTGTGTAGCTTACAATTTGAAAAAATAATGCCTCAGTTGCTGTCGCTTCAAAGTCAACATGTACGATTCCACCATAATTCACATTTCCAGTGTATTTTCCGTGTTTATTATCCCACACTGTTTCTTTTCGAATGGCCATGCTGTCAAAAATTAGGGTACAGTTTTTCAAACTTGAATTTGTTTCAACTTGAGCTTTTAAAAAATTTAACACTTCTCCTAAAATCCCTGGTTCACAATTTATGGTACACAACCATTTCCTAATTGTACGCCCATTTGGTAGAATGAAATGCTCTCTCAAAAAATTATATGCTTTTGGCGAGTAGTAATAGAGAGTATGGGCAAATTGTTTCATTAATGATGAATACCTTCTTTGTCCCGGATGGGTTTCTTCCGTTCTATTTTTTTGGAGAAGGGCAAATTCCAGTGGGACACCTAAAATCCAAAAACCACCCTACAAACCAGTTAATATTGTAAATAACCACAAGGTAAATGTTTAATAACAAAGTAAAAAAGTCAATTGCATCAGCTTCTACATAAATTCACCTTTAAATACTTACCTTCAAAATATTTTTCTAGAACCATATTTAATGAGTCATTACTGTGTCCGCTTTTCTTAATTTCCATTATTAGCTGTTTCATGCTGGTTATTTTTAGATCTCTCCTATTTACTTTTTGTCTCAAAGTTTTAACCTTTCTCCTAAGCAATGTTATTGTCTTCTGACTTTTTTCAGGGAGTGTCTGAACTTCTTTATCGAAAAATCTTATTGGCCCTGCTGAGGTGGAAGGTAGATCAATATTCATTGATTCTATAATACTTTGACCATTCCCATTAAGTACAAGCTACAATGCAACATTTTTTAAAAAATTAAGATATTTTAGTGACTAACGTTATTTACATTTTTACGGATTACCTAACTATTCATTTTATGCAATTATAAGTGGATATATATTATTATAATTATTATATGTCTAACCTGAGCACTAACGAAATAAACTTCAAAATATCAAAACAGTTATAAAATAAATGTCTCTAACCTGATGGTTTAATTCTCGATTTAATATTTTTCTCCGAGGCAAAGATGGCTTTTTTCGTAGGTACTTCGGGAAAGAAAATACACTAGGCACTGCATATAACTTTAATGTTTTAACAGAACTTCCTGGCTTATCAACATAGTCAGTAGGAAGGAAATAATCTACTAGTTCTAGAAGGTGTCCAGCTTTTCCTTCTGATTGCGTTTATCCAAAGAGCAAGAATTTCTGGCCTTTTAAAAGGGAAACTACAACAATTCAAAATAAAAGTACCTACATTATGAATAAATGAAACTTCTTTAAAAACCAATTATTCAATATTGCATTGCGAAGACAAAAAAATGTGTGAATATTTAGAAAGGAAAAACACATTTTATACTCACGTATGATAAGGAATAGGAATTCTTTTATCATGTAAATTGTTGCAGCCATAAGCAACACAACTAATCACCATATTTAGATATTATTTACTGTTCAAAAGAAACTGAAAAATGTTTGGTTATGAACACCAAGCAATCCTGCCTTTGATGTTACAAATTATCCACTTTTAAAATGAATATATCGACCGTGAATCACACAAACGAATTCAAATCTATATTTTAAAAACACGCCTGAACAACAATTTCCAAAGCCTAGAAACTTCCAATAAATTAACTATAAACACCGTGAGTTTTGTGACTTTAAGTAAATTATTAGAACAATATCCCGTTTACGGTAATGAGTAAGAGAGAGACGAAGATCCTACACGCTAGCGCTTTCTTTGTCTGTTGCCCCTGACACATTTTTCGAGTGCGAGTTAAATTGTCAGGGCCGTTCCAGTACGTAGTTAGAGTTCAATGGCGTCTAGATGTCTATTAACCTCTATCTCACATGATGTTGTAAACGTCCATTGGTTTTTACAATGTTGCCTATTTGGTTATGAACGTATTAAAAAGAGGTGACATAATTATCCTACAAAAATTATTCCTTCTAAATTCCACTTGGTTTACCTATGTGTGTGTGCGTGTGTGCGTGTGTGCGTGCGTGTGTGCGTGTGTGCGCGTGTGTATGTGTGTGTGTGTCTGTGTGTGTGTGTGTGCGTGTGTGCGTGTGTGCGTGCGTGTGTGCGTGTGTGCGCGTGTGTATGTGTGTGTTGCTGTGCGCGAGCAAGTGCGCGTGCGTGTGCTAGTTCGTTCGCGTGTGTGCGGGCGCGCGTGTGTGTGAGTTTCGTGCATCAATAGAATATGTGTGAGTGCAGAAGGTTTATAATGTATGTCTTTACAAATAAACACATATTAATGTTGAGATCCCAGAATTATAAACAAGATCTTAAGATCTATTTGGATTGATATACGATAAACTTATACCGTGATCGTGCGTATACATTGTTCTAATAAATCTATTTAAACAGTCTATTATCTGCCATATAAAAATTATATGACGATAATTTAGCGTGCAACTAATGGAAACCAGAACATGACAATCTCTTCAAAGTATGAATTGTAGTAATATTGACTAACGGTTACAGAAGAACAAATATTTACATTGAGAATTATTCACGTATTGAAAACGTGCATGACTGTGCGTGTAACGAAAGTAGAGATTAGTTTGTTTGATTTGTAATAAATAGTGAACAATAGATTTAAAAAATCGTTGGAAAATTAATTACGACTATTATAAATAATCATTGCTTCAGTAAAATCTTATTTATTTGTACTTTTACATTTTAAAACTTGAATTAATTGAACACATTCAAACGCACAGTAATCAGATTATTACATGTTATCCTAATTTTAAAATATTTGTTTCTAATTTCTTTTAAAACTTACGTTTGCCAATCATTAATTAAAACCTAACGAGTAATTTTGTCAATTAGTAAACTTTTAATTGTCACAAGAAATTATGCTTTTTTTAAATATCATTGATTGCACAGCAATTAAACATAAATAATGTAAATAAATAAATTCATTATGTAGATTGCTATTTAGTATAACGGAGAGTAAGTGTCAAATTTACTACCAAACTTCGCATTTTTCTTTTGGATTCATATTGGACCCTTCTTTACATTCAAAGTCTTTATAGAAGTACTTTGAATTTCTAAGAGGGACTAAAACTCTATAACGCGGTAGTGAGTGAGAGTCCGTTAACACGTCTTGCCTTAAAGACTCATTTCTATGAACAGTACACCATACATTAGCAACCGATATCCAGAATAACTGATTGGCGGTGTAGTTAAGACCTGGAAGTGTTGGCTCTACTTCGTTTACTGACACCCATTTTTGATATGCTAAATATGCTTCCTTTAGACCACCATTATCTGCAATGTTTTCACCTTGTGTGTTAATCCCATGCAACTAAAACATGTTTAATAGAATCTGAAGTGATCAGCGTTATAACTTACATTTAATTCTACTTCTGGAACAGTAATATTATTATATTGATCTATGATGCACTTAGCTTTTTCAGTATATGCCTTGTCTGTTTCATCATCCCACCAATTTTGTACGTTGCCGTTTTTGTCATACTGTTTTCCTTCGTCATCAAAACCATGAGTCAATTCATGACCAATGATTTGACCAACAGCACCGTAATTCATAGCGTGAATTCGTTCGTTATTGAAGAATACCCCTTGAAATATAGATGCTGGTAGTTCTGTAAATAACAAAATCATATCATGTTGCGAATAATGAACCTAAACATTTTATTAAAGCTTTAATAATACCTACGAATGCTGTTTTCACTAGAATCGTAAAATGCGTTTATAACGATCGGAGATGGCCTAGTAACCCAATCAGTTTTATTAATTGATTTCCAAACTAATTGTACCGTTTTGTCTGTTTTGAACATTGTTATATTCCCGACAAAGTGTATGTAATTCGTGGTAGTGAAGTTTAATAGCTGAAAATATACGCTGTCGGTAATTGTTAAATTTAATTTATCCCTACCGGTTCATAATATTTTTCAAGTTCCCGGTCATCTAATAACTCTACAGGATAGCCAATATGGGCTTTTATTGCAAGAGCTTTATCTATGGCTGTTTTTTTGGTATTTTCGTCCATCCATGTTAACGTTTTCATTATTTCTACAAAACTATTGCGAATGTTATGTACCATTTCGATGGCATTTTTCCGAGCATCTTCCGTAAAGTACTTCCTAACATACATTGCTCCAGCTGCATGTTCTAACCTATAAATTACGTTTACGTTTGCTTAGAGGAACAGTGATATAAAGTTACTTACATATTTTTTGTAGATTCTATACATTCTCTCCATTTTTCTGGCCTAGTTGTAGTTCCATATAGCACTGACTCAAATTTTTCTTGCAAATTCCTTATTTTTTCTGGCAAATAAGATTGTAATGATCTAACGGCTTGAAATATTGCATGATTCGCTTGGACTCTACAGAAATTACGTACAAAAGAGGTATTAGCATAATTAGTATTTTACCTTTTCGATGTTCTGTTTAAAAGTTTTTCTAGATTTGAGAAGTACTGAGGTACATTTACAACTACAGTGTCGTTTGCAGTTATCCCTTTATCTGTAAATGCTAACACATTGTTAAGAAATTCCAACCATCTAATTGACGGATATACTTTTTGTAACTCGTTTATGGTCATTGGATTGTATAAGAGGGTTTCGTTTCGACGTTTCTCAGGAGGGAGTGTAATCTAAACAAAAATTGATGAAATTACACACACACACACACACACACACACACACACACATTTATATACATACATATATATATATATATATATATATATATATATATATATATATATATATATATATATTAGGGTGGATCGTCCCATATATATATAAAAACAAATTTTCACCAAATAAATATTGGCCATTATGCAAAAGTTGCTCCATCGAATACATGTTCTAATTATAAAAAAATACTGAAAAATATTTACATTTAATACTGCCCCAAGGGGCGTAAACTTTTTCCATAAACGTAAAAATCAGCATTTTTTGATTTTTATTTTGAATTGTTTTTCTTTATATCAAAATTGCCCAGTGTAAGAAAGTTGCTGTATGAACTGCATATTTTGACCAGAATATATTTTCTTAAAAATATGCATGGTTAATACTGGCCCAAGGTACTTAAATGTTAATACAAAAATGGTTATTTTTCATTTTTGTTATGAACCATTTAATCACACTAAAAATCATTAATGTATACAGGAATACAGGATTTACTTAATTTCTTAGCAGCCGCAAAGTCTATTGGTAACATTTCCGTCACCCGTCATCTTAGTATGGCTTTAGCGTTTACGCTGGACGCGGCGTGAGTGGTGACATTGTGTTGCGTCAACTAATTGTTTTCTCCACATGATGTCCGTGTTACGAAGTGATTTGGTGTGTCCTATATTCGGCCATGGACGAGATTTACCACCGGCCAGTTTGCCAACTTATGAAGACGTTTTGTTGTGTTATTTGTTGATTAGTCGAAACAAAAACACTCAATATAAAAACAAGTTAGTTCCTGTAATAGACCATCGTGCCATAGTGAAAAGACTCAAACGTACCACGATAAGTATAGGAACTTATTAAAACCCTATGCGTCCAGAAAAGATGTCAAAACCTACCAAGAAAGGGTCGCACGATTCAAAGAGGAAGAAAAGTGCCTGTTTGACATAGCATCATGCAAATGTAAGTGTTTCGATTCTTGTAACTGTCAAAAAGCTAACAAATTACCTTTAAAAGAACGAGACTTTTGCTTGATCAACGCACTAATCGAAAATGGCTATCGGCAACGTTGACTTCAAGGAAACTAAAAGAATAACCGATAACCTTAATAGAAAAAGACAACAGGACGTGTTTCAAGAAAACCATCACGCGGAATCTCATTCATCAAGCAGTGTACGCTCTGAAATTCAACGTGTGTCTTCAACTTGTAAGTCGTCTCAAGTTACCCATGAGCCGGAAATTTCACAGAAGTTCCAGAAACTTAATGACCTTAGCGCAATTGCCAAAACTTTGGATAGATTTGGGGTTCCCGATAGAGCTGGAGCAGCGATTGTATCAGCAACACTACAAAATGTGGGCCTCATTTCCGAGGATGATTTATCCAATGTTGTTGACATAAACAAAATACGCCGTGCTCGTGAAAATAGATAACGAGCTTAACTGAAACACCCTTTACCTTTGAAGGTGATAACTTTGGGTTGTATTTTGATGGTCGCAAGGACAAGACTCCTACATTGCAGGAGTCTAGAAGAAAGATCATATTTGAAGAACATTTGAGCTTGCTCAAAGAACCTGGGTCTGAATACATGGGACATCTGTCCTTAACATCTGGAAAGGCCACGATTATAAGCAAGAACATCGCACAATTTTTAGAAACCAAGAATATCGATTATAATAAGCTTACAGTGGTGGGGTGTGATGGGACTGCTGTTAACACAGGTAGCAAAGGAGGTGTTGTACGATATTTGGAAATGAAATTGAGAAAACCATTACAATGGTGCATCTGTCAATTACATGCGAATGAGCTCCCCCTTCGTCATTTGTTTGAGCATCTTGATGGTACCACAGCTGGGCCTCAAAGCTTCACAGGACCTATAGGACAAGTTATAAAAGATTGTGAGCGGCTTCCCCTTGTGCCATTCCGATCCATCAACTGTACTTTGCCTGATGTAACAAATAAGAAAGATTTAAGCAGAGACCAACTTTATTTGTACGATATGTGCGAAGCTATTAATTCTGGTTCATGCACCGACAATTTGTTCAAGAAGAATCCTGGAAAAATGGTGCATTCAAGGTGGCTGACGACAGGTAATAGAATTCTTAGATTGTATGTTTCCTCGCTTGAACCGACCGAAAATTTGCTCATATTGGTGAATTTTATATTACGAGTTTATGCACCGATGTGGTTTGCAATAAAAACTCAGCCACTTTGCATTTACGGTGCTAAGCACTTACATCAAACTGTGAGGTTATCGCGATACTTGCCAAACCAGTTAAAGGCAATTATCGATCCAGTCATTCAAAGAAACGGATTTTTTGGGCACGCAGAAAACATCTTAGTAGCTATGTTGGCTGACGAAAGTGATACTGTAAGAGTACTGTCTTTGCGTAGAATATTAAAAGCTCGACAAACGAAAGCTTTAACACCTTGCATTCGTACATTTTAACTGCCTAAATTTAATTTTGAAGCCAAAATTATATGGACCTTATAAACTGGAGTAAGGTGACTGTAACCGAACCACCGTTGACAAAATTCATGAACCAGAATGACATTTTACTATGCATCGAAAATCCAACGCTGTTAGACGATCTCGTTTTGCCTAGGATTTCCAACTTCCCATGTCACACACAAGCAACCGAAAGGTGTGTAAAAATCGTCACAGAGTCTGCAATGGCTGTTTGTGGTCCCAAAAGAAGAGACGGATTTATCAAGGCAAGGTTAAACTCACGCAAAGTCATGCCAGTTTTTAACACGAAAAATGAGTATCGACCATTCTGATAGGGAAATTTTTGTAACTTTGTATTATATTATACTTATTATGCTAGAAAAAACAATAAAAATACTCAAACCCATTTTATAATATTTTTGTTCCATAAAACGTATTTTTAACTTTCATGCTAATTTCAAGAAATTCTCAAAACTTTAAAGTCATTGGGGCGGTATAAAGCGATTGAATTTAGCAACGATAAAGACAGCTGTAATTGTGGTTCTGTATAGCATAGATCAAGCAAGGGCCCAAAACGAATCCTATGCAAAGCAGTTCGAACCACCCTGTTGAACTTTAGGCAAATTTAATATTTTTCGAAGTCATTGGGGCAGTATAAAGCAATTGAATTTGTCATATATATATATATATATATATATATATATATATATATATATATAAATAATATATTTTATTATATTTAATATAATATATATTTAATTCCATTATTAATCTTGCTTCTACGTAGCATCTTTTCCGCAGTGGCCGAAGATGAGTTTCGAAAAATGAAAATTCGATCCACCTATATATATATATATATATATATATATATATATATATATATATATATATATATATATATATATATATATATATATATATGTGTGTGTGTGTGTGTGTGCGTGTGTGTGCGTGTGTGTGCGTGCGTGTGCGTGTGCGTGTGCGTGTGCGTGTGCGTGTGCGTGTGCGTGTGCGTGTGCGTGTGTGTGTGTGTGTGTGTGTGTGTGTGTGTGTGTGTGTATGTAAAGAATTACATAAAAAAACACTAATAAATCTATGGAAGGATTTCATTAAATCAATGCTTGTTCTAAAAACACAAAAACTTTACTTCACGCTAGACAGAGCTACAATATTCAAATTTAAACATGTATTCAAGAACCTGCAGCTATTGTTATTACGTCAGATCACATGAGG
This sequence comes from Vesta saturnalis, assembly GCA_036346205.1. Classification (NCBI taxonomy): domain Eukaryota; kingdom Metazoa; phylum Arthropoda; class Insecta; order Coleoptera; family Lampyridae; genus Vesta; species Vesta saturnalis. Next base: position 822,845 of record JARFJB010001973.1, read on the forward strand.
ATTGTAGTCGTATTATAACGAAGTTTCTGTTACAGTATAATTTAATCATTTTCAATTCTATTTAAGTAATTTTTAGATTTAGTTTGCTTTAAGAAAATTTATAAACAAAAGTTACGTAAAATTATATTTCCTTTAAAAAGTATGTTACCACATTTTCTTATAAAATTAATCCTTAATCAGATGTTGAAACAATTTGAACATCGAATTGGATGTTTTTTGGTAAATTACGCTGTGTCAAAAAATTGCATAACACGTAATTGGTCGATCTTTTAGGGTCTGTATGTTAATATTTTTATATCTTTGACATATACAGCGGTTTCAAAAATATTTGCTAAAAACCAAAAATTGCTAATTGCCAATAAACGCCACTCACCGCAGCTGAATTTCTGTAAGATATATGTAAACAAGGTTAAATGCGAAATTTCAAGTACGTACGTGTTGCTCTTCTGGAGTTGTCGTGGATACTAACATACATTCTCAAACTCACACACCACGCGCGCGCGCGCGCACGAACGCACGCACGCACGGGCGCACGGACGCATGCACGCACGGGCGCACGCGCACGCGTATGCAAGCAACCACGCACGCACGCACACGCACACGGCACACACACACGCACACGCACACGCACACGCACGCACACACTCGCACACGCACACGCACACGCGCACGCATACGCACACGTTCACGCACACGCACAAAAGCACGCGCAGGCGCACGCATACGCACACGCAGACGACCACGCACACGCACATGCGCACACACACGCACACACACACGCACGAAAAACGAAAACGAAAAACGAAAAACGAAAAACGAAAAACGGAAAACGGAAAACGAAAAACGAAAAACGAAACGCGAAACGCGAAACACGAAACACGAAAATCACGAAACACGAAGCACGAAACACGGAAGGTGGCACTCGAAACGAAAATGGGAAAATAACGGTATGATTTTAAACTAAAGGTACCATACCTGTAGAATTCAGAGAGCCACTTGAAACACAAAACACAAACGCAAACGCAAACGCATACGCAAACGTAAACGCAAACGCAAACGCAAACACAAACTCAAACGGAAATTCAAACGCAAACGCGAACGCGAACGTGAGAACGAACGCGAATGCGAACGCGAACGCGAACGCGAACGCGAACGCGAACGCGAAAGCGAACGCGAACGCGAACGCGAACGCGAATAAACACAAACACGCACGCATGCACGCAACCACACCCACACCAACACACACGCCCATCCTCATATCCCCCCCACACACACGGATACGGACACGCACACACACGGACATACACCGACATATACATACACAGACTCATACACGCATTCACACAAAACACAGGCGCACAAGACACACACACACACACACACACACACACACCGACACACACGCGCACCCACACCCACGCCCGCACCCACACCCGCACCGCATCCGCACCTGCACCCTTGCCCACACTCAAGCCCATTCCCACACCTATACACACCAACACGGACACTGACAGACATGGACGCACACAGGCATACACATACAACACACGCACACACCCGCAAGCACGTAGGAATTCTCGTACGATTGAGGCATCGTTAATTAACCAGAAAACATATCGGTTGAATCTTCAATTAATTAACTTTATGTGCGGAACCTGAAACAAAAGTGTACAATGGAGTGAACGATAACAATCTGGCGCAGTTTGTCCGAATGCAAAGTACCATACATGGCACGCTTACCTAAATCCGCTTAAAATCCGCGTAAAATTACTCCAAAAAACTAGGCAGTACGTTCAAACTAAAAATAACGTATGAAAATGCAAACTTTCACCACCAAAATTACGATATCACAGAATACCTAAGAGGAAGAGCACACAATTTTCATATGGATTAAGGTTTTTTTAATTTTTTTTTTTCACTTGTAAGTCACTTTGCAGGAGTAATAGTGTAAATAATTCCTCAACTGTTGGCATTTATCACTAAATTGATATAACACTTTTTTTTTCATTTTAATTACGATTTATTTACAAAAATGTGAAATGGCATTTATTAATTGTAATAATATTTGTACGTACGATTCTGACGGATAGAAAGACAAAGAAATATGTTCTCGCGTCGAAATTAGCACACGTTGAGATGAGTTCGTGTCGAGATAAATTTGCGTCGAAATGGTGGTGTCGAAACAGGAGCGTCGATGTAACCGCGTCGAAATAAGGCGGGCCGGGCCGCATTCTGGCATAGATTATTCTTTGTGTTTTTACAATGTTGCCTGTTTTCGTTATGAACGTATAAAAACAGGTTGCATAGTTATCCTAATTACAATTATTTAATTTATTTTAGTGTAAGTTAGCATCTAGATGTCTATTAACCTCTATCTGCCATGAAGTTTTAAACGTCTGTTTTAAATAGATTATTGTTTTTGAGTTTACAATGTTGCCTATTTTCGTACTGAACTTCTTATAACAGAGGTTGCATAATTATCCTAAAAAAAATGTTATTAAAATTATTTTATTTCTTTTAATTTCCATTTTGCAGGTTGGAAGGTCGTGTAGGATTCCACACCAAATATTTTAGTTTGACATTGCCTTCGCTTATTTGTTGATTGCGACCCATGTTGTTGATAAGTAGTGGATTTTATTGTACGTACGTACTCACTCCTGAGTTCATTGTCGAGTTTCAAAATATATTTTCGACGACTCCTATTTTCATTAGTACATAATTTATAAATTATCCATGAACATACTGCTGCTAAATCAAGTACGTTGAAAAATACTTGTCCTGGAAGACGATTTGTTTGTATTTCTTGCCGTTTGGTCCAAAACATCTACGCTAAATTTAGTATTGTTGTAGAATTTTACGGTTTCGGTAGATCTTCTGTCTCGCATCAATCGTTGGAAATTTATGGATACTACTGAGAATATATACATTTCGCTTGATAACTAGTTAGAGAAATATCGTCACATACAAAAACCATCGTAGAATACAAATGATTTCTGGATTTTTTTATAGCAGCTGGTAAACATGTTCTACTTAGGTTCACAGTTCCAACTACTAATGTCGAATACTTTTGCAAACTTTTCACCACATTAGATGTAAAAAAGTTACCAATAGTTAACATTCCTCCCCTTTTTTAGAAAAGGTTCTGTTAATTTGATCACAACATGTTCAGATAATAAAATATTAGTTGGTCTTGAATCGTCCTTGCCCAAGTAAGGAAATCCATTCAACATATATTTTGCTTCAACGTCATCTGCAATCCAAAACATCTATACCAAATCTATTGGGTTTATTACTCATATATTGGGTGAATGGATATCTGGCTTTTGTAGGAAATAGTTGAACATAAATTGTAATGTTTGCTCCTGGTTTATAGCACATAATACAGTTACTCACAAATTTATTCCATACCTCAGATATTGCAGCGAACTTATCAGATTTTTGACGATCTCGACCAGTTGTTTTTAAGTCGAATCGAATAAATCGCTTTATTCGGTTGAATTTATTTCTGGACAGAGTATCACAAAAGAACTTAGGCCCCCATGATTTGTTCCACAATTGATCTACTGGAATGTGTTTAGGACCATAGCTCCCACGAGCGTACACACAAGATATAAACGCGTCTAACTCTTCCAAAGAAGTTGTCCATGGACCGCAACTCAATTGTCTATTTGCTTCAGCTTCAGTACAATTCTTAATGTTACGCATCATGGAATTGTCAATCAAAGCCTCCAAAAACTTGCACAAGTATTGTCAACGTTTCGTTTGGCATACCCAGTTGGCTCAACTTCTTCTCTAAGTACGTTATGACGAGATATACGTCCACAATCGTTATTCAAATCATTCAGAATTCTCCATTTAGTACCGTCAGCTGCATCATATTCTAAACTAATGTCCGATGTTCCTGAAAAACTGAATAAATGTTCATCTTCGTCACTATCACAACTGGTGTTCGATAAAGCATTTTCCAAAACGTAGGATGTACCCTCCTCTGATGACACTGCACTATTATCACTACGATTATGACCGTTGGAATAGTACAAATTTACATTATCAGTTCCATATTGCAGTTCGGCTTCAGTAATGTATTTCGACCGTAAAATATCTAACTAAAGTTGTTGATTAAATGGGTGCGTCTGTATGAAACATTTATACTTACTAATTTTTCAAAACTTCTAGGAAGTGGGTAGTTATTGAAATATCATTATTGGAAAGTATTTAACTTCTTGGAATGTTAATTATCCGTTAATATGAATGTTTAAAAATTTGTCTCAAGAATGCAGATTAAGATATAATTGTGGGGTCATAAGGACCGCAACCGTACTTAAATGTAATTATGACAAGCAAAGAAATTACATGCCCAATGCAAAAGAAATTCCTAATAAAATATATTATTAGTCACTATTAGTAAATGTAATAAAATTTTGTTAACATTAGAACGATAGAAAAGGAGTTTGAAGGGAATTATAATTGAGATCGGTCATTTCGAGCGCATGCAAACTTTTAGTATTAAATGACTACTGTGGCAGCCCAGTAAATAATAATTTTGATTTTACATTAAAACAGAAACAGAAACGACGAAGAACACTCTTCACTCGTAATTAGCACCAGGCGTACTATTTAACCATTCTCCGGGTAAGTGGGGCCTATCAGGCCCAGCTGAACCTATAAATGATTATTCATCCGTTAATGTGTGTTGTATAAGAACCTTTTTAGATTTACTTAAGAAACCTAATCTTTACAGGTACATTAGATAAAATTTAATAAAAGTGTTTCATTGTGTGAAACATTAGAGCCAAATCATCCGCATATAACTGCGGATGTACCTATACTGTTTTGCTAATGTTCGTTTCCAACAAAACTATTTAGTTTGGAATGCGTTTAGTGTTGTCTCGACTTTTGAGTAGGTAAGTAGCTATTTCAATAATTAATCTAATTCCTAGAGTTCAGTTGCGATTATCTCTATTTTGTGAAGGTAATTAGCTGATGACTATATTCCTACAAATGTAATATCCCTGGAATGTGTTTCCTTTATGAAATATTTTTATCAGCATATATTTAGGGCAGCACAGAGTTGGTATAAGTAGCCCCATTTTGGCGAGCAGTGCATAACATCATATAAAAATCTGTAAACGAGAGTTGTCTAGAGTGCAGCTTGAAGAAATAGTAGAAAATATTTCCGACGTCGAAGACCTAGCCCCTACAGTGGTACAGGCAACAATTTTCAGCCCGATGACGAAAATCATTGTTCGACTGCTAGTGAAGACGAAGATGCTCAACAATCAAATGAAAAAGACGAAAATTCTGAAGAATTCAAATACCGTTGTTTTAACTGTTTGGTTGCTAAATATTAATAAATTAAACCTTGAAATTCCATAATATTTAATCGGCATCGGAAACAAAATAAGAAACAGAGTTTAAATAACGAGGGCCTGCGGGGCCCACATTGCCGGGTTACATCGCTCAAGGGACTTGCCCGTACAAGTGTTAAAACAATAAAAAAAATTATTTCTTCATTCACAAGTTAATATTTAATAAAATATATTAAAATTAACGACACTCCACCACCAAAACTATGGGGGTGCTAGAGAATTGATGAGCTTGCCTTAAATGCGGTGGGCGGTGCCATTCTTTACGCAATTCTTAAATAACACGAAAAAAAAAGTTACTTTTGGTGGGGGCAATATCAACTTTTCTCTATAAACAGTAATATTATGTTACAGTAGCATACATTTTGTGTTCTATAGCAGGAGTACAATTGTTAAGATCATTTTTTTGGTATCGAGTTCATCCACTTTCAATTTTGCGAAAATGGTGGTACAGGAAATTCCTGGCCTCAAAAGAGCGTCGAAATATTCAACATTTGAAAGCTAGTCGCGGTTTTTATTATCGAAAGAAGTCTCAAAGAAACAATGTGACTTATTTAGTGTGTGTCGAAAAAGAGTGCAAAGCCGGGGCATCATTCTCCGGTAGTTTATTTGTGTCCGTTCACAACGAACTCCACAACCATCTACCAGACCCAGCTAAGAAAGATGCCCTTATGGTGAAACAGCGAATGTTAACCGAATCCGCTTCCAGAAGTGATGAAATTAAAACAATTTTTGTAACCAATAGTGCCAGGTAAATTCAGAGTGAGGAAAAAGAACTGGATGATGCTTATAATTTAAATACTGCTTTTATACAAAAATAACTTAAATAAAAGTTGTTTGTTACAGTATGGCGTATATCTTGGTAATGTTAAAACACATTTTTATCTTGACGTTTTTTCGCTATGTCGACGAAATGGCAACCCCAGTGCTTTGCATTTTTTTTTAATACGGCAAGTATAATATTTTTATCATCTATTATAGGAAAAATTAAGAAATAATTAATTTAAAAATTAATAAATTAAGAAATGCTAATCCTAAGGCTATGTTCGGTATATGCCCTTTTTCAGTCCTTATGCGTACCTTTAAGTCTTCCCAGTGTTGTGACCGTTAGAAGCTTTGAAAACAATTTAAACATGTTTTGTAGTAAACTTAAAGTTTGTGCAGTTGTCGTCTTATGTTTTGTAATTGATAGATTCTGAATCCAAGTTTTCCCATTAAGGCCCACTACAAAGTGGGTTAATACTGTCCAATTTTCTTTTTTTGTGTAATAGACCACAAGTTATATAATAGATGCTTGCACGTATTCTGATCATTTTTTCATTTGAACAAGACATTTATTGAGAAAAATTGGTACAATCTATATCAATCAAAATATTTTCCATCGGTTTCTACAACTTTTTTCCATCTTTGTGGCAACATGGTGATACCGTGTTGAAAGAACGATCATGATTTGGCAGCGATTCAATCATCGATCCATTTTGGCACTTTTTTAGCAGTTCGAAACCGTGTGCTACCCAAACCATGCTGCACCGATCCGAACAATTATATCCTTTACAACTCTAGCAACGTGTGGCCGAGCGTTGTCACGCAAGGTGATCACATTGCGTCTGTTACTTGCGTCTTTTTTTGCAACAATACGTCGTTCAATTTGTTTAATTGACGTCGGCAGACAACTTCAGTAACAGTTTCACTCAGTTTTAGTAGCTTCCACCACATTCACAGCAAGACTTTGTGGCCATGAATATTCCGCTTCGATGTTGATGTGCATGGCTCTACCGAAGCAGTTTAATTCGGCGTGGCCACTTCGACACCGCCACTTCGACGCGACATCACCTTAATACCACCTTTACAGTACATTCAAATTAAAAATAACGTATGAAAATGTAAACTTTCACCATTATTACACATCATAAAAATACTTACCTTTTGGGTTTAAATGGTGTATTTTTTATTTATATTTTATATAAATTTAAACGTTTCGATAACAATTACAATTGTCTTCGTCAGTAAATAGTAAAATCTTCAAGAAATTACTTGAGATATTATAACAAATTTATGAAATATAAAAAATATGAAAACGCAAACATAATCCTGGTATTAATGTAACAATTTGATAACAGTATATTAGGTACCTAGAATAGTAAGGACATTTTACCGATCTAAGACAATTGTTTGGAGGAGGAGCGCAGCGACTACTCCAATTATTGTCTGAGATCGGTAGTCCTCAATGTTTATGACGTTTTTTGCGCGACTAAATTTATTAAAAAAATTTTAATATGTAGATACTTAATAAACAACGATATGTACATATGTATATTAGTCTCGTTACATCAAGTTGTCTTAATGTAAAAATTTGTATTTCGTTGCTGTAACAATTTGTAAATAACTGCAGCCATTACAGTTTTTTTTTGTGAAAATAACATTGAAAACTAGAGTGAATATTTTAAGTGAATCTGAAAATGAAATTAATGAAGTTGAAGAAGGTTGGATAGTTGGACGTACGGCTGTCATTCCTGAAAAATCTAGGGAACGCTACGACAAAACATAAACTTTTTAAAGATTGGTGCACGCAGAAAAGTATCAGTATTTGTGAAAAATCTCTCTCGGCGTGCTTTGTCAGAAGAAATGAAAAACTACAAGCTCCAGGAAGTCCGTGGGCTGAATACTCGATGTTAAAATCGACTATTTTTCTATACGATTCCATTGATGTTTTTTACATTAATTGCTTTCTTAAAGAAGACCAAAAAACGCCAGTGTTTTTACTGAAGGAAACTTTGCTAAGTTTTTACTTGAAGCTGCAGACGAAAAATTACTTGTACACAAGGTAGTAGATTACATATTATTTTTGTATAGGTAGGAATAATGTTAAAAATAGCTGGTACATGTAGACGAGAAGAGTTATAACGTGCGATTATTATTATTTGACCGTGCCGCTTCTAGAACAGTACTACTGTTCCACATCCTTAAAGTGAAAATTGTGCTATGTCCAGTGGCTTAAATGCAGATATTAAAATAAATACTACCATAAATGACAAAAACTTTCTTGAATGACGAATTGCCTATTATGTAGGCGTACAAAAACTTGAAAACTTGTAATTTACGTTTATTTTGAATTAACACTTAATTTTTCTTTTAATTTAGCTTTATTTAATTATATTTACGTACATAATACAGTAGGTATATGTTTATTATTACAGTTCAAAATAGAAAAGTAAAATCACATAACCAGATAAATGGAACCATGCTTCATTCGTAAAGAAACATAAGTTCAGTATTTCGTCATCTCTCAAGTTGTTGAACCATTGGAAATATTCTAAACGCTTTTGAAAATCTAAAGGTCTTGCATAACCGTTATTTTGTAAGGATGAAGATGTAATTGGCGTTTGTCTGCTTTATGGCATGTACCATAAGAAAGACCTGTAACAATTGCTTATATTGAAATATGCACAATGTTGTCAATCTAACTTTACTTATTTAATGTTTTGGTTTTTAAGATTCTTTTTATTTTATTGCTTAAAGATACAGATCAATCATGTTTTATATAATTCATAAAAGGCATAAAATACACGAATTAACTTATCTTGAAAGTCATGGTTAATTTATTAATGAGTTTTGAAAAAAACTATTTTATTGTAATACAAATGTAGATAAAAGATTAATTGAAAAAGTAAAAATCTATGTACATTTATGAAATGTCAATCGAAGTTGAACTAAATATTTGTGCCTAACTTCACCAGAAACTTCGAATAAACTTTTGATAAAAATTCTACAAAAAGCAGTATTTTTCGGTCAGCCATGGCTGATATCCTGGTATAATTTAAAAATAGAAGACTTTGTGGAACGTGATAAATTAATCATTGTAAAAATACCCCAAACGAAGACAAATAAATATTCAGCGATCATTTTTTGTTTTTAACACTGCATATAGCAGCCATAGCACGCAGCCACTGAATATAAACTTTTTCAGACCTCTTAAAGCCTATTACGACGACTTATGTGATAACTGGACTACATCGAACCCTGGACAAGTAGTGACCGAATACCACATTGCTGGCTTATTCAAGCAGGCTTATGAGAAGACAGCTAGTATTAAGAAAGCCGTTAACGGTTTTAAGATGACTGGCATTTACCCCCTCGATAAAAATATTTTTACTGAGGAAGATTTTCTACCTGCGTCTGTTGCGGAGCGAGAAATGGAAATAGAAGACAGAGTGGATGATGTTGATGTAAACGATGAAGACATGCGTAGGGAAAATCTCACAGCGACAACCAAACAGAACCTTCTGAAAATGCTGAGAATATGTTAAGTGAAGCTGATATTGTAAATGCTCAGAAATCCCCAAAACCTAGATCGCAAGAAGACAGATCCCAAGAATCTGGATGTTCGAAAGAAAATCCTGAGCAATTATCTGTAACATTGCCGTCAGATATCATCCCTTTCCCAGTACTTACTAAAAAGAGGAACGAACGAGAAAGAGTTCAAAATCTACACTTCTGACCTCAAAACCGAATAAGGAGCAATTGGAGCAGGAGAAAAGAAAGAGAATTGAAGAAAGGAACGTATTAAGATTAACAAAAAAGTTGTGACAAAAGTTTTTGAAACAAATGAAAGCAAATTAAAGGAAAATCAAAATTATTCCTCCTCTGACTCCAGAGTCGCAAATCTCCCTCCATGACAGTAGCAGTGATATGAATTTCTGCGAAAGTGATACTGAATCAAATAGTGGTTCGTCTGGGCTAAGTGTGGGACAATTTGTTGTGGTTAAAGTGTACGGAAAAGACTCATTCCGTCTTTATGTTATGCGGATAACTGCACTAGAAGATGATGGTTACCATGGAATTTTCTATAAAAGGGTACCCCAAACCATGCGTTTCTCGGAAACCGAAGAAGAGTTCTACGTCAATAAAGCTGACATTGTTGAAAAGCTTTCCAAGCCAATACAAGGGAGTTCTGCAAGATTCAAGGACTTTGTTAGTTTTTCTACTGACTTCTGTGATTTAACTTTAAATTAATTTTTATGCAAGTTTTTAAAGAAACTTTGTTAGTTTAACGGATTAGTTTAAGTATGTAAGATTTTTGTAAGTTTTTTGGTGGAATATATATTTTTGCTGCAATAATTCATTGAGTTTTAAAATAATTTTGTCTAAATGGGGCAAAGATCCCATTTGTTCATGTTTAGGTTTATTTTCCTAAATTTTTTGTTAAAGGTATTCCATCTTAATTCTATATTTAAAGGCACATTCATGTATAAACCAAACGTAAGGCTAAATTGCAAGTGTACATTAAATTAAAAACTGCCAAAAATATTGCAAATACTAAAAATGCGGACTTTTGCCCCCAGCTAACCTATATTACAAATATAAAAATCTCCGCCCAAAAAATGCAAAATCATTTCATTTGTTTTTAAACTATCGAAATGGGAAATCCACTAATCAGGTTATTGGAAAGGGTACAATGGGACTTGGTCTTGTAAAATTGCTGAATATTTAAAATTAAAAAATCCTGCTGGTTATACGGGTCACTCATTTCGTCGAAGTTTTGCTACATTATTACCCAACAGAGGTGAAGATATTCTTGGACTGAAAAGGCACAGAGGGTGGAAGTCTTCAAGTACAGCTGAAGGCTACTTTGAAGATTGGAAACAAAATTAAATTTGCGAAAAAAATTCTCTTCAGTGACAAAAATAAGGAGGTTTTTCAACCAACAACCTCAAAGTGTAAAGAAAACAATGAAAATTTAATTTGTGAAAATTTGGACAATGCTAATTTTAACACTACTTCACATTCATTCATGCCACTTAGTTGTAATGACAAGAAAATACATCCTCAATAGTCACACGAGGTTCCAGTAGATGGTACTGAAATTTTTTCATCGGGATCTGTTTTCCAAAATAAGCTTCCGGTGACAATTGGAAATTGTAATAATTATACTTTCAATATTTATGTTAATAGGTAAAATATAAAAATTGTTGAAAAACAGTTATGTTCTTAATTTTGGTTTAATGTAACAATGCTAGCTTGTGTCTTCCACCATTATTTGTATTCCCTGGTGTGCACTTTAAGGCCCACATGTTAAAAGGGGCACCATTAGGAAGCATTGGAACAGCACATACATCTTACGAAAGTTATATTTCTTCAATTTTTGGATCACATTATAGCTGTTGCCAAACCCACCAAAGAAAATCCCATTTTGCTGCTAATGGGTAATCACGTAACCCATATTTCGATTTCGATTATTCACAAAGCCAGAAATGATGGTGTAGTGTTGCTGATATTCTACCCACACACTTCACATAAGATGCAACTGTTAGATCGGTTTTGGGCCTTACAAAACATTTTATAACAAAACTGCCAAAGAGTGGATGTTGAGCAATCCTGGCAAACCAATCTTAATGTATGACATTTCAGAAATTGCAGGAAAATCTTATCTACAGCATTTACGCCTCTAAACATTATAACAGGCTTTTAAGTCACCTGTATCTAGTCGCTTAATTCCAATATATTTACTGAAGAGGAACGCCAATCATACGTAACAGACAGACCAGAACCTACACCTCTACAAGATTTAGCTAGTATACAGTCAGAAACAAGAATAGCAGAATCAACTACGCCTTCTTCAGGTTTATCTTTAGAAACGGAGCCAGCTCTAGACCCAACATCTTAAGAAGGTTCGTTACCTCCAGATTCTTCTTCAAACTGTGTGTCGGTAGTTGCATCCTCTACTATATCTCTTGAATTTGTAGTGCCATTTCCAAAACCAAGAGCCCGAAAAGGTGACTCTAGAGGTAGTTGAAAGAAAGGAAAGATCCGTATATTGACAGATACCCCACAACAAAAAAAAAGAAAACTACGGAAACAATTAAGTGATTCATCATCTGAGGACGAAAATGGCGGCCATATATCTTTTGTGGATACATCAGATGACTACTTTATTATTGAGACTGAATACCCTAACTACTTTATGTTACCGAATACGTCAAACACAATAGAAAACAGAGACTTCGTACTGGTAAAATTAGCATCTAAGGGAGCTATGAAGCATTATGTAGCTAAAGTTTTAGAAAAAAATAGTGAGTACTTATTCTGTTAAATTTTATGAAAAGGGACAAAGCCATTATTTTTTCGCTTAGATAAAAGTATATAAAAAAAAATATTTTGAAAACATTAGCAAATTACGACGTATTATTAAGATATTAAAAATCCACTAATTACCGTTTCTATCGTGGTAACAATGGCGATTTGACAAACGTTTATAACAATAATAAAATTTTCGCGGTCCGCTACCTACATTAGGTAAATAAATATCACTATTAAAATTATTTCTTCTTAACTATTTATCAAACGGTATGACAATACAATAAATATAAGACAAATCTATTAACCCTTTCCGTACGGCTGACTAATATATTCGTCAGGGAGATTCGTGGCAGACGGACGGATGCTGAATATATTCGTCAGATGTTAATTTGGTTCTGGGAGGAGACGATTCAGTTAAGTCACAAATAAAATTGGATTTGGTACACAGACGGGTGCCGTACCGTTTCGTTCACTTTAACTTACCACGCGGACGGCCACCGAAAATATTCGGCACTGACTAACACAATCGGCAGCCGGCAACGTGACAAATCAGGTGATCTGATAAACAAGTCAGGACAATTTAGCCTCAGTTTGCTTTACAATGTCGTCGGAAGCGCATGCAAGTACTTCGAGACGGTCTGAAAGGCCTAAAAACGTAAATTAGACGAACAAACTAAATATTGCGGGTTATCTAATGATGAAGTGGGGCATATTCTAAACGTTGTGGGTGAACAAGACTTATATGCAAGTAGTGATGAGGAACCTTTCATAGAAAGGGATAGTGAATATGATTCTGAATCTGGAAGTGAAAGTGAGGGTAGTTTAAGTTTTCTAGAAGAGGAGCTTATTGAAAACAGCAATAATGAAATAGAGGAGCAGATCTCTAATGAAAATTTAGACGAATCTAACAACAGCAATCACAATATTCAAGATGTCCGCATAACATGGGGTATTAATGACTTTGTACCCAATTTGATAGCACTAATAGTGGTTTAAAAATGAAAATCTGATATATGAATCCCAAGAGGTCGAATATTTCTTAAATGTATTTTCAGAAGAAATAGCCAATGTTATTGTTGAATAAACGAATCTTTTGCTAGTCAAAATAACACAAACAATTGGAAAAATATTGACGTTCAAGAATTATTCGTATTTTTAGCTGTAACTTTGCTAATGCCCCATGTTAAAAAGCGACATAAAGGGTTATTGGTCCACAGATGATTTGATATTAACACCTTCTTTCAATAAATTAATATCTCGCGATAGGTACCTTCAAATATTGAGGTATTTACATTTTTCTAATAATGAAGAAATAGCAAATAGTCGTTTGCACAAAATAGAAGGCATATTGAATATGATGAAAACAACTTTCAGTGTCAGTTTTATCCGTTTGAGAACCTTGTTATCGATGAAAGCATGGTTTTGTTCAAAGGCCGATTAATTTTTAAACAATATATAAAAACTAAAAGGCATGGCTTTGGCATAAAACTATTTGTATTATGCGACTGTGAAACTGACTATGTTTTGGATTTTGTTGTTTATACCGGAAAAGATGACAAAGAAAATAAAACAAAGATGATGGTTTAGGCCTATCGGGTGCAGTGGTTGTCAAACTTTTAGAGCCTTTCCTCAAAAAGGGTCATTAATTTTATAGCGATAATTTTTACACTAGCCCGTCTTCATCGAACTACCTTTTTGAACACAAAACCAATTCTTGTGGAACAGTACGTCTAAACAGACGACACATGCCCCAGCTTGACAAAAAACTCAAAGTAGGAGAAACCCATTGGAAAACTAGCGAACATATGTTAGCCTTAAAATGGAAGGATCGACGAGATGTCACAATGCTAACTACTTTCCATGAGAACAAATTGATTACCCTCCCAAAATAGAGTTACTAAAAAAATAAGGAGAAGCCGTTATGTGTGCAGTCTTATAATGAACAAATTTGTGCCATAGATAGATCTGATATGATTATCAGCAGTGTGGATTTTACGCGAAAAACCATAAAATGGTACAAAAAGTTATTTTTCCATGCATTGGATATTGGTATGCTCAATGCACATGCTCTGTACAAGACTCAAAACTCCAGCAATGTTTTATTTCCTAAATTCCATTTGGAAGTTGTCCGTCAGCTCCTTCAAAGGTATTTGTACTGCTTGTTTCATTTGAATACCTATGAATAAGAATATTTTTTAGATATCCTTCACGTCATACCACTAAACTAACTCCAAATTATATTGGTCAGACCAGATTAACTGAGAGACATTTTCCAGACGAAGTTCCCCGCAAAGCAGATGGGAAACTCCAATTGAGGAGATGCTTTGTTTGCTCTCACACGAAAAAGGGACAAAAGAAAAGAAAGGATTGCAAATATATGTGCAAACATTGCGGTGTCGGATTATGCGTAACACCATGTTTTGCAATCTACCACGAACAGGCCAATTTCTGATATCTGTAATAAATATTATTTTGTATTCTAATAATAATTTTTCATGTTAGTCTGTTAGATTTAGCGTTCTAATAAATAAATATGAATTTTCAAAGTCATAAGTAATATTTTTCATTGTGACGAATATGTTAGTCAGCAGTCTGTACGCCACTGCAAAACTACCGTCTGTGTGGCAAACATAGCCTAAGTAGCTGCCGTCCGGAAAGGGGTAAACTCTTTTTATGTAGGAGGTCGAAATACAAGTCACAGAATGCAAGTTACAACAGGATTAATTGTGTACTCTTTAAAATACATGTTGAAACGCAACACGACAAATGACTAAGCCTTTATTATGAATAAAGAATGATTTATCTATGTTTTTCTACTATTTTCGTTTTCAAATGACAGGAACACAATTTTATTTTTTTGTATTGTTGAAAATTTATAAATTCTGCATCGACAGGGGCTTTTGAATCCACAGCCCCCTCGTGCAACGCACGAGTTGCCTATATGAACGGCGTGGACCTGCCTTGGACACAACGGCCACTGGACACTACGGCCAAACTCATTTTTTTTATGCCCATATCGGCCACACTGGGCACATCGGGCAAACATGATATGTGGATAAAACCTCCACCTTGGAAACAAAGGCCACATATCAGATAGGTTACGGGCTCCGTGCTGAAGGCAAGGTTTGACCGCTTACATAGCTATAAAAAATTATCACAGTACCTTATTTATGTGTAAAAAAGAAAAATGATTTTGAGAGGCGGGCGGGGGAGATAATACAGATTTTTCAATTGCTTAGGTCGGCTATCGTATGTACCTCCATAATTCGGGAATCACCAGAGGTTGGTATATAATTTGAAAAATTATAGGAGTTTTCTATTTATAGTTATACATTCGTTGGCGGAAAAACCTCCGGAAAAAAGGTTTCGGGAATGAAGCACCCAGAAAAAAAATTCCCGGAGAAAAAAACCCGTGGGAAAAAAATCCCCCGGAAAATAAACCCCGCGGATAAAAGTACCCCGGAAAAAAGGCCCTCGGAAAAGATGTCTACGGAATAAAAGCCCCAAAAGGTTCACTAGAGAAATATAAACTAAATAATTTTGTGTAATTATCTGTCATTCCACCTTATGAGTAGGCACGTTGTTTTACTATAAATCATGCTAGTATCCCATTTTTTAACATTTCATTAATATAATTTGTATTATTCAATCCAATTATATTCCTGTTTATTACATGTGTTTCTATACATTTATGTCAACCCTTTTAGATGTTCTGATGAACTTTGATGTTTCATTGTAGTGAGTACCAACATTTTAAATATGCACTTCTTCGCCTGATAATGGCTTTAATTCATTTAAAAAAGCCGAAACGTATTATAAACATAATATAGGGTAAAAACATGTACCTTTGAAGATTTGAAGAAAACAATATGTTGGAATTTTTTTATGAGAGTAAGAAACTAAAAATAGATTTTTACCTAGACAGTTTTGAATATTAAACTTTATACTATTGTAAACCGCAACACGAGTAAAGTGCATTATTTTAATATACGGGGATTTTACAAATAGTATGCATTTTTTCCAAAGGTACATGAATTATTTGTACCTGTGGACGAATATGCCTTTGGACGGAAGTAGTTACAACAAAAACATTAAATTATTTTTGTGCATCTGAATAAAAAAATATGTTTGGTTATAACACGGAACGCTTATATATCTAGATATCAATTATCACTTAAAATTAGGACATGTAGCCATCGAAAGACATTTTAATATGAGCCATCATTCTTGCAGATGATGAAGTAGGAAAGTAGGATTGTTTGTATCTAATATGTATGTAAACACATGTTAGGGGGTGAGTGGGATGTGCACGCTTAAAAATGCTTTATTGAGGGGCGTAACGAATCATTGGAATTTCTTATGCGCGCTCTTGATGGAAAAAAAGTCACTAGCTTAATAAGTAATTGTGTCGGTACAGACCGCGATCAAAAGATACCTTTGTTTGTTACATGAAACTTCCAGAGAAACGTAGGGTGTTACGGACGAATGCATATTTTTAAAATTAAGATGTGCAATAATTAATATGAAACTGTTCCAACTGAAATTAATGTTTCTTGTTTTTCCTCACCTTTGAAAAACGGGGGTGGTTTTTCGGGAGTAGATATAGTTAGTTTTGAAGTTTTGAAACCGAAGGGAAGCAGTTACAGTTATAGTGTCAATCGAGCCAGATCGATTTTTGCGTTAATTAAATACCTTCATTATAAACCGTTTGTCTTTAAAAATATTTCGTGCGTGTACATTTTCTTTTGAATTAGCCAACACTAATTTGTCTTTTCTTTCCAGTGTTAGTTGTAATGTGTGTTTCAAATATTAATCTATAAATAACATTCACCCTATTTGAAGTTAAACCTCGTAGTTTAACGATTTATGTCTGTGAGCAATTAAGGGAATATTTATTCTAGTATAAGTATGTATTTTTATATAACTTAAAGCTTGCAGCAAATCATTTTTACCAGCCTAGATAACATATTAAACACCAAACATTGTCTTGCAAAGGTATCTTGTTCGTACGCGGTCTCATTAAGCTGAAATCTACTAAAATAAGAAAAACAGTATAGGGCCATCTCACTCTGGTATTTGTGCGACTTAGCATTCTTGGTTGTTGGTTATACTTATAACTGTGTGGTTGGTGAATGGGTGTAGGATACCGCTGGTTACTAATTGTGAAAGGCAATTTTCAGTAGACACGCACTCCCAAGCTGCTGTAACCATAGCTGGAACCTTGTCGTTACCGATGGCGCAAAGTCAAATATATTATTTGTACTTTTTTTTTCTGTAGTTCAAAAATGTTATAACTTTCTCTCTGATTCCACCCATCGATGGGCGGTTTTGAAAAAACATATTAAAATTGACTTTAAAGCAGTTATCAGATACCAGATGGTCGAGCCGAATTGATGCTATAATACCTTTAACGTATCAACTAGGCGAAATATACTTCTGCGCAAAATTTTGATAGTGCTGTAAAATATGTAGCTATGGCATGTGGTAAAAAGTTAAAATAATTTGGGTTTGTATGCATGATGATTTTATGGGTTAATATACTAAGCAAAGTTAATATTGTGTCGAACATTCACAAACTCAAAATTTTAATATTGTGCAAGCGTGTGCTGGTTTAAGCAATTTCACTGATTTTTTTAGAAAACTGTCGTTCAGATAATAGTTTTAATGATTTATTAGAAGAAGCTAGGAAAGTCGCGATTTTATTAGATATCGATCCAAAATTTAAAGATGAAGGCGGTTTAAAACCTCGCAAAGTTACCATACAATTCAGTTACGTAGGTGATGAAGAACTAAAATTTAAGGTACACTGTTTATTTAATTTGATAGGTATTACATCTTGTAACTATAGATTCGAACTGTTATCTGCCCATGCGGCAATTTTAAAATTTTTATGGAATATTTCGGAATTTAACAGTCACTTTGAACAGATAAAAATCGAAATGAATTTGATATAAATGGGATAGAACTTGTGCAAGAATTGAGTTTTTTGCAGAATTTTGAGAAAAGTGTCACTTATTCGCCATAGCGGAAAGATCGTTTTACAAATTAAAAATCATTAAAAACTATTTACATTCTACTATGGTACAAGAACGATTGGAAAATCTTGCCATCATTTCAATCGAGTCTACTTTAATTCAAGAGTTAGAAAATGAAACGTTAATACAACAATTTTCAAAAAACAAAGTGCGTAAAGTCCAGTTCTGTTAAAATATGTTTAATGTTGCAATAATTTTGTTTAAAATGTTTGCATTTATGAATACAATTTTTTAAATTTAAAATTACTGTATAATGTTATTTTAAAAATGATTTTATCCATTATCTAATATCCATCTTAATTCGTTTCTGTTAACAGTTTTGATCATTTTGGTATGTATTCGTATGATTTTAACTAGAAAAATTCTAAGCTGAATGTGTGCAAGATAGAAGTTAAAACAAAAAAAATTCTACTATTTTCGTTAATTTGTTTTATAACAATGTATATAGGCGCACTTTTGTTTTTGCACGACGGCGCTCGACAAAGTTGGCGCTCCACTGATCCAAGGTGGCCGTTGTGTCCAGCTAGAGCTGTGACCGTTACTCCCAAGGTGGCCGTTGTGTGCGCATATCATATTTGGTCGATGTGTCCAGTGTGGCCGTTGTGTCCAACGAGAGCTGTGGCCGTTACGTCCAATGTGGCCGTTGTGTACACATATCACATTTGGCCGATGTGTCCAGTGTGGCCGATACAGGTATACTAAATTCTGTGTAACCGTCGTGTCCAGTGGCCGTTGTTTCCAGATCCCGCTCAGACAATTCTCTGCTCACCCTCCATCGTTACCTTCATTGAGCGAGTATTTTCTTTAGAAAATTTGGTAATCAAAATTAGTTAATTCTTTGGGGTACCAAGCCAAAAAAAAACACCTTTAGATGCACAAAATTGATACTTTAATGAAGATACAAAATAAACGTTTTTTCTTGAGCGTCTTAGCTTTTTTATTCCTGGCAATTATGCTTATTTCTAAAAACAAGAGAAATGTTGCAGTAAAACAAAAAGTTTACTATTTCTTGATTTGATAGAAATATAAATATTGATTTTTAAACAAATACTTATTTTGGCGACGAATCGTGAGATCGAAAAACTTGCTTTCAAGAATTAATGGCGCAGAATAGTGTTTGAATAATTGCGGAGTATGCAATGTTACCCTAAAGTCGGCCTAATTATGTTTAGAAGTATTAATAAAAGTACTTACATTAGCCAATTCTCCTCTAAAAGTGATCATAGTTTCTACTTCATATTCAGCAAAGTTTCTATCAGCACCAAAAATTACAGCGACTTCAACCATATATGTATAATAAGCTTTAACTACATCATCCTTTAATCCATTAATCCAATTTTCTCGATCCAACTCTAACTCAACTTGGTCTAACTAAAAGTAACACAATAATAAAAAATTACATATTTTAATAGTCTAATTTAGTACATTTATCATACGTTTTGACGAATTTTTATGATCGGGAAATAAATTAAATGAAATAAAATTGTCGGTGCTAAGTCCATGCTTTCTAAATTTAAAAACATTCCACTGCCAATCAAATTGAGACTCTTTCCATTGTTTTCTTTCAACTACTGGCCATCCCCCTAGATCTTTAATTATTTCTTGAACAGTATTTATGCTTTCATTTTCTATGGCATTTGTATCCATGCATACTTTGTAAAAATTTTTTAATAGTTTAAAAGGTTGGATTTCTTTTTCTAAGAAAGGTTCTTCAATAAGAATTTTAAGTTGATTCTGTACTATTCTTTCCATCTGTGTAAAAGCGCTTACATGTTCTTTATCATCTGGTATTGCTGTTTCCTTAAGAAACTTTCCGCATGCAAATGAATAGAAATCATCGCATGGATCTATAGATGTGTCCATAAATGAGTATAAATCCTGCACAGCGCTAATACATCCAGCTGTTTTACATTCACGCTGTGGCTGATGTCCTTTAGGAGCAGATTGTCTACAAAAAAATGGAAAACATCAGAAGGGCAAATAGATTGATTACATAATCACAAATGACACAATTTAAGGTGGGTATGAATGTACTGGTACGTCATATTCTTTAACATACCCTAAACTACATGTACCACTAAACTTTATCAGTTAGGTATTAGTTATTGATTGGCTATGACTGTTATTACCTATTACTCCTAACTAAAATATATTTCTATTGAAATGTGTATGTACAATTGTTTGCACTTTAACAACGTGGTAAGTTGTGAGTAAGCCATGATGATAATTATTATGGTGTGTAAATTATGCCAATAAGATAATCTAATTCTACAGTTTAATGTGATTAACCGCCCATTGAACTTAATGTCGGCTTCCTTATATTTTTACCAAAATCAGAATTTCATGAAAATAACCAAGCTTCCAAAATATAGGGAAGGATTTGAGTTTTTCCCTTCCAACCTACATTATACATACATAGATATAAACGGATATGTATTCCACTTTTATTTCACTATCGCTAAATCGACATATTAGCTCATTTTACAACTTTTGGCCAAGTTTGGCCAAGATCAGCTATAATGTCTGAATGTGTGAGCGTGTATGTGCGTGTGCGTCTGTGCGTGTGTGAGTGCGCGTGTGCGTGTGCGTGTGCGTGTGCGTGTACGTGTGCGTGTGCGTGTGCGGTGCGTGTGCGTGTGCGTGTACATGTGCGTGTGCGTGTACGTGTGCGCGCGTGATCGTGCGCATGCGCGTGCACATGCGCTTGCGCTTCCGTTTGCGTTCGCGCTCGTGCTCACGTTCGCGTTCGCATTCGCGTTCGCCTTCGCGATCGTGTTCGCCTTCGCGTTCGCGTTCGCCTTCGCGTTCACGTTCGCGTTCGCGTTCGGGTTCGTGTTTGTGTTTGTGTTTGTGTGTATTTGTGTTTGTGTTTGTCTGTGAGTTTGTGTTTGTGTTTGTGTTTGTGTTTGTGTTTGTGTTTGTGTCATCTCCTAAGTTTTTATTATTATTTATTATGAGAAATTAAATAGGGCTTACAAATTAATACATTTCATTATAAAGCTTATATGTGTATATAAAATGTTACTATGGCCATCCTTTTCATATTTGGCAAATGTTATATAATCAACAATTACTAAATAGTATGTATACTATACAAAGGGAGAAAATCCTGTCAAGTTGGTTTATATTATGTGTTTCTGAAATCGGCATGAAAGTTGCTAAACGCGGACTAATTTGAGTCACGAAAGTTAGATTTTAATGCCTAGCTAAGAAAGTAAAACTTTCATGCCTACTCAATTTTATTTTCCAAATTAGGTAGCTTGATATTTTTATAGAATAAAATAATAATAGACAATTTTGTCAAAAACTTTATTTTCTAACAACGATGTACAGGCTGTTCCAAATTCGAGGGCAGCATGGGGATCTCGCTTATTATAAGAGACAGGATATAGGTTTAAATTCGGCACTTTTGCTAAATTCGATGCCGAGTAATAATCTGAAAATAAATTTGAGCTAACTCGAATGGATTTGGTTTTATGCTCAAAAAACTAAAAATTTCGATTTTTGTTTTTTCGCCTTTGGCTGCATTATTAGGAATTTTCAAAATTCGATTAAACATTATTAAGGCAACTTTTTACGCACAATACTAATACGGTATTAAAAATATTATGCGACGTTTTGTTATTCTGAACCATCATCAGGTTTATTTTTTCTTATCGAGGTTAAGACATATTTTTATGGCGTTGGATGGAGTTTTGCTGATTTTAGCAATATATAACACTTCATGGTTTGATCGACTGCGAAGTAAAATACTCTTAAATTAAAAACTAAATATTACATTATCACGATACCCATGAATCAAACAAAACTCAGGAATTGGCTATTGTCATGTCATTTTCTAATTGTAAAAGGGTAATAACTGCAAGTTTCTTTAGAATGTTTTCAAATTCAGAAAAACGAGACATGATAAGGATATTTTATAGCTGCAATAGAAATAGTGTCAGAGCAGAACAAAGATATTTAGAGGAATATCCGGAGGGGCAGCAACCAAACCAGAGATATTTTTTTAAATTAGACCAAGATTTGCGAGAATTTGGATGTTTTCAGAAACCTCGAAATGCATATGGTAGCAGACTAGACAGAGATGCCGAAGAAGAAATATTACATCAGATACTATTTGTTAGTATTATACTAATTATAAGAATTTTCACTCACTTCACTGCTAATTTCAGCAGACATTTTTTTTTGAGAGTTATGCCTTTATGTTGTCCATCTTAGGTTCAAGAAAATCCTTTAACATCTACCAGAGAAATAGAGCAAACTATTGAAGTGCCAAAAACGACAGTTTGGCGAATGTTAAAACAACACCGTTATAAACCATTTAAGTTACACGTTAGTCAAACACTTCGGCCTGGGGACGATATGAGACGGTTGGATTTTTGTAACCAACTTAATACCAAAATGCTGGAAAATCGCAACTTTCTCAATCAAATAATTTGGACGGATGAGTGCAATTTTTCCACTAATGGAATGTTTAATCGTAATAACGAGCACTACTGGTCCGTTGAAAATCCACGAATTAACAGGCACATTAAAGGACCACCGGTCCTTTAATGTGTGGGTTGGAATCTGGAAGGATAGGCTCCTTGGGCCAATTATTTACGAAGGTATCCTAACGTCTCAACGCTACCTCGCATTCCTAACACATCAAATATCAGACCTTTTAGATGATGTTCCGCTAAACGAAAGATGAACTCTATGGTGGCAAATGGACGGAGCTCCTCCTCATAATGCTGCGATAATAAATGAATATCTTAACGGCGAATTTCCTGATAAATGGATGAGAAATAGGGGACCACTTAGGTGGCCAGCAAGAAGTTAATTTAACCCCTTCCTCTGGGGCTATTTAAAAAATATGATTTATAAGACGCCACCGCAAAATATAGAAGAACTCCAGAATAGGGTTGATAATGAACTTCGTCAAATTCCCAGGAGAACCATTTAAAGAAGCGTAAACAATTGTAGAAGAAGAATTCGTTATTGTATTCAAGAAGGAGGAAACTTGTTCGAACATTTATTATAATAATTTTTGTTTGTTTGTCTGTGTAATTATTTTGTTGTTACCTATCGATAAATTTGAGTTGTCGCTATTATGACCGTGTTACATAGACATACCTGTTTGAGTTGTTTGTTCATGTTTTTTTAAATTGTTTAAATGTTTTATATTTTTTGGATTTTCTAACGAGATTCATAAATCAAATAAGTAGAACTACTGTAATTATTCCTTGCTGGATCCAAGAAGGCGGAATCTTGTTCTTCGTATTTTTCTCATTATTTTAGTTCGCAGTCGATCAAACCATAAAGTGTTATATGTTGCTAAAATCAGCATAACATTCTCCATCCGACGACATAAAAATATATCTTAACCCCAATAAGAAAAAATAAACCTGATGATGGTTCAGAATAAACGAAACGTCACATAATATTTTTAATACCGTATTAGTATTGTGCGTAAAAAGGTGCCTTAATAATGTTTAATCGAATTTTGAAAATTTCTAATAATAATCGAAATTTTTAGTTTTTTGAGCATAAAACCAAATCCATTCGAGTTAGCTCAAATTTCTTTTCAGATTATTAGACTATTACTCGGCATCGAATTTAGCAAAAGTGCCGAATTTAAACCTACATCCTATCTCTTATAATAAGCGAGATCCCCATGCTTGCCCTCGAATTTGGGACAGCCTGTACTTAAGCATAAGAAATATTACTTGATATTAACCGTAATTGTTGAATTTTCAACATTTGAGATAATTATCTCAGGTAAAGCAGAATTTTTTAATGAAGAAACAACAGCAATATTTTGCTAGGAATTTTCGGTTCTCGACTCTTCCGAAATGAACAACTCGTTAGTATTAAGATTATTAGGGACTGAAATTCCTTCTTGAATCCTACTGGCATTTACACGTTTATTTTCTAACGATTCGGCTACATAACCTTCTGCTACACTGGTACAACTCCATCCACCATGACTTTTTAGATGTATTATATCGCCACCAGCGTCCACTAATAAAGTGGCCGATGTACGGCGTAAACAGTGACCCATATACTCCGTGCAACTAGGAAAACCAAGAAAAGCTGCTATTTTGGTAGGTATTTTCCC
The DNA here is from genome assembly GCA_036346205.1 of Vesta saturnalis. Taxonomy (NCBI): domain Eukaryota; kingdom Metazoa; phylum Arthropoda; class Insecta; order Coleoptera; family Lampyridae; genus Vesta; species Vesta saturnalis. The sequence continues at coordinate 847,423 of JARFJB010001973.1, forward strand.
AATGGTATGAATCCCCACAGCTTGAACGCTGCACTTTCCGTTTTTATAATTCACAAATAAACGTCAATGTGGTGTATGCGGAGGGCGTGGTGCTATATAGTTTCGGTACAAGCCGACCTTGATTTGCTGCTTTCCATTTCCATCAAGGATCATAAAGCTGAAACGAATATAAGTATGACATCATTTGAAACACTTTTAATTATGACCGCTTACTTTCATCGTTAAAAATTCATCATCAGAAGTTTTTCGAAGAAAATCGTCTACTTTCAAAATTTCAAAATAAAAAAATATATAATAACCATTGGCGCGCCGTTTTTAGGGTACAAAATTGTGCATATTCTAATTTATCAATCGATTTTTTTTGGAAATCAGATATTGGGGTTTTTCAAGATCCCTAAGTATAAATAATTTGTCAAAATTAAAAAATTCGAAATGGCGGATCAAAAATGGGGGATCATTATGTGTACTTAATTTATGTGTACTTAATTTATCAACCGACTTTTTTGAAAGTCGGGTATTCGGGGTTTTTAAGGTCGCTAAGTACAAATCATTTGTAAAAATTAAAAAATTCAATATGGCGGATCAAAAGGGGGATTATCGTGTTTAAAATCCAACTTTGCTTATTTGTAAAACATTACCTAAATAAAAAATTTTAAAAACTGCCAGTGGCGTACCGTTTTTAGGGTGCAACATTGTATTGAAAGTCGGGTATTGGGAGTCTTTAAGATCGCCAAGAATAAATTATTTGCCAAAATGCAAAAAATTTAAAATGGCGGATCAAAAATGGGGGATTATCGTGTTTATTTAATTTATCAACCGATTTTTTTGAAAGTCGGGTATTTCGGGTTTTTAAGATCGCTAAGTATAAATCATTTGTCAAAATTAAAAAAGTCAAAATGGCGGATCAAAAATAGGGGATTATTGTGTTTAAAATCCGATATGACTATAATTCAGGTATTGGGGGATAATGATCAATTCTGCAACTTTGATAATTTGTAAAAAATCTAAATAAAAAAATTTTAAAGACTGCCGTTTTTAGGGTGCAAAATTTTTTTGAAAGTCGGGGTTTTTAATATCGTTAAGAATAAATCAATTGTCAAAATAAAAAAATTCAAAATAGCGGATCAAAAATGGGGGATTATAGTGTTTAAAAACCGATATGACTCAAATTTAGGTATTGTGGGCTTCTAAGTTATTTATTTACATATATTAGAAAGCATTATGGCAGATAAATTGGCAGCGGTTTTTTGTTACGTAATCGAATTGGCGATTGCAACAAAGTTATATGACATATTGTTACCTAAATCAAACTGTTCTAGAATGATTTTCAAAAAACGGAAAATTATAATTGCTTGGACATTATTTCGAGAATGCTATAAATGGTTGCTATAGATACGAGAAATAATTTTTCAAATATCAAGTTTTTAATGTTTGTGACATAGTACTTATCTCTTAAATGTCTTAATATTATTGGTAAAATAATGTTTATACAAATGAAAACATTCTTAATTTATTTTCTACACACGGAAAATGCTACAAGATTGTTAGTAGAACTTGCACAATATTTAACGAAAACTATTCACATTTACTTAAAATCACAAAAAAATGGATGTCAAAAACTAGAAACAAATTATAATAAATCTTCGAAATGGTAGCAGTTCGCATTCAAGCATGATGTTAAACTTGATGAAGCACTCTCCAGTACTGCTGTTCGTACTTCTTCAAGAGAGAGTTTGTGGAATGCTGCTCGTACTCGTGCCGCTAATTCCTCCCTCGTGTTCACCGGTGTCTGGTAGACCTGATGCTTGATACGTCCCCAAAGGTGGAAGTCCAAAGGTGTCAAATCTGGAGATCTTTCAGACCAGTTCCATGGTCCTAACCGCTTTATTCACCTGCCCTCGAACATTAAGGTGAGTTCTTGGGAAAGCTCCTGGATGCAATTGCGCTTGTCACGTGTACCAGTGAGAAGCAGGGGAAAAGGAACGGGTGCTCTACTCACCTGTAGATAAAGTAGCCAACCGTCTAGCTCAACGGTTCGGGCGGGGTGGAAAGAAGATAGATGTTAAAGTCAGGCACCAGAAGCCGCTCCCTTTTATTAGAAACAGGCACCACTATCTCGACACCTGGATAGTGATGGCGAAGGAGGTGAGTAGAGAAAACAGGAAAGGAGCACACCAAAGGAAGAAAAATAACAGATATAATCTTGATCAATTACATTGACCTGCATACAAAATAAGTATGACAATATTGAAATTATACTAGTTATATTATAGCGAGTAGTGCTTTAATGAAATCACTGTCGAGTAATTTCGCATAAAGAGACGATAAGGTATGTATTTAAGTACACGCGGTAGATAACCATAATACTCTGACCTTTGTTTATAGGGTGTAAAGTGTTAGCATAATGAAGTTACAGCACTAAGGTGGGTGTAGACGAATCCAAAGCAGCATGAAGAATCAGTGGAACGTCTACGAAGAAGGAGTATAGAACATAACGTGCTTTAACTTCTTTAAGTACTAACCATTAAAGTACAGGCATTCAGCTAACCAGGAAATACTAAACCATTAAATTACATTATTAAGAGCTAACCAATACATACTAAACCATTAAATTACAGCATTGGGAGCTAACCAATAAATACTAAACCATTAAATGCCTTTTAATTGTAGACGGGCACATGAATATGGTACGGTATATTTTCCAGTAGTCGATCAAAATATTCAGTGGTTCTGTATAGATTGTACGCCTTCGATCGCCAAATCTGACGATGAAAATTTCTTTAAAACCGCAGTTACAGCGAGCAACAAAACTGGTACAGAAAATGTAGAAAAGACCAAATATGCTTTGTTGTAATTACTTCTTCTGAATTACATTCGTAGGATCGTTTCGAGAAATTTTCCAGACGAATCTTAAAATTTTCTAGCGTTGCAAAATGGCGATCGTCAGAAAGAGAAAAAAATATATCATAATCCTTTTCAAGCCAAAAACTGTCCTACAGTTATAGTACTTTTATAGTTCTATTATCCCGTCATCTAGCAAGAGTTCCACACACTAACAATTATATTCTTTTAAATAGTAAAATACCAATGTTAGATTATGCCATTGGAGTATAAAGGGCGTAAATGTATACTTTTCGTACAATCAAATTTTATAATTTTACTTTTACAATTTAGCCCGTTACAGGCTGGTGATCTACCCAATTGATACTAACAACCTCTTCTCAAGTTCAAAGTAAATGACGACTTCAGGGATAACCGGAAGCGTTAGAACGGTCTCGCTGAAATACCCTGTATACGATGTCAAAGGTAATCGTATTTGTTCCTCAAATGATACCTGACACAGCAATATTATAAAATTTGTTCTTGTCTATCGAGATAATAATATATTTAACCTTAAACTTAACATCTGAATAGATATTATGTATATCACTAATCAGACCATCTAACACGTTTGGCCTTTGCCCCTAGTAAAGCAACACATAAAACGAGAATAGAGATAAGATAGTCGCAAAAATATGAATAACTGCTAGTGGTCCACTGTTTGACGGAAATAGGTCACCGTGTGTAGAAATTTTTATGGTTTTATGTAGTATAACTGCGGTCACATTGGTTTAACGCTTACAAAGCAGTTGTTACCTTTTGAAGGTTATATAATTGTTACACAGCTATGTATCTATTTCCAAATTTTCTTCACGGTATACACACTTTTAGATTGCTGTCTTTAGTAACGTAGCACTGTGGTCGATTTGTAAATTTGTAGTGTAATATGTTTGCTATTCATAAAGATCAAAAACGTCGCTCGAGAGTGATTTTATTGTTAATATGAACTTAAATTCTTATATCTTATATCATTTCCATAGAAAAATAATTTTATTTTTCTGAAGAAATTTAATCACAATTAGTACAAATACCTAACTACTGTCGCATATTCCAACTTTAGGCTGATAAATGAATAATACAGTAGTTATTTATGTATTAAGGGCATAATTGTTTTTAAATTTCGTAACTTTTTTAAAAAATTAATCATTGGGCGAACGCACTTCTGTATTGCACAAACCTAATTGCCTGTGAATTTCAAATTTTAAGTATTTATGTAATTGGGCAGTCCACTAAATTTTAAGTCACATTAACATATAACCAGTGGTCGTTTAAATCAGTATCGTATCGTCAATTAGAACTTTTCAAAATTTTAAATAAGATTTTTAATTCTAAACGCATATGAGTGAAGTTAATAACAACATTACGTTTCAAAATTAATTTAACTATTTTTTCACTATTATTTATAGAAAAAAAAGGTCAATTTTGAGAATTTGTGTTTATAATTCAAATTTTATTATACCGAGTGAGCTAGCTGGTGTCATCTACAGCCGTACAAAAGTGTAACATTTTTCCTGTATAAATATATTGACTATAGTGGCATATTTTCACTTTTACTAGCGTCTATTGAGCTATCGTATGAGTGAGTAATGTTTGATCTATATCGTATTACGCCTAGGACCTTCTCCACCGAGACTAGTAGATAACCCCTTTTTTGAGTGATTACAGCGTTACAGTGAATCTAGCCTAACTCAACCTTGGCATAAAACGCAAGACGGTGTAAAGCGGATAAGAGTTGCATTGCGGAAAGAGCGTGAAAACTGTTAATATACGAAGTATGCCATCCTTTTTACGTGTGTTATTGTTTAATTAGTTGCCGAAAATGCCGACCATGCAACTGAAATATATTCAGTAATAGACTTCGTTGGTATATTCGAAAAATACTTGCCCGACTTGCGCACAAAATTAGTATAGCTTGGAAACATCCCGAGCGGAACACAAGGGGTGTTAAAGTGTGTTAAGAGTGTTTGAATATACCGAGAAAGTCGAGTGGTATTCGATCATATTATATCATTTCTTTCTACTAATAAACAATAAAATCTAGTCTTAGAAGCTGATTTATTCATTGTAATTATAAACTGCACAATTATTATAAATTATGTTACATTTATTAGGATTATTATCTGACGTAGATTGTTGTATCGAATATACCAAATCGAGTATACCTCGTCGTTAAGGTAAACAGGTCGTGTTTTCATGAAATACGTTCGTGATTGGTTCAAATTTTGAGAATAAGCAATGCTGATTATTAATGTTACAGGAACGATATAATCATTTTTAATTGTTTTAATACAATTTAGAATAAATAAATATTTAAATAAACTAGCTAAATTAATTGACGAGTGCCATAGAAATCACACTTATTTCCAAATTACATTATACGCAGACGATGTCAAAGCATTCAAACAGGTTTCCTCACTACAAGATCTTTTCATGTTACAAAATCCTATCACATTGGTTAACTCACTTATAAAAAATGTTTTATTACTATTAATACCGTTGGGTTATATGTTAAAGTTTGGTTATTCATTATTATTAACCCATGTAATGATATGTGGAGTTCAAGAAATAAAATACTTTGGAGTAACAGTAAACCAAAAATTAATGTTTATTAGTAATATAATGGATACAGTAAATAAGGGGTTCAGAAAGCTTTGGATGTAAAATACATTCAAAGAAATATTCTGTTTCAACATACAAATTTCCGCGTGAGCTAGACCTATGTTAGTATGTGGGTTGACAGTATGCGGTGACCTATAACGCGTTCATATACACATATACTAGAATCTTTACAAACGAACTTTTACTAAAAAATATCTTTAAGGAAAACTATGATTATACCGTAGGAAGGAGTAATAAGATCGATACGAGAGAAGATAGACGTAGAATGACAGATATAACTACAGCAAGTAAATTTTTGTGTTATTGTCTAGTTTTTTAAAGATCCCAAATCTTTACCAAAAATCCGTAGATTAATTATTTATTAATCCGTTTATATTGAGTAAAACGCTCAGGAGCATTTCTATAATTAATTATTTCCCATTTTCCGTAGTTAAGAAATGGTTTTAGATTTCGACGCAAGAACTCCACCAACGCGCCACCACCATTATCTCAGCCAATCACCTTAGATCGCGAACTATATAAGCGGAAGCGCGACGCGACATTAAAGCGAGCTAGTAGAGTAGTGGTGACACGACCTGCTTAGCATTCGGGAGGTAATAGGTTCCATTCTCGTTAGGGTTTTCCTCATACACATGTAGCGACATGGTCACTGCGTATATGCTCACCATGTGCGGCTACTTAGACGAATGCTGGGATAGTAGTTTACCACTTAAAAGCCTAACTCCGTTCCTTCCGATCCTATCCTGACCAAACCCATCCCTACTCCCACCACGCATATATACGTAGTGCATGTATGTATGCTGGAAATCCATGATTGTGGCTGAGGGAGCTTGGAAAGCTCAGGCAATCCGCCCTCTCCCTTGTGGACGGAATGAAATACGTGTACTTTTCCTGCGATATTATTTATCTCTTTCCTTCTGTCTTGAAGTAACTATCTTATTTACTTCTCTGCCGAAGCCCTCCTGTCTTCGTTCCAGATTTCTATTCCAACCTAGTTGAAATCAGGAGCCGTTATTTCTACCTGCCGAACTATTCCGGGGCAAGTTATAAACTTTCTGATCATATTTACCAGACCAGTTTTCCGGTATAAAGATTTCTTTTCTACCCTGGGCGGATTATTAATATATATATATCGTCTGCAAAACATCACCATACTTGTACACGAAACATTTACTCGGGTGTATATCCAGCGTAAACAAACATCCTAATACACAAAATCCTCCTCTTTGCTTTTAGGCGTTGGTTTTTTTGGTTGAATAGTCTAAACAGCAGTATAAACAATGTTATTTATTTTACATACCGATATTTTGCTCTTACTTTTAGAGCTTCTTCAAAGATAAGCTACAAAATTATTGAAACGTAAGGTTAATAACCTCAAAAAATGTTAATAACAACTTACAATTGTAAGATTTCGAGACTGAAGGACATATTTACTAATTTTAAATTTAACAAATTAAAAAATACCATGAGGATACACTGCTTAGGTTTTGAACGTCTGTGTTAAAATTTATTGAATTTTTATTTTTACTTATATAGTACATTTCTAAAAACCTCCTTTTAGTAGGGTTCGATTCATAATCCAAAATGTTTACATTAGAAAAATTGAATGCGTGAGAAGTTTCTTTAGAGTGACATGACAGTGCTGTGTTGTCGTCTCTATTATTTTTGATATCATTTACATATTGATTATTCTTTTTCTAACCATTGGCTAGTCTGACCCACATACTGACCCGAACACCAGTTACATGGTATTTGATAAATAATTCATGATAATTTTCCTTTCTCTGTGGTGTCTTTTAGTTTTGAAACACATCATTTCAGAGTGTTGCACTTATAACTAGCAATAATAAGGTTGTCGTTATTGCAGATTTTTTTGATTTTAGTGTCAATTTCCCTAATGTAGGGAATTTTTCTGTATTTTTTATTATTATTCATCCTTTCAATATTACTGTTGTTGTGGTGTATTAAAGAACCGAGCGTGCAACAAACTTTTTGGATACCCATTATTAATGAGAATATTTTTTAATTTAACTAGGTTTTCATTAATTTTGGAAGGATGAACAATACTCGATATCATGTGTTTCATACCTAACACCATATTTTTTTATGTATTAACGGTTGGTTCGAGTTGAAGTGATTAAATTAAATTATTCAAACATTTCATTTTTAGCATCAATAAGTTACCAACTACTAAATCCTAGAAAGTTTTGTATTCCTTTATCAAGTCTTAGAAACACATGTTGCGAAAGCGGTAATATTACAAGTCTTCTTAATTTGTCAAATTTAAATTATATTTTTAGTCTAAGATGTGATCACTTATTATTTTATTATATTAACTAAGCAAATGTGTCCTTCAGTCACGAAATCTTGTAATTTTAAGTGTTTATTAACATTTAACTTTAGGTTCTAATAATTTTGTAGCTCATCTTTTAAGAAGCTCTCAAAGTAAGAGCGAAATATGGATATATAGAATAAATAAATGTTGGTGATATTGACCTATATAAGGTACTCACTAATATTTCGTATATTTACTTACCCTTATCGTTATCAATATTAAATAAAAGGGCTAGGAAAGCGTAATGCATACAGAATTTTATACACGATTAATATAGTGAATATTTAAAATGAATTATAATGTTAATTGTTTTGAAAATAAATACATTTCTCATTTATTATACTAGGTATTGGTGCGTTACGATGAAAACGAGTACAAAAACTGGCATGACGAATTAAAATTAATTTGTCATTTTGGTTTAATTAGTTTTAAATGCAACAACTGAGATATTTCCAGAATAAGATAAATGAAATTGAGGAATGGTATCACCTAGTATAAACTTGACTAATTGAAATAATTGCATTGTAAATATTTTTAAATACACTCATAGTTTTGTGCCTATTGTTTTCAATTTTTGATGTTTCATTATAGTCCGCTGGGTCATAATGACGTCCACGGGCTTTAAAAAGACGGTCATATAAAAGAAATTTTGTTATAATTACCATATTATAATGTAATTGTGCATAAAAGAAATATTATGAGTACTTTTTGTTCATAAGTATGTTACGCAAATTTTAAAGTTTATTATATAATATGAATAGTGTATCAAAAATCACTTCGTCATAAAAAAAACATTTATTTCGTAAAAATTAGATTTACATAATGTTGTATCATGAAACGTTTCGTAAACGGTTTGAATATCATATATAGTCCGCGCGGCCAAAGAATGCCTCGTGTCGCGCAGGATGTTCGTGCATTCGGCCGCACTCGTTAAGACAATAGCGACTGTAAGCATTACCAGTGGCGTCGGTGTCGCATTTTCCAATTATTCGTCACCAAACCACAAGAAATTTTAAAATATTTCATTTATTTGAATTACATATGAACAGTAATAGTTGAAACATTTATAAAATAAAAAAATAACCATGTTGACAAGTAATAAATTTTATATTTGAATTACAAATGAACACAACAGTTTAATCGTTTACCTACTATAATAATATTAAATACTGCTAACAAATAAGTCACACAATCATTCATCACTGGACCAGCCACTTTCAGTTTCTCAATCGTCCTCCAAACTTATCACCAGTTTTCGACTTGTACTTCAATCAGTATTTCGTTCTCTAAATATTTTTTCCTGGTCGATTACCTTCGTACAGCACTTTTGCCAGTTTTCTTGAGTAACAGCCGCTAATTCTTCTTCCAACAATCTTCTAACGTGGTTGAAGTTAAAGGTGGTATTTCTCTTTGCAGCATTATTTTCACTTGAACCCAAATCAACTCAATCGGGTTTAAGTCTGGGTGATAGGGAAGTAGTCGCAGCACCGTATGTCCTTCATTACTTAATATACAATCAAACTTGTACGTTATATGTTCCTTTTGTGTAGCTTAATTAAAGTTGTGGTCTGTACATCAAAGCAGTGAACGGTATCTTTTTATGTATTAACCACTTCACCATATCTGCCTTTTTCGAATTACTTGTTGGAGCACGATGCACCTGAACATTATGGTACGGCGCATTATCAATAACCAAAACCGATTGTGGAGGCAAGTTTGGTAAAAGTTTCTCACGTAACCATTTTTCGTAGTTGCTACCATTCATCTCGTCGTGATAGTCTCCGCTGCTAGTTCCTGATTTAAATATCAGACTACAACCGGATAAAAAACCCATTTCACCTCCTGCATGTACCACAATCATTCTTGGTCCTTTGGAAATTGCAGGAAGCAGTCCGTTAGTTGTGCCATCATTCCACGACGTTGATTGTGTGTGTCCACTATGAACATATGTTTCGCCCATGTAGATAATTGGACGATTTAATTCTCGATAGAATTGAATTTTTTGTAAGTAAGTAGTTCTTAGAGCCCTTATATCGTTCTTCTCTATTAAAAGTCTCAGTTCGATGCCATTGAAATCCCAGGTCTTTAATATAACACGTAAAGATGTAGCACCACCGTGCCAACCTAAGTCATTGTGGAGTTTCTCGCGTAGAGCAGGAATTGTCACCGTGCACCCTGGGTCTTGTGAAAATTATATATTATATCGCGAAAAGGCTCTTTTCGAAATCCTCCAAGTCGGTCACAGGAGACGGACGTGGGCGTTTCTTGTCTGGAGTTGAAAATCTTGGTTTTCCTCTTCTGTTGGACTTTCACCCTCTTTAATAATATTTGCCACTGATCTAACAGACACTTTTGTTGCTTCAGACACGGTTTCTTTTAATTGTTTCAAGGTATATGTGGGGTGTAAGGTTTTCAAATTACTGAACACATTATATATCACCTCACGCGTTTGACCACTTATGACTTGGCCACTTTTTCCCAATGTAGAACTCATATTTCTACACTCGCTTTGAAATCACAGTTGAAAACGAACTAACTAATAATTTTTGAATATTTGCTAATCTGTTGTTAATGATACTAAAGAATGTCAACTATTAGGATTTCTTTAATGAGCATTTAAGCAAATGCCATTAGCATTACATGCGCCGCAAAACTACTTATTTATTTTACTATGTATTGTGAAAATATTTGTTGTTTATACATATTTGTCTAATAAATTTGATTATTATGAGCTTTAAAATTCACATAGGACACAAAATGGTTCACTGTCGTTTTGTTGCAATAATTGTAATAAAGTTAAATTAACAAGTACGTATATAAATTAATAACAGAAATAAATAATTAATTAGTGTAATACCTACATGATAATAAACGGAACGCGCTTTTGGTGACGACGTCACTGACATGCCGAGCTTAAGAGACTTGAAGTTGGACGAATGCGCATCCAACGTTCAGGCATTCTTTGGTCGCGCGGACTGTAACATATGGGAATTAATAAATTTTGCGGAAAAATATAAAGATTTAATTTTAAGTGTAATGTAAGTGTTCGCTTATTGTTTTAATAGAACGTTGAGTAAGTTTCATGGGCGAAATCGACGTTATGGGCGATATACATATTGTAATTTTCTTTGTAAAGAAAATTTCGGCCTTAGCATTGTAAAACGTAATGCGTTAGTGCATCTACAATTTTACACTGTATAACCAATATTATCGAATTTTAATATATTTATATTATTTTAATCTTTTGTAGTTAAAATTTTGTTAAGATTGAAATAATTACTTTTATCGTTTATCCACAAGAAGTATGAACGCGATCGTTAGTTTTCGAACTATCAGAATATAAAATTGTTCCCCTAAAAAGAATATTGAAATATTTATTGTGGTTCTTTACGCGAACATGTCAAGAATATTTTTTACTTTCCCATAACGCTGCTTGTTGTTTGAAACTCGCATAACCTGAGTGTCGTAATTAAAATGGCAAGTTACGGTTTCCTAATTGTGGATAAAATCTTATTCATTATGACGAAGTGTTAAACTATTTTGAAACGGAAAGTTGTTAAAGAGTTTATGTCTGTGACAGACTTAAAAAAGCTGAAACTTTCAAGTATTTGTAAAAGAACGTGAACAACATAATTGTTTTTTAAGGCCCGTTTTACTTTTGTGTACTTAGCTAATCAGTGGGTTTTTTCAAGCACTTCAAAGGTATTTGACAAGTGACGGGATGTTATTGTGGTTACATAACTGGGGAAATCCCTTTATCTTGAATTTACCTCTATATTACTTTGTGATTTTAAAATTGGACTGCAATTAAAAATCTGTTCATGTATTTGATTAAATTGAGTTGATTTGAGCGAATGATGTGATTCACTACTTTTGATTATGACTCATAATTAATAAGGGGACCCGAATAAGCGGTGAAGATCCGAGAACAAGTACCGGAGACCTATAACTGCATTACGACAAGGGAGCGAAGGCCAGAGAACAAGTTCTGGAGCCCTATAGCTATTTTAACAGATGGAATTGGGTCCCTTATAACTATATATCAAATTTCAAATTTTCTCGTTATAGTAAACAAAAGGGCCCGAACAGGGGGTGAAGACCCGAGTAGAAGTACTGGAGGCCTATACATGTCTTATGACAACGGGCGTTACATAGCTGTCTTACGAAATGGAATCGGGCTCCTTATTGTAATACTATTTCCCGCCATAGTAAACAAGGGAGCCCAAGCAGAGGGGCGAAGACACGAGAGCAAGTGCGAGCCTCCCCATTATTAGAATACCATTTCAAATTTCCTGCAATAGCAATTACCCTTAGGTCCTCCAACCAGAGCGCGAGGTCTGGGGCAGTATGCGCGCACGACCAATAAGATACAATTGGGCGTGGCATTTTAATTATGACGTCATCCAATTAAATTCCATCTCACTCCCACTCATCTCAGCCCCATCCATTTTCCATCGGACCCCAATCACTGTACGTATTTGAAATTATGAGAGAATTTAGCTCATAGTGGCCCCTTCTACCTATTATCTATTAAAATTAAACACACACCCACACATATACGCACGCACACGCACGCGCACGCGCACACGCACGCGCACAAGCACGCGCGCACGCACACGCACACGCACACGCACGCGCACGCGCACACGCACGCGCACAAGCACGCGCGCACGCACACGTACACGCAAAGTTGACCTTGGCAAACTTTGTCAAACGTGTGTTGAAGACAAACGATTACAGCAAGGCCTTGTGTTTATCTGTAGATGTAAGGTGACATTACAATGTCATCACCCGTCTGACTTCAGCGTTTACGTGTATCTTGTAACCTTTACAATGTACGTCAGTTAGACAAAAGTTAACATGAAGTCTGCGAATGCTGTCCGCCATACAGATACCATGTGCCATCGAAATTTTTGTGGTACTTGGTGTCTGCAACTGCATAAGGCCCAAGGATTGGGTAATTCGCTAAAAACATGTGTTACGTGCTTGGCATACGCCTGAGAAAGAAGGGAACCTCATAAGAGAGTTTTCAATTTTCGTACAATATATGACTTATACGTTAATACAGTATTTTGTTTTGTGTTGGATTTAAAAGTTCGTGTCGTTATTATGCATGCAGCGGAAAATTTACAGTGAAATTCTTCTTTGCCGAAAAAATTAATAAGTGAAAAAAAAGTACGTGTTATTCAAATTAATAGCAGTAATATAAAGGTAAAGTAACAAGTTATAGAACGGACAGTTAAAACAAAATAAAGCATTTAAGTCACAATTAAAGATTAGTACAGCGTTCAATAGTGACAATTCTTTTATGAGAAGAGTACTTTATGACTATTTTGGATTATTTTGGATTAAATTAACTTTGGTGAATGAATTTATCGCGTCGCAATGTACCATATTAAGCTAAAAACACAGTAAAGACCACAAAAGGCAAACAATTACAGGCTAATTAAATTGTATTAATTTACATTATTTACAGATGCGTTCATTGCATTACATTACATACCTTGGTTGTGTGTAGAAACATCCACGTACTTTACCTGTTTGTTGTGATTCTCTAATATAGATTCAATTGAGACCATTTTAAAAAGGGCAAATATTGGTATTTTACCGTAGATACCTTAAACGTAATTAGTGCTAACAAATATAATCGTCAACTAACCCATTTATCAATTTATAACTTTATTGCAAGTATTATTTGGAAGCCATACTACAGCGACCAAAGAGCACTTCTACAAAATGTGTAATTAATTAGATCTTTGGAATATACTCATAAAAATTACCTTATTATATGGTTTTCTTATTTATTTACTTGTAGTCACAAACGTCTACTTTTTACTTTTTGATGCACGAAGTACCCATAAGTATTGTTTTCGTGAAAAGATCGATCTCGAGTTTTCAACGAATCCACAAGCATTTTGAAAATCGTCTATACCATTTTCGTGGTGGGTATGCACGCGCGCGTGTGCAAGTGAGCGTGTGCGTGCCTGGGTACGCGCGCGCGCGTATGTGTGTGTGTACCCTACAGGCGTGGTACCGAAAACCAACCGAAATTCGAGAACTAATAAAAAACCAACAGATTCAGTAAACAACGGTGAAGACCTCATTTAAACTCAAACGAGACATTGAGTGGCTTTTAACAGTTAATCATTTCACGTTTTCATATAGAAATACAGTTGCTCCAGTATGTCTCCCATATATCATCTTACTGTTAAAAGTTTCGTCATTCGTTATCTTGTCTGATGGTACTCTGCAGAAACGTATGCTGTTTGGTGGTTCCTTCTATAAGTCAAAGTAGTGTTTTAGGAATAGACGTCGGTTCTATATTTGGAATTAAGTTATATTAAGTTATATTTGAAAGCTTATAGTGCGTCTCTTTTAACCGATGCCTCTTCGCATGGCTGTGTTGACAATTTTTGTGTATCTGATGATATGATTAAATCTTATAAAGCCGCTACCTCTTAACAGAGAATTAGATTAGGGAGCACTATCTTTGATGAATTATATTCAGATAAACTAGCTTGTACTACAATAATTAAACATCGTATAGAAACAGTTGATGCCTCGCTTATAAAACAGGGGCAATATTTAATATCTCCCGCAATGCAAAAAAATTTAGTTCATGCAGCGGGTACAATGTTATAGTTAGGTGTGATTAAAAAATCGAACACCCTTGTCCTCTCCGATAAGGGGAGATTCGTATTATCCATAACCTCAAACCGATTCTATTTCAAATTCTCCTGGTTCAGTTAAATTTTTCTCTTCTATTAAGCTATCTAACGCATTTTGACAAATTGGATCGTGTTCAAAAGCGCATTCACTATTCCAGGTAATGGTGTTTTTGATTACGTTGTGATGCCGATGGATGTTACTAATAGTCGTGAGACATTGCAAAGATGTTTGCAAAGACTATTTAGTCTCTACTTTTTAGGCGAACAAATGTTAGTATATTTAGATGATACTATAGTCCAGATTTTCAGTCACATATAGATACATTAAATAAGGTTGCTTAAAGATTAAAAGATGCGAGATTCATTATTAATCATGATAAATGTCAAGTTTGCCGACCTTCTCTTTCATTTTTGAGTTTGGTTAATCACGTACTGAAAGTTTCAGCAATTGTTAACCTCCGTACCACTATGAACACTGTCGAAATGAAACGTACTTGTGGTCTTGTAAGACATTACCGTACATTATTATTAAGGATTATGACCTACTTTTAACCCACCATTACTTTTATTTTGAATACAGATGCTGAAGAACAAACTGTTAAGTGGACTGATGGAGCTGAATCCTTATTTCAAGAAATTAAAAAGGTAATTACCTCCGCCCGCGTTCATATCCCTCTCGATAACGAAAAGAAATTTTACATTCAGATGCCAGTTATTTAGCTGTCAGTGGAATATTGTTTCAGGAACATGATGGTTTTGAATACCCAATTGCTTTCGCAAGTCGTACATTAACGGATACTAAGAAGAAGTACGCAGCTACAGAATGAGGACTTCTTGGAATTATTTTGGGTATTGAACATTTTCGTGGTTACGATACAGATCGTACAGATTATGCAACACTTAAATGGCTTAAAACTTCCATGAACCAACTAGTTGACTAGCTAGATGGAGTTTGCGTATATCCCAATCTATGTTTCATATACAGCGTCGTTCTGATAAACAAAATATTGTTCCAGATACCTTGTCTCGTGCAATATCATCTCTCGATATGTCAACTTTTAGTGCCAATAAATGGATATAGATATGGTTGAGAAACTTTAGTGCTACCTAAATCAGTATCCGTGTTCTCATGTACACGGTAATTATTTATTTAAGTATCTTCCGTCTACATTTCCCGTTGGGTCGAATATCTCTGATTGGACGTTGGTTATAACTCTGGATAGTCGTGATGCTATATTAAAAGAATATGATGATTGTACTGCTTCACATTATGGTATCTCGAATAACTGAGAAATATTATTGGCCTAAATTAAAGTTATCTGTTAGTAAATATTTTTGAGTCTTGTAATGTTTGTGGTGCAAACAATTTTGAAAATTTAGCAAGATCCGGATTAATGGGTGAAGACAAAAAAGTGTTTTCTCTTCCAAATGATTAGTGTCGATATTTGGTCGATATTAGTGTCGATAGTATCGAAGTAAAAATCTAAATACATTTCTTATTGTTGTTACCAATAACTTTACGAAATTCGTTTTAGTCATACCTCTTCCCAAGGCTACTACGAAACCAATTATACGCTTTCTTAGGAAACAAGTGTTCTGAATTTTGGTATCACTCAAACGTTCTTGGTCGGTAATGAATCGCCATTTATTTCCAAAGAATTTCCTATATTTCGGAAAGTGCCCAAACTATTAGAATGCTCGTCAAAAAGTAACCGAACTCTTCTGAATTTATAACCTTTGGTCGTCATTTTCCAGTGAGACTTTCATGGTATTCCCAAATTCTTAGGTAATGTACAGCTAGCAAAACGTTTTTTTAGTCAAATAAAGATGCCTTCCTTTCCGAATCATATGATGAAGTCACGGAAATATTGCATAACGCATATCTACGAAATGAAAAAGAATACAATTTGCTTAATCGTCCCTTAACTTTTAATGTTGGTGTGGAAGCAAACATTTGCTTATCTAATACGTAAAATAAGTATTCGACGAAACTTGCCCCGAAATATGTTGTCTGTGAGGGTTTTCAGAAACTACCTCCTGTCGCTTATGAACTCTAAAGTTTGAATGGAAATAACGTTGGCCAGTTTCATATCAAAGATTTGAAACCTAATTTTTTTGACTTTTGAGTAAGCGTTTTATGTAAACAAATATGATTGATTATAGTTAGTTAGGTGGGAGTAATGTACATTTTGTTATGCAATCAGTAGCTGACTTCAGTCATTTAGTGTTTGAGGCAAAACTATCTAATTGTTATTTTGTTGACATACGTCATAAATTTAAGTTATTACATTGAAATTATTCAGTTTCAATCTCAACTTTCATTTGGAACTAATTCTATATAAACATAGGTTATGTTTTATCTACAGTTTATATACATCGAGTAATGATTAGTTTACCGTCGTTTAGTAAGTTTACGTATGATATTAAAGTACAATTTTTCCGTGTTTTTGTATTTTAATTATGTAACCAAATAAATAGGGTGGCGTCTGAAAACCTACGCATATCTGATCTATAACTATGCATATTACCTCTGGATTACCTTACGACCGGTTAATACAGAAAGTAGCTCTCATTTTACAGAAAACTGTGGTGTAAACTTACCTTTTTATATATTAATATTATTGTAACCTAATAATATTTTAAATCCTTGTTTCTATATAACAATGTTATTTATTTTAAGCTAACTTAGGTGAAGATTATATGTATGTTATAAATTGACTTTCCAGTAACATTTTTTAATTGTTATATCTTGAAAGAAACCAACAGTTTCCAAGAAGGTGCCTGACAGCAACAGTTAATCTGGTAAACGAGAAAATAATGGAAGTTCAATAAAATTTGATCATGAACAATTAGTCAACGGCCATGAATTCGTCTTAACAGCCTGCTACAAGGCCATATTGTTAGCATTTTCATACGGTTGTACAAAATAGATAATGGTTTAAAAGTTGACGTGTAATGTCGACCAAAGAACAATAACTATTTAGAAAATAATTAACTAATTTAATGAATTACCCCTATTGTTAAATTTGATAAAATTAGACCTGTAGGCATTTTG
Organism: Vesta saturnalis; assembly: GCA_036346205.1. Taxonomy (NCBI): domain Eukaryota; kingdom Metazoa; phylum Arthropoda; class Insecta; order Coleoptera; family Lampyridae; genus Vesta; species Vesta saturnalis. Next base: position 864,980 of record JARFJB010001973.1, read on the forward strand.
AGTCGAAATAATTTTCTATACAAATACTTTATTTACACTTGTCCTGTAAAATAATTGGAGGAGCCCATATTTGAAGATAAAGAATTTATCATCGACATTTCTACGCTGTGTAGTGCAGTGATCCGTTTTGTGTATCACATTCTTCAAACGTTATTTGCGAGTGGACAAATACAGCGTGTAATGTTTAAAGTAACTGTATACTGCCCTAGTACTTCTAATAAAATAAAGAGGAATCTTAGTATAAAAATTCGATCTCTTCTCTAAAGCCTTGTGTATTACGTGGATATCCTGACACAAAGCTTTGAGTAAAATGGTTGGTATGCCTTAATTGAACAATTCATAAAGATTTAAGGTTTTCATTTTCTAGTATCAACGCTTTTATGAAAACGAATTATAATAGAAAATTTACATTTAATACATGATCAAGAGAATGAATAAAATTATTTCCTTAATCGCTTATATTAACGGCTACATGTATGTATTGAAATCGCAATGTGTCAGTGGGAAACTGATAGAAATAATTTACTCTGGAAATACCCATCTTCTCATAAGATTATCACTGTAATTAATAATTTTGTATTTGACGTTAACTGTCAAGAAAATGCCCTTCAGCTTTATTTGTTAAGAGGGAACCATTTCACGGAAATATGAAGCAACAGAACAAAGTTTGAAATTACTTATTTACAGTTTCGTTAAGAAATATCTGTCATAATTTTGGTATTTAAATTCCATTGTTTTACGTTATTTGACCTGATGAATTAAAAGCTCTTTAGCTGTAGTTATATTTTGTTAGACTAGGCAAACTGTCATAATACACAATGCAATTGGGTTTTTAAAAAAAAAAATTTTTTTTGTAATAAATGGAAAGATCATATATACGTTTTATAAAAAAAACTGTGTTTAGTTTTTTTTTGCTCTAATTCAAAAGTTATATTACACAAAAAATACAATTTTGAACCCAGTACCGTAAACACGTCAAAAGTTCCCGAACAAACCAAAGCGCGTGTGATGTCACAATGTTTACTTTTATTCATCGTAGCATACAGTTGATACACTGTTTTGACTTTTAATTGATTAAATTTTGTTAATTTCGTCAATATATTGATAAATATATCAAAAATGTCAAACCTTAAAGGTTATCGTGCTTTTATAATAATATAGTAATTAATAATTATTTATGTAAACACATAAATTGAATAAACAGAATTCGATAATAAATTTTTTTGACTAAACTCCAGAATCATAACTTTTAAAAATCATGGCATAAAAAAATTTCTATGAATAATTTAAAACGATTAAATAATAAATTTGTACACGGTTATTGAATGATTTCGGTTTAATTTAGCATTTTATATTTTAATTACGCGCTATTTAAATTTTAACAGTGTATATAATGGTGGTTCTTCCGTTGTTATGTCATTTAAATAATTCTTACGATTTGATGGTTTTTTTAGCTGAAAGAAGACATGGAGAATTATATTTACTATATTACTATGGAAAGTAGAGCAAAAATTAAAGTTGATGTAGTACCGCACAAGTTTAGTTGTCCATCTAACCGTAAACTTTATCACACATGACTAAACAAGTATTATAAATAATTTTTTTGCATTAAATTACGGATATTTTAGCCAATTTACATGTAAAAGCCGTTGATATTGTACTATTGAGAATTAATTTAATATTATGACGTCACAAACATGCCGATCAATCGTGCGCGTTTGTAGTCGCGTGATTCTTTTATAATTGTATCAATTTAAATTGCTTATATTAATTCACACAAAATTTTTGTTTTTTGCATCAAATACTAATATAAGTTATGGTAAAGGTTTAAAATACATAAAAACAATGGACAAATTTTTTTTAACATCCCAATTGTGGTCGGAAAATTTTCATATATTCAATTTCAAAATTAATATTGCCATTATAATTGCTGTGATTATGAAATTTATATTTATTTATAAATTGTGAACATGGTTTAAACGAAATTGATATATATATATATATATATATATATATATATATATCGAATTATATATTTGCTGCTTTTTATAGATTATTAAATAACAATAAATCAGCTTAGTTCATATTACATAGGAATTTTTACCTTCCAACCTACGTACATATACATATGAAGGTATAGAAAATGATGCAATCGACTTTTCTTTCACTATCAATAAACAGACTTATTAGCTCATTTTGCAACCTTTGGCCAAGTTTCGTGTGCGTGTGTGCGTGTGTAGGTGTGTGCGTGTGTGATTGTGTGCGTGTGCGTGAGCGTGCGCGTGTGCGTGTGCGTGTGCGTGTGTGTGCGTGTGCGTGTGCGTGTGCGTGTGCGTGTGCGTGTGTGTGTGCGTGTGTGTGTGTGTGTGTGTGTGTGTGTGTGTGTGTGTGTGTGTGTGTGTGTGTGTAGATGTAAGCTAGTATCCACGATAACTCCAGAACGAAAATACCTACGTACTTTTGTATGTTTTGTATTTAAGTTTGTTTCTATTTGGCTTAGAGCTGATTAGATTTTGGAAGAAATCCAGCGACGAGAGGGGTGGTTTATCAGGGGCAGATTAATTATGATCTATGCAATTCATTGATATGACGCGTAATTTTCGCCAAAAAATTCCTAAGGTAGAGTTTTTCATTATCTGGATAACGATTAATTATATAAGAGAAAGTGCAGATGTATTTTTAAAGAAAATCTAATTTTACATGAGTTTTTTAATGTAAAGCAAAATAAATGTAAAAATGAATAAATATGATTGAAAATGCTGAAGCTGTATTATCGATATTTTTATAGAAGCGGGCGGCTTAGGATTTTTTTTTTTACGTTAACATGTATTTTATCTATGAATCTCTTCTGACATGAAGCTTTAAACGTCATTCTGACATAGCTTATTGTTTCTGTTTTACAATGTTCCCTGTTTTAGTTGAACGTATAAAAAAGAGGTTGCATATAGTTATCTTAAGAAAATCGAAATTAAAATTATTTCATTTCTTTTGATTTAAGTTAGCCTCTAGATGTCTATTAACCTCTGTCTGTTACGAAGGTTTAAACGTCTGTTTTTGCGGTTCGTAATAAACTTCTTATAGGAGAGGTTGCATAATTATCCTTAAAAAAATGTTATTAAAATTATTTCATTTCTTTTAATTTCCATTTTGTGGGCAGAAGGTTGTGTGGTGTTCCACTCCTGATATTTATGTTATTCTATCCATAACTATAACAAAATCTAAAAAAAACGAAAGAATCTTGCACAATTTTGGAAAATTAACATATTTTAAATCAAAATCGAAATAAACAAATAACGAATTTTAAAATTCATTCTGGTTTTCCTTGAAAATTTAATTTACTTTTCGAATACGATGTCAAAATATACCATGTGATTTAAATTTTGGGAGTAAAATGAAAAAATACAACAAATTGCGCCCTCCAGCACTTTTATTAGGAATTGTTGTGTAACAATAGTAACGACAATTAAAATACCTACATCCGCCTTCCAAGCAAGCTTTATTTTAGTAAAATTGAATAAATGGTTCAAAATTTACAGCAATTTTAATGATTACACGTTCAATAGCTCCCCCTAGTGGTGAAATAAGGAAGTTCAAAATAATAAATTAGGTTTCCCATTGTTGTCAGATTGACAGGTCCTGAGATACATCCGCTTACCTCGTTTATTTACCCACCCGGTACATAATTTTTATCATGAATTATTATTATTATACACTGTCCAAGATAGGGATTCTCACTATGGGGATCTCGGAAATGGTAATAGATACAATTCCAGTTAAATGGTGAAAAAAGTTGTGTAATCAGGGGACCAACAGAATGATACAAAAAAATCGATGGTGTGTTTTCTGTTTTTGAGGAAAAATTAAAATTTTTGAAATTATTAGAAATGCGAAATCTAAAATACAAACAAGTCTTCATAGCAACTTGTTACGGGCTTTAACATAGCATAGTTAGTTTTTCAATCCGACATTTCCTATTTTTATAGCCATCATCAACTTATTTCTTTTAAATACGGTCCTGATATTTTTAAAGGTTTTCTTTTATAAGAAACTCAGCCATGTAATGAATATATGTATGCAATTTGATGGTCTGATCGCGTTTTGAACCTTTAATGCAGGTCTGTATTCAAAAATTTCGTAGTGATGGTTCACTACGAAATTTTTGAATACAGACCTGCATATTCAAAAAAATTTATTTAGTTAACTTGTTTAATATTTTTGTATAAAATAGTGAAAAGTACTAAAATAACATATTGCTGCTTGTAAAATTAACATTAAAGTTACCTATTTAAATGATCATTATCAAACACTGCTAAAATACATATGTATAATTTAAAAAAAAAAATTGTGCAAATTGCCACTTAAGTAAATATATAAGTGAATCTAAATTTCAAAATGTAAACTTTCATTATTATATACATATTCAAAATACTTATCCTTTGGGTTTTTTTATTTAAAAAACCCAAAAGACAAGTATTTCAAATTTTGAATCTAAATTTCAGTTACAAACAAAAATTAAAAAATTTCTAGTTGAGTGTACAATTAAGTGAATCCCCACTATACAGGGTATCCCGTTTTTGGCACTTTTGCGGGGCATCTCCTTATTTTTAAAGATGGAGGGTTGCGGTTTTCACTGCAGTATGCTACTTTTTTCTGAAATTAAAGATAGCAGCAGCAAAACTTTCATAGCCCTTATAGTTTCTGGCATACAGGGTGGAATTCACTTAGGCACCTTTCGTATCTCAGTTATCTTTAAACATATCGAAGACGTTAAAATGTACCACTATAGAATCTTTTCCATAGATTCCATCGGTGCAGTCAGTGTTTTGTCTAACAACTTCCATTTCTAAGTTATGAAGGAAACATGTTTTTTTTAAATAGAACACCCTGGACATTATTTCTTATGTTTATTACAAATAAAGTGGGCTTTCCAAAAATATATAATTGTATACAATTATTTTAAAAATGGCCGTCATTTTGAAAAACTCTTTGTATTTTCAAAATTCTTTTTCTGTTTTGTTTTCTGTAACTTACGTATTAGGTAAGCTTGGTAATTATTGTTTTGCTTTGGGAAAAATTCAATAATTTTATCATAATTAAGTTAAAATGCTGTAATAAATAATTAAGAGTTCAGAACTAAAAACGTCTTTTGAATTAAGTTTGACAGTATAATACAGTATTTATAATCTTTTTGTTTTTATTAAAATTTTTGCCATAGCCTACCACCTACAAATTGGACACAAAAGAAATATTTAGAAAATCGTAAATTCTGAGCTTGTTTTTGAAAATAATTGATACAATTATACATTTTTGGAAAACACACATTATGCCTAATAAACATAAAAATAATATACTTGATGTTGTATTTAAAAAAAAACATATGTTTGCTTCATAATTAAAAAACGAAAGGCGTTAGAAAAGAACTGACAATGGATTCTACGAAAAAAATTCTATAGGAAAACGTTACAACTTCTTCGATCAGTTTAAAGATAACTGAGATATGAAAGGTGCCTCAAAAGTCATACCTTTCAATTCCTCCCTGTATCTCAGAAACCAAAAGGGCCATGAAAATTCTGGCAGCGCCATATTTAATTTCACAAGAAAGTACCTGACTGTCGCTAAAACCGCAACCCTCCATCTTTAAAAATAAGACAAAATGATTTTTATATTGTAAAACTGTGGAATATAAAACGTAGGTCACATCCAAGGTGTAATGCCTATCTAGCAATATATAATTTTACCTACATAGTATGAAAATGTATACCTTCATCATTATGATACATAATTAAAATATTTAGCTTTTGGGTTTTCAAATGGTGTATTTTCATATTTAAATTTTATATAAACTTATACGTTTTGATAATTACAGTTATCAAACAAATTTTAACATCTTACAGATATTCCCACTTACTGAGGACAATAACTGTATAATAGATAATCAGCGTTTATTGTATCATCATAGAAAATGTCCAACCTTATAATGACACTTCGATGCTTATTTGTATAAGTTCATCAAATAATTGTATATGAATGACATGCAAATTTAATTTTGCACAATTAATTTGCATAATTAATACTGCACAACGATTACCTACTAGTTAAAAACAATTAATATGCAAGTAAATAAAAAGTTAACCGGATATTTTGAACAACACAAATACATGACCATGATAAAAACACTCTGATGTGGTCTGCAATGAGTTTATTACACTTTTGTCCACGTAGAGTAAACAAAGAGTATATAGAGCAAAGAGGAAAGAATATTTTTAATTTATTCATATTCTCGATTATAAGAAATATACAATGCTTATTCCTTTATGGTATGAATTTAGCTAAACAATTCAAGCTTTAACATTAGAAAATGCACACACTTATGGTTTAAACACGCACCCAACGTTTATACAAAATATTGTACGTTTTGCACAGAATTTTATAATACCTTTAGCGTACGCTCAAACCCTTATAAATACAGTTTACCTAAAATTTAACTCTCTTTAAAATGCGTCTTTGCAGATTTGGCTCTAAATTTAATAGTTTTCGAGACATTCCTGAAATGTGCTTTAACACCCTCTATTTACTATCTTTGTTTTTCATGCAAAATGAAATACAGCTGATCATATCAGTAACAACTCTAAACAGGTAATTTTACTAAAATGCATGTGTATTCTTTAAATTATCATCATCATACACACGCGTATGCAAATAAGCACGCACACACACACACACACACACTTACGTTGACATACACACAAGCATACATCTATACTCCACAAGCACATTCACACAGACACGCACGCACGTATGTACTTACATTTACGCACGAACACACATTTGCGCACGCGCACACACACGCACAAATGCATACGTCCACACTCACAAGAGCACACATACACACACACGCGCGCGCGCACAATGGACTCAAGCATACGCACACGCACACACTCTTACCTACGCGCACGCGCAGCAATAGAGGCACAGGGATTGTCAGAAGGAAGAACCACCTCTCCATATACTGTGTCATAGTAAGGCATACAAGGGCTTAAGACATAAATGTATCAGGATTTACGTTTTATAAAACACGCCTACTTGGAATATTCTACATTTTTTGGACACTTACTAGGAGACCAATAAGTAATAATAATATTATTTCTATATTATATTACTAAGGATAATGTGTTTCCAAGCATCTTTACATGTATCATTACTATTACTTTTTAACTATATATATATATATATATATATATATATATATATATATATATATATATATATATATATATATAGTGATGAAATTGGTGACATATAATGCATATAATTAATCTTTTTTTTTAGTAATCTACGTGAAGTGCATTAATTCTATGAGGTATTCCATCAGTTCACGTCGCGTCAGTTACAGTTAGGGACAAACGTGTACTTGTACGTCATTTAAGTCTGTTGTAATTAGCTAATTTTGTCATTGGTTGCGTTGAAAATAAAAACCCAATCATAAATCACTTCTTAGCACGAAATTTTGTAAATTTGACAGTTGTTGCAAAAAATACAATGACACGATTCTCGTCACTTCCGGAATACGTTAACTGTATACAATATAAATAAAGTTATATCACTATGTTTTTTAATTTTATTTAAAATATCTCATCTCTCATCATCAATTATGTTGAAAGGAGTTTATGCGTGCTACATCGTTCTTCGGGCCCGATATACACTTATAAGGCAGCGATGATCAAATTAATCGATTAATACGGGAATAATTTCGGTCATTCTATAAAGGTAGAGTTACATAAAAATAAACCATCTAAACGACACGGTGCAATATTAATACTTAACAGAAGTTTAGTTAAAGTAACCTCGCTATTCTAATCGTTGCTAAATCTTTCGTTGCGATATAAGAAAAAAACCGTAATTAAAGATCAACAGTCGTTTAAACGTCAAAACAATTCAAGTCGCGGGTGTAAATCATCCACAGTTGTCGATCAAACATGTTTGTATTAGAGAATATGACAAATTCAAAATGAGATTCTGAAAATAATTCTGATCATATGGGCATTTTTACGACGACGAATATTTTTGTCTTAAACAAAGAATTGGACAACTACATGAATGCAAGAACAACTGATTGATAATTGCTTCTCCATTATGGGAACTTCCCATTCTTTCTAATGGGAATAACCCCCGTTTGCATCATTCTATTCCGTATATTTATTTTGTACCAGAGGTTTTATATAGGCTGATTTAAATATCTCTACCAATGCAGAACAAAGTGCAAAATCCACATATTGATTGGAAGTCAGTAAGAAATGCTGGTATGGAATGGAAAGTTTGTGTTGCATGCATTTTGAACGCTAGACACGTGTTTCATTAATTTTTACCTACTTAGTAGCGTTAAAATAAATCACCTGAATTTGTTTTCGAGAAGTTTCCTTAAAAGGAAGGGTGCAAAGTGTGAATGCACTTCGATCAGAGAGGGTAGGGAGAGTGGACACTCTTATAGGAAATTTTGAGATAAGTTTACTTACTCCACAAATAATAGAGGGCAGTCATAACTGAAAAATAACCAAGGTCCATGTATAAGTACAGGTTATCCTATCATTTCCAATATTAACTTGGTACAAATATGGGAGCAAGCGCGAGAAATTTAAAAATAGTTATATGAACAGTACTAACGGGTTTCTAACCTGTATAAATATAAAAACGCACAAATTCACATTTTGATGTTAAGAGTGAAAAAAGTATTTAAAATATGTTAAAACCAGCATTTTAACGAGCAGGGGTCGTTCCCTCTTATTTTTGTTACTGGGATTATTGTAACAAGTGTTTATTATGACTAGGATTCAATTGTAATCATATCTCAAAACTAATTGAAAACTTACTGAAAAGAGAATTTTTTTTTTGTTAATGACAGCATTTACAATTTTTTCAGAAGGTTATGCAATTGACAATCTTTGCACTAACATTAAATCGACTTATTACCTCATTTTCCAACGCCTGACAAAGTTCCACCAAGAATGGCCATCATGTCTGTATGTGGATATACGTGATCCACGTTAACTCAATAACGACATGTGCGTACTTAAACGTGCGTATTTAAAGTTGTTTTTTTCTTAGAGCTGATTAGGTTTTTGGAGAAATCCAGTAGCGGAGAGGGGGGTTTATTAGGAGCAGTTTTTGATTTTTATCAAATATTTCTGAAACAATATTTTCAAAATATAAAAAAATACAAACATAATTGCTAAGGTAGAATTTAGTTGGCGCTCGAGAACAAACAACCAAACAACTAATCAGAATACAAATCCTCAAACCTTCAATCACATCGCTTCAAATAGGGGGTTAGCCCTAGGTCTCTAACCAGAACACGAGAGGCTTAAGGACCAATCAAAGATCACAGCCTTAGGCTTAGGTCCGAGCTAACAACGAATTCGAATCTATAACGTAAAAGTGGATGTACCCGTACCCTCTTTTAATCGTAACCCATTAAAGGTGGAAGGGGGTACTTTGAATTTTTTAAATATTGTAAGTAGCCCCTGTTATCGTTCCAAAAACACATTGGGAAAACCTTACATTTCTTTCGATTTTAAAAGTATAAGAATAAATTAGGATTCACAAGGATTATAGAAATAATGAGCCTTAGAGTTCAAAACATCTGGCATGTAATTATAAGAGTAATTCTTTTACTAACCTATGGTGGTTTTTCTAACAAAAACTATTTCAAAGTGAGAAAATTAATCTTCGGAATACAAAAATGTAAAAATATGCAGGATGTGCATTGTAAATGTAAAAAGCTTGTACAGCGTATAATTGGTGTCGCGACAAAAGGACGCTGATATTTGGACTCATGTAAAATTGGACGAGCGAACTTTTAAATGAGCACCAAATATTAATATATATATATATATATATATATATATATATATATATGGACAACTAAATAAAGCATAATTTAACTTAACTAACAATAACCGCATTAAGAATTTGCCGCCACACAAAGAAGTGTACAAAGACACTATAAAAAGAGTTAAAAAAATTGTTACCGAGTATGGCACCAGACCACTACTAGAATATTTACGAAGAATCGCGCACAACTTCCAATTACAAATTTTAAGCCTGACGCCATTACCACATTTGAATATTAAACAATAATATTAAAAAATAATTAAAAGGATTAAATATAAAAAAGTAAAAAAATATTAAAAACAAGGCAATGGCCGCTACAATTACATAAACGTCAGTATTTTTACTGCCAGTTCTAAGTCTGGATGAAATGTGAATGAACGCAGCTATGCGTTCTTTTGTCGCGCATCAATTTTAAATACGTCCAACTTTACGCGTCCTTTTTTCGCGCGTCCAAATATCCGTGTCCTTTTGTCGTATATTCCTTATAGTCATATCGTCAATTCATAATCAACTTGGTTTTAAGTATCCGCCACAAAAACTATTAAATTATTATTAATAATTGTTAGTAGTAATTGTGAATAAATATTAAATAATGCCTTAATTCATAAGTATACAAAGATGGTTATTTCTCCATTATTAACAAGAGTAGACTAAAGGAAAATAAAGAACATATCAGTCGCATATTTCGGGAAATCGTGAATTAAACAATAGTAAAAAGAGAATTCTGATTTTATCACACACAATTCAGATTGTTTATACTCAAAATAGAACGAAATAGATTGCAATTTCCACAAAGTAAGTTGTGGAACAATTACCACTAATTTGTTGTAATTCGTCAATTATCCTTGTGCCGGGCTTCACGAGTACTTCGCCGCTTTCACCAACAGTAGTGGTCACTGCTAAGCACACCACTACAAAAAAGCTTGGAGCGGTACAAAGGTCGGTTTTAGCACTCCTTACTACCGACAGGAGTAAACTTTTTTCCTCCTTCCTTAACAAAAGGAACAGTTAATGCGGGCAACATTTGACGAACACTCCTCCTGATCAAAAAACTACTTGACGAAGACCACATACAGATATTAGCCATAACAGAGACAAAGCTAACCAACTGAGGTACTCTTAATATAGCCCGTTACAACACCTACTTACGCAGCAACCCTCCAGAGGCATGTGAGGTACTGCACTCCTGATACACCCCCGGTACCCATCCGCTCCCTACACCTTACCGCCGCACCTTCAATACCTCGAATGTGTAGTTGCAACGGTGCACCTTCCCTGGTCTCCTATAATACTATTTTGCTATTATAACCCTCCCAGACACAACACCATTTCCGCTGCACTACTACTCAATATAGCCAAAATCCCCAATACAGTACCACTCGGAGACCTTAAGGCTAGACACCAACAATTTGGAGACACGACAGGCAACCCGAACGGACAAATACCAACGGACAAACTACTCAGCCTACGAATAGTCAAGACATCCCCAGGCCCCCCACTTCACCCAACACAAACCACCGTCACACGTAGAAACTTTCATATCTAACCCTTAACACTACCCACGACTTAGACAGAGCCGTACAAGGACTCACTCAATTTATGTCCGACGTAGTCAATGTAGTAATCCCCACAAAAGTCATAGACATCACCCGGACACCCCCCTCCCGTATCGTTCTCCTGATTAAGAAAAAGCGACGGATATACCATCGATTACTGAAAATCAGGGACCCAGTACTAGAAACCGAGTACAACAGACTAAACTCAATAATCCGACTAGAGACCGACAAATACGCCCAAGAAAACTGGATTAAAGAAGCAGCCCAATTGGATTGCCGTGAAGACACTAAATTTTGGCACAAATTTAAGGTCCAAACAAAACAAACAACCAAACAAAAATTCTACCTAATCAACCCTCAAGATAACCTCGCAGTTTCAGGCCACGAGAAAGGTGACCTGTTTGGCCTTCACCTGCAATCCGTTCTCACTACCCCCCCACGATCCATCGTTTGGAAATTATTTCAAAGCTCAGCTTGAGCAAAACCTTGAGGACTTCCAATACCAAAACCACAGACCGTAGGAACTATCCAACAACGACCCCTTCCTTAGCTCTATTTCACCCAATGAGATATTACAAATTCTTAGACAAGGGAGAAATTCCGCTTCAGCACAAGATGGACATAACCGCCTAATACTTAATATCCTACCACAAAACGGCATTAGACAGTTAGCCCAAATATACAATAGACGCCTTGACCTATCCTATTTTCCGACGGAATGGAAGTCTGCTTCAACCGCCATGTTACCCAAACCTAGATTTGATCCTTCTCAACCTTCATCCTATAGATCGATTTCCCTTTCAAGTTATATGGGCAAATGTCTAGAGACCATCCTGTTCCTAAGGCTAAGAGATCATCTTCAAACTCTTTAGCGAAACTATATACGGAATCCTTCAAAGCCTTGAACCACGGTGACTGTTGCCTCGCAGTCTTCCTTGACATTAAACAAGACTTCGACAAGGTATGGCACGCAGGACTATTACACAAACTACGACAGTTAGGCTTTCCAACCGCATTCGTCCGACTCCTTCTCTCATATCTGATGAAATCTGACAAAACAAAAGTATCAAAATTGTTACCACCTACAATACACAAATAAAACACAACACAAACACATAAAACCCAGGGCTGAAGAGGGAGAAAATACCTAAACTGCCCGAAGATGAAGACCTACTATGGAACCAATAAGAAAGAAGAATCCCAAGAAAGAAGTAAACGATTAATAAAAAGAATAACAAATCTGTACTTTTGTTTTTTTAAATTTCTAATGAATGTAAAACGTCTAAAGTTTTCTAAATTTTCAAATGAGACGACGCATAGTTAGAAGTTTCAGTACTGTTTTTATATGAACTAACATGTTCGGAAATACTTTACTAAAACTTCTAGCTGTTTATCATATATAGCGTATATTACAACTCTCACAATTTAGTTTTTATACTGCAGAATTTTTTTCTTTCTGATTTTTGTATTTATTGTTTTTTATTTATTTTGCTAAAGTATTGTTACATTTGTACGCTATATTCAAATCTAGTTTTTTAAGTTGATTAGATATCATTTCTGTACGTTTACCTATATAATTTAACTTGTTAAATTTGGGTTAAGCAGGATAAACTAGCTTTAATGTATTCTTGTATTCTTTCTTTTTTAAAATTCTATTGACATCAGATTCTGCGTAACCATTATTTACGGCAATTTGTTTAGTTATGTTTAGTTCTAATTCAAAATTTGTTTTTGACATAGGAATAGTTAGAATGTAGCTATTAAAAGCCGCCGTTTTGTAATTAGAAGGATGACAAGAATTGCTGTGAATATAACTGTGTCAGTATGTGAATGTTTATGGTAAATTGAAAATTCTAGTTTATTATTCTGATTTGCTATTGTTAGGTCTAAGAAGTTAATTTGGGTATTATTTTCAACTTCTGCTGTAATTCAAAAAGTTTTGTATTTGTCTATTGGAATCTTTAAAACAAGCTAATATGCCATCAAATCAATATATCTATTTTCAAAAAACTAAGAATTTACTAAATGGGTTTTTGCGGATCGCTTGCTCTAAATTATCCATAAAAATTTCTGCTAAAATAGGGCATAGCGGATTACCCATAATTAAGGCATTATTGGCACTAAAAATCTTATTATTCAATTCAAAATAATTTTGGTTGAAACAAGTGATTAAAATATTGAGAATGTCTTGCTTAATGATACAATTAGTGTTACCGACAGTCAAAGGATTATAATATTAATCACATCATTTGGTGGGATACTCGCAAATAACTTTTGGATATCAAAAGACATAAATTTCGAATTGTTAGATATAAACGTGTTTTGGATATTATGAATTAATTGTTGTGAATTCTGAATACTATATTTAGGTGTGAATTTAAAATGTTCTTTTATTAAATTTAGTAGTTTATCGGATATTTTATACGCTGGGGCTGTGATATAAGAAACAACAGGTCTAATTAGGTAATCTGCTTTGTGTAATTTAATTAAAGAATATAGTTTAGGTACTTGAGGATTCATATCAGATAAATGTTTCTTTTCCAATTCGTTAAATAAACAATTTTCTTTCAATGTGTTTTTGATTAATCTTTGATATAATTCAGTTGGATCTGTTTTTGAAAGGTAGTTTTACTAAAGTAATACATTTTATTAATAGCAATGATTGTTTTCTCTTTATCGACTCTTGTAGAAATGAAATCATTCTCTCTCAACTCTAAGTTGTTCTAAACTTTTGTGGTTAACATTAGTTAAATTATAGTTTGAACCTTTCCTAAGTAAATTTATTTCATTATTACAACAAAATGTCGATTAACTTAAGTTCATGAATTTATCAACGAAAATGTGATTTGAATATTCATACGTCTTTATTCGTGTGATTTTTATTATTTTTGAAACCTGATTTTGAAATTAAACGATTTAATTTTTATTTTAGTAAGAGATATTTCATATGAACTAATCTAAATAGTAATTCAGTATGTATCACCTTTAAATATATGTCAAAAATATTTCTTTTTGTCAATACTTTAATCACTTGTTTAAACCAAAATAACAAATCAGAATAATAAACTGCAACTTTCAATTTATCATAAACCTTCTCACACACTGACAGTTATTCATAGCAATTCATGTCATCCTTATAATTATAAAATGACGCTTTTAATAGCTACATTCAAAGACTTTTAACTATTCCTATATCAAAAACAAATTTTGAATTAGAATTAAACATAATTAAACAAATTGCCGTAAATAATGGTTATACAGAATCTGATGTCAATAGAATTTTAAAAAGGAAAGAATACAAGAAGGCATTGGAGTTTGTTTGCCCTGTTTAACTCAAAATTAGAAAACTCTGTAACAAGTTAAATTATATAGGTAAATCTACAGAAATAATATATAATCAACTTAAAAGACTAGATTTGAATATAACGTACAAATGTAACAATACTTTAGGAAAATACAGAAAAAACAATAAATCCAAACATCAGAAGGAAGTCCATTCTGGAATATGCAAACTAAATTGTGGGAGTTGGGATAAATACTAGAAGTTTTAGTAAACGCATTTCCGAACACGTTGGTTCATATAAAAAAAATACTGAAACTTATCACATTTGAACGTAGAAAATCACATTTTAGATAAAAATTGAAAATAAAGGTAAAAAATTACACGTTTTGGAATCATTAGAAATTTTTAAAAACAAAAATACACGTTTGTGATTTAACGATGAAATTGATTTATACTATTCGCCATTGTTTGACTTTCTCTCTTCATCACATAATAAGTTGTTAACCTCCCACCACAACTAGTACAGGTAGTTAAGTATTTTGTAACGTAAGTTAGTTTAAGATTTGTACTGAAGAAGACACTGTGTGTCGAAACAACTGTTATTCAATAAATTAGTTTGTGCAAATTAGCATCTATTTCGTTTCATTTGGAGTATGAATATGAATTTATATCAAGTAAAAGCCAGAACAGTTCAAATTTTTTATGTACATTCTCATCACCCTATTTGACTTCGATTAAATTGAAATTGAGAAATATGTAGAAGTTTGGTCAAATTATTTAATGAATATAAAAATGTTGCCAAAAGACGACATTACTGATATTTATGAGCCGCATAATGCAACAAAACCACTCAGATGCATACCATAACAGTAGTAAAATTACACACATGTTGACTTTAACCTTGAAATGATTAACTGTGAATAGAATTTCATAACTTAGACTAGAACCTATTAAAACCTTAAATTTTCATAGTTTATTATGGCCTCACGTGTAAATCCATTTACCAGTTTTTTATGTTTACCTTGTTAAGTAACAATATATTAAAATTAAAGTGTTGTATAATGTTAGATTTTTTCGATAAAATAGGATATAGTGCAATTTGTGGCATAATTCTGAACATTGCAGGTATTTGTATTTCTAAGTATACGAATAAATTATTTGCATTAGATAACTATAGCCAATACGCTACATATCAGTAGGCATAGTGTCTTGGGAAAACATCCAAGATAAATAAAAACTAGTTTTATTTATAACATCGAAGTATTTTAAAACAAACATTAAGACGGATTCTAAATTTCACCACAGTACCTCCATTTTAATTAAATTTAGTAATTGAGGGTGTTATATGTTTTTTTCTGTAAAAATAAATTAAACATGTGCTTTTGTTCTATAAGGTACTGGTAAACTGTGTCCCTATTATTAAAAATATTTAATGTAGGTAAATTATCAACTCAGTTCAAGGTACTTACATTTCACTTGGATTTTCTTTCTTTTTGGTAAAAACTACCGCAAGAACAATTATAATTACTAATATAACACACGCACTTCCAATTAAACATATTAAGCGGCGACGTTCCATTTTAATGTGATCGTTTCACTATCAATGAAAGGTTTATAGTACAGTAAATAAATAAAAACCTCACAAGTTTCGGGATTTACTATTTATCTTCGTATATATTAAATTCGAGGTTAGATTCACATGAATAATTTATTTAAAAACAAACTAGCTCTTATGACGTTAACATTCCTTTCTTTAATTATAAATACCTATTTAATTCCCTAACAATAATAATATCACAATACGTAATTACAAAATGTGTTTTAACATTCTTGATAATTACAAACACAAATTGTATGTAAGACGTATTTTTGGATTAAAATTTCCAATTTTTTTATTTGAATGTAAATATTAGCTCCAGATTTAATATGTACTGTTTGAAATATATGAAAATTTATAGCACTATGTTTCAACACACAAGATAAATATGTAACACGTTATTTCAAAATGGAAGTGAATGACATCAGCTTATGGTTATTACTTTTATTCCGTGGCTTTATAAATATTGTTTAAAACGGAAGGACGGCCACAAATTAGATTAAATGTTTATGTAACATTTATCCGTGTTAACATCAATTAATATAAAAAAATAGGGCGTACACTCAATTTCATTTACACAAGAAAGTTTAATTTAAATTTCTTATAATGCATATAATTTTGTTTCACGAAACTATTGATTCGCAGTCATGATTCCTACTTGTCTTATTTTCTTTTCATCAAAAGATAAAATAGATACTGGTATACTATGAAGATTTCTGTCTTTATATACGTGCCTATTTTATATACCTAGCTATGCAGAGAATGGAAACAGTGATTCCTGATTCATGATATCCGGAAGTGCAACTACATTTCACTTTATTATCCAAATCGAGTGTTGCATGATTGTAATGCAGAAGGGATTTTTATGCAATTATTTATGTTTGCATTATCCAAGATGACGAAAAAATCAACAGACTTTTATGTGTAAAGACGCTCAGAGAGAACATTTCCGTAATATTAGTTAAAAAAAAATTAAATGATATTAAACAGTTTTCCATTTGTTATTTAAATATAACTGTTCAAATAAATCCATATAATATTAATCGGTTTATGAATAATGATAATTACGTATAA
The DNA here is from genome assembly GCA_036346205.1 of Vesta saturnalis. Lineage (NCBI taxonomy): Eukaryota > Metazoa > Arthropoda > Insecta > Coleoptera > Lampyridae > Vesta > Vesta saturnalis. The sequence continues at coordinate 882,378 of JARFJB010001973.1, forward strand.
TATGTTATTCACAATTAACACACTACATTCCAAACTATAAAGTGAAAATTAAAAGAAATAGAATATTTTTACTTTCTTGCTAAACAAGAAAATATAGCGGTCGAAGAAAAATCGAAAAAAATGAATTGCGTTATTTTGAAGTTTTACGACTGCCTGAACTCGAAAAAAACTTAATTTTTTAGAAAGTTTTTCAAAATGTCTTTTTAAACGCAATAGGTATACAGGGTGTGAAAATACGGATGTTGTTTTTGGGGAAATTTTCAAATTTGAACATAATGGATTGAAATTCAGGTCATCAATAACTCGCATGAAATGCAATTTTTTAAAACTTTCAAAATTGAATATGGCCACAGTTACAGTCACATATACATTTTTTTTGTGGAAATATATATTTTCGATACCGTTCAAGATATAAAAGGATGGGAATTAGATATGCGTAGTTAAATAAAGGTAAATTTGCCTACATTTAAGGGGTCAAACTTAAGCAGCTATTTGAAATTGATTCATTCAAAATTCTCTCCAAGCATTTTTTTTATATTTTCTAGGCATCAAGTCACTGTTATGAATGTAACTAACCTGCTTATTTTAAAGCTACCGGTATAGGAGATATGAATTTTCAAATACTTAATATTGATATTGTTATAACTTTCTAACTATTTTGGTTACAAGCTTGGGATTTTGAAAATAAACTTTGTTCATTTGCGCTGATGAAATGATAGTATCCTGATGAAAACACCACTTCCGGTTTTTCCGGAAATTGACGACATTCCTGGTATTGCTGGTATAATATACATAAACTCTGACCTTATTTGAAAGGGAGCGAAATTTGTTTTAAAATGATATGAAAGATAAGCGAGATATTTATTTTTAACGTTTAACCTACATATACATATGTAGGTGTAGCTATAGAAGGTTATGAAATCGACTTTTTTTCCACTCCAGCTCATTTTACAAGTTTCATCAAGATCGGCCATGATGTCTGGATGTCTCGGAGAGGGGTTTTTTTTAGGGTCAGTTTTTGGTTTTTATTAAATATTTCTAAAACAGTTGAATTTTTCAAAGATATAGATATACCCCATTATTTTTTAGTATTTTGCAATAAAGTCCTGTAATGCACTAGCATTCACCTAGTTTAGTATAATTATGCAAACCTCTATTTAATACGTTAATAATGAAAACAGGCAAAACTGTAATAACGTGTTATTTGTGCCGTCCCATTCGTGACGTCGCGTCGGATGCCGTCTCTGGTACGGTCCAATTAGGAGGGCTTATAATCGTGAGGGTGACTTGCACATGAAAAATGAACCTGGTCAACTAATCACGGTGTACAAAACTGCCAAATTATTCAACAAAGCACATTCTGCTGTAGCAACGATTTCACAACATTAAATTAAAAATGTATCCCCCCCCCCCTTCAAAAAAAGTCTAAATTTTGAAACCTCTAAAAAGTAAACAAGTATTCTTGAATCAGAGTTAAGAACAGTATCGATCGAGTCACAATTTAAACCAAAAACAAAAAAATAATAAGTCATAGGGTTTCATAATAAATATCTGGTGTGGAACAACATAAGACCTTCCAACCTACAAAATTTTTTAATGAAAACTATGCAACCTCTTGTATAGTACGTTCATTACGAAAACAGGCAACATTATAAAAACAAAATCAATAATCTATGTCATTCAGACGTTTAAAACTTCATGTAAGACGGAGGTTAGATAACTAAATGCTAATTTAACAAAATTTCCAAAGCCGCTAGCTTCTATAACAATATCGATGACATACTTAAGGCGTGTTCAATAGTATTTATTTAATTTTTTTACCTATTTCCCTTTATATCTGCATAGGAAATAGATAATCTACTGATTAAACTCAATATATTTTTATATCTTTGAAATTAACAGCGCTAACAGAAATATTTGGTAAAAATAAAAAAGAACTAGGACCTAGGACCTCCTATAATCCGCAGAAATTCTAAACAGTTTTAAGAGAAATGAAAATGAGCTGAATACAAAATTGTTAGTATGAACGTGTTTTCGTTCTGGATTTGTCGCGGGAATAAAACATACATCAACACATCCACACACACGCACACACGCACGCACAAATGCACACGTATACGCACACGCACACTCACACGAACACGCACACGCACATATACATGCACACGCACATGCACACGCACAACAACACACACGCACACGCACACGCACTCGCACACGCACACGCAAGTGCAAACGCACTCGCATATGCACACGCACACACACACACGCACACGCACATGCATGCACACACACACTCGCACAAACACTCGTACTCGCACACACACGCACACACACACACACACACACACGACACACACACACACACAAATGCACACACACACACAAATGCACACACACACACACACATGCACACACACTCACACACACTCGCACAAACACTCGTACTCGTACACGCACATGTAAACCCTTACGGATACTAACTAACACACACACACACACTCACACACACACACACACACACAAACACACACACACACACACACACACACACACACACACACACACACACACACACACACACATGCACACACACTCACACACACTCGCACAAACACTCGTACTCGTACACGCACATGTAAACCCTTACGGATACTACACACAACACACACACACACACACACACACACTCACACACCACACACACACACACACACACACACACACACACACAACACAAACACGTACACACACACACACACACACACACACACACACACAAACACATACAAGCACGCACACACGCAAACGCACAAGCACACGCACACACGCACACGCACACATGCACACGCACATGCACACACACACACACACACACACACACACACACACACACACACACACAGACTCGCACTAACACTCGCACTTGCACTAACACTTGCACTCGCACACTCTCTCATACTATATTTCGCACACGTACGCGCACACACACACTCGTACTCGCAGACGCGCATGCGTATGCACAAACCCACTTCCAAGTCGCCTACCCACGCGTGCAAAGGTACAGACACACGCACACGTACAAGCACAAGCAAACGCACACGAACACTCGTACTCATACGCACAGGCACTCACACGTACACCCATACGCACAGGCACATACACGCACACTCCCCGTACACACACGTATTCGCACACGCACATGTACACCCACACGCCGCGCACACTCACACGAACACCCACACGCACAGGCACACACACACACGCCCACACTAACACTCGTACTCGTACACGTTCACGAACACACACGTACACGCACACACTTACACACACTTGCACTCGTACACACACTCGTACTATCACTTGCACATGCACGTACACACACAATCGTTGTCGCAAACGCGCATGCATATGTACAAATCCACTCCCAAGCCCCCTACTCACACGCGCAAAGGTACAGGCACACGCACACGTACAAGCACACGCATACGCACACGAACACTCATAGTCATACCCACAGACACACACGTACACCTATACGCACAGGCACATACACGCAAACTCCCCGTACACAAAAGTACTCGCACATGAACACGCACACGCACGGGCACACTCTCACGAACACGCACACGATGTTACATTCGTTACTTTTGCTGTACGATTAAGTAAATTTTTGCGATCTATTAAAATTTATGGATTACTCGTATTTCTTTAAATTTTCTATTTTTCTAAAAATAATGACATTTCTCTAAGATTATCTCTGTAGTTTCTTCAATATATTACGCTTCACAATTAAAAAACATTTCTGTAGTGGTTAGGTAAACCTTTTGATGGTCACTTATAAGTTATATTTCAACTTCATGTGTTGGGTGTCACTGGTATATATCGATTTTTGACATCCGCATATTTGATTTTTAATTTCACTTCCTGTTTGTTGTTTGGCGAATGAAAAGCCATTTTGTGTTCCCTAAAAGAAAAATGTAAATTTCTGGACTTCATTTAGCCCATCGATGGTTGTCGGTTTAATAACATTTTTCTAAATTTTGTGCCGAATCGCTATAATTAGTGGGTACATACGATTTATATCGGATATATAGGAAATACTGGAAGCAGGTGAGCTTTTGTCACGCTTGGTTTTTTTGTTCTTCTACCACGTTTTACTTTCAGACAATCGATCTGGTTCGATTGAAGAACTAAATCCATTAAGAAAATCATTAAACCAATTAGCTAAAGGGGCTAGACTTAACCTCACAAATTTCTCTGTAACGAAGTTGTTTTTACACTTTAGATTCGCTGGTAAGAATGTAACAATCTACTTTAACGGTTGCTAGCTTTATTTTTATTTTAGGGAAAAGCAATTACTATTTAACTGTTCGAGACAGTTATAAGCTGTTCTCGTACTCATGCTTGACTGAATCCATTTCTGAATGTTACCAGTAATGCTTTTCTGATTCTTTACCTCATTGAAGGTAAGATTGATATTCATGCTTTCATTTGGCTGTATGTATTTAATTTTAGAGGTACCGTTAGTACGCCATACAATATACTTTTTGTGTGCCATATAATATACTTTTTGGACACCAATTAAATATACTTGTATGCTATGTAAAAATGGATATAGGTACGCTGTAGTACATTTGTGTATAATTCGTACATAGTTGGACATACTGGCATTTGACTGATGAAGTGTGTTACTTATTACATAATTAGCAAGAGATTTGACTTCCACACCTGTGAAATATTTAAAATTTTAACTTTCCGACAGGCTGGGATATAAAAGATAAGTTATAAATCACTCATATTCAGGGTCTTTGATGCTTTGATTAATCTGTGACCAATCCTATAAGTTGTATAGACCTATTTACATGGTTGTGTTATTGCACAAATTTTTGCACTTTTACATTAAATTACTTTGGGTAAAATTTTTGAGTACAAAAATTACCATGTCTACTGGTAATCAATGTAATTAAACACTGTTTTGTAAGAAACTGTGTAACTGGATGCATTCAGCTCAACAGATTCTGGTTAAAGATTTTATAAACCATCTGATTATTTCTGTTATATTTGTTTACTGCAAGTTATTCATAGCAATTGTATTATTACTGTAATCTTTTATTCAATGTGCCTTTACAACTTGAAGAATGCTTAAATTACCCATTTACTGTATTTTATTCAAGGCTATAAACCTATGTTTTAGCATAACTTAGCTTTGAAATTCTGTATATTACTTTGCCATTTTTGGATGTAAATTTAACTTAATTTCATTATCTAAATTCTAGTATTAGACCCTTTGGGTGGCTTGCTGTATTGTGTATTTAAGAGCACAAATATTCTATGTATTTCTGTGGTTAACTATTTGTGTAATACAATTCAAACTAATTATTTATCTAGGAAATTATCTCCCTTTTTACTTTTTGGGGAATATAAATTAAATTATATGTGTGTACATACAAATGCAACTGACATGATTTGTAATTAATATATCGCTTTTGCTTTGGGGACTTTCTGCTTTATAACTATTTTTCCTAGTGCTCAGATCGTTTCACATATTCGTTACTTGACTAGAAAAGTGACAAATTATCTATTAATCTAGGGCTGGCTGATTTATCATTCTAGCTGGCGCCCTTCTCTTCTCTTTCAGCTACAGATACCATCTGCATCACTGTAGAACCCCCCCACCTCTACCGTGACCGAGCTACCGGCAAGTCTTATAAAGGTATCTCCTCAGTTAGGGTAAGTTTGTGTACAAAGTCGAAGTTTGCACGTAACAACGTACACGCACGTGCACACATACACTCACACTAAGACTCGTACCCGCACATACTCAAGAACACGCACACGCGCACACTTGCACTCGCACTCACACTCGTACTATCACCCGTACACGGACGTGCCCACACACTCGTACTCGCAGATGCACATGCGTACGCACGAATCCACTCCCAAGCCCATGCACACGCACGCTCACACACACACACACACACATACATGCGCACGCGCACGCGCACGCACACCCACACACGCACACAGAATCACAACCACGCAAGCGCACAAGCACACTAGTAGTGACTAGGGACCGGTTCTGGACCAATTCCAGGTCACTCGCCCTCTGGTACTGAGAAATGTAAACTTTGGATCTCTTCAAGGTCAAACTTTTGACGGGAAATTTAAATTCTTGGAGGTCGCTGAAAATAGAATTTACAGTGTCATCATCATCATCATATTACAAGGACCCTCTGCGGTCAAACGTTTTGGCGGGAAATTTGTATGTCAAGGACAAAAGCTAAAAATAGAAATTGCAATGTCATCAACATATTACAACTCTTAGAAATCTAAAAATAGAGTGGTCAAGGTCAAAGGTTAATGACCTGTAGGGGTATCGCATGACATTTCTTAGAAGTATGGAAATACAATCAATTCATGGAAACAAGAAGAATTCGAGTTGTTGTCTATGCTAAAAAGTAGACCAAGGTCAAATGGTGCTTATATTGACTAAATTGAGTCAAGGTGAAATAATTTACTAAACTAAAAGCAGGTGTGTATTTAACAAGTTTAAACTTGTTGTCATAGGTACTTAAGTCAGGGACACATTTCTGTGATATAAACCACAGCGAGGTGTGTTGAGATCAGTCAGTTAGCAACCTGTAACTGTTAAGCATGGAATTAGCAGGGTTAAACCAAAGCACCCATTGCAAACTTTTTAAAAGTGCATGTGACCTCGAGATATCAAGAAGGTATAAAGTGATTATTGTGGCAGTAATTAATACTAAGTATGGTGAACGTATAGTGATGGAAACGGATGATTTTAAATGCATATTACCTCGCTTTTATGAATATTTGAAAGAAGAAAATCGAATGGAAGGATTTAAAACGCAGCTAAACACGAGGGATTTCTTCATGAGTAGTTTGGGTGCAGTCGGGAAAACAACAAACGTAACATTTAGTTTTTAATAGTAGTGCCACAACCCCACCCACATGATTTAACTAAAATGATTCCTTAAACAGCGTTTAGTCCTAGTACAATTGCAAGCAAGTGCAGTCGTTATAATGCAGGCAGCAATAACATCATTTTTGGAACGATCCAAACTCAGAAGTTCACCGTTATATATGGATACCCCACATAGTTTCAGTAACAATATGAATAACAATTTTACCTTGTGTTGTTGGTGCTGTCAAAATAGTGATGGTGGTAATACTAGTAAAAATGAAGAGAAACGTGATGAAGGTTATTCTTCTAACACTGACAGGCAGCCATATGATTTATCTGAAGTGTATATACAAGCAGCAAATGAATACTTAATCGATTTCATTTATTACAAACTATCAAACGATACTCATCATGCAAAACATATGGAAATTGGATACAGTACACACCTCAAGCTTGCACCAGTAGTGCGTATGGGGTGTGCTAACTGTGACCAAAGCGATTATGTACTGTTGGATATGAAGGAATGAAAAGAGCTTCTAAGATGGCATTCATATGTAGAATTACAATTTTTCCGATCGCAAGAAATTGAAAATAAAATTGATTGGTCAAAGTTAAACGAGGATGAAGATATAATTTATAATCAACATTATGAATCTCTATCGAGCAATCTTGGTATTTATTACAATTGGGAATTGATTAAAGGATATGACAGAATTTTGAAAACTGTCATGGTAGAAAACTACAACTGCTGTTCTTGCACATTCAATTCACATAGTATAGAAGAACTATTCAATTTAAAGGATATAATAAGCTATAAATTGGAATTTCTTGAATCTTGCAATCTGGTGTGTTTTTATGAAAAGTTCATACAAGTTGTTGACTACCGTCTTTTTCATGAGAAAGAATTCCGTGGTGGTGATGATGACATTTATAAAGACATTGATGATGTTATAAATGCTAAGTATAATATTAATTCACATAACACTGTATGTATAATGGAAATATTGTATTATCGTCCCTGCTTATCTAATGTACAGCATTTACTGAATAAAGAAATAACTATTGTTTGTTTTTCTCAATTTAGGTATAAACACCCCGTTTTATCTATCCAGGTAAACAATGTTAGTTAAGAAGCGAAAGAATGCAGGTGGTGCTGGTTTAGTAAATGCTCTAATCAATAAACTTCCGCTGGAATTGCATTTACCTGGTTACCAGCATTGCGGTCCTGATACAAAGTCAGAAAAACGACTCGCACGCGATGACCTCGGTATTAATCAATTAGATGCTCAGTGCAAACTTCACGATATCAGTTACAGAGATTACAGAGATTTAGATAGTAGACATAAAGCGGATAAAATTATACAAAAAAAGCTTGGGAAGGCTTTAAATCATCAGACGCAACATTAGGTGAACGAACTGCAGTTTTAGCAGTCAGTACCGCCATGAAAGCAAAGAGAAAATTAGGAATGGGGTGTAAACGTCAATCTAATCTGAAGAAGAAGAAAAAATGCAATGGCAGAAATTTATTGCATTTACGAAAAAAAATGAAACCTAACGGAAATTTCACAGGCACAATAAAGTCAGCGTTTTCAACGGCATAACGTGCGGTAAAATGTTTAGGAGGAAAGAAAAACATTAAAGTTCCTAGATTAACTCCCCTACCTAAACAAGCATTGTTTTTACCATTTCTTATTCCGTTATTCTCAGGATTATCAGCAATCGGTACTTTAGCTGGCGGTGCATTAGGAGTTGCTAAAGCAGCTAATGGTGCTAAAAAATTACAAGAAGAGACACCGCGCTATAATCTCATGATGGAATCGATCGCTATAGGCTCTGTGAATAAGAAAGACGGTGCACTGTATCTAAAACCAAACAAATCTGGTCGTGGTGCATTATACTTAAAACCGTTTCCAAAAAACTGAATAGATTACCCGAAAGACCGTTAACGGGTATTGATTTAAAGAAATACACCAAAAATGTACCCTACTTTAGGAATATTTTTATGAGAGATAGCATGCCTAAATTACCACGGAAATATGAATCTGAAATTATTAACTTAGATAGCCAAAGAGGACCAGGTACACATTGGGCTTGCTACAAAAAGCGTGGTAAGAAGGTATGGTATTACAATAGTTTCGGTAATCTTCGACCACCAATCGAAGTGATTATCTACTTTCGGGAGTGTAAAATATATTATAATTACAACCAAGATCAAGAGTTTAATATTATTATTTGCGGACACTTAAGCCTACAATCTTTATATAAATAATCAGCATAACATAAAATTTTTTCAGTTATGTCAATAACATTCGGTTTAGAAGGTGTTGGTAACACAGCTAGCTACAACTTCTATCCACCTATAGAGCTAGATTTGTGGAAGAAATACGTTATAGGATTGGTTGGATTTTACGGCTGCAACAGCATTAGAAACATTTATACAGGCAACGATAGATTTTATTTTAGAACAAATCCATCTCATTTGCAAGTGATTAATATTCCACACGGTGCATATGAGTTAAATGAAATTAGCGATTATCTGAAATCTAAAATTCTCACAGAAAAGTTTATCATTAGAGTAAACAACAATACACTTAAATGTGAGATAAACAGTTCATTTGAGATCGATTTTACTAAAGCACATTGCATTGGGCGCATGGTTTGGGTCTAAAATATTAGAACCAAATATTTTACATACATCTGCGTAAGACATCCAAATACTTAAAGTCACTAATCTACACGTACAGTGCAACACTATAAAGGGGTCTTATCGAAACGAGAAACCTGCTAAAGTATTATATGAGATTGATGTTTCAGTTCCACCAGGTTATCGTCTAGATAAAACTCCAAGCAATACTCAATATTTAGAAGTAAACACTGACATAATTAGTAATATAACAATTAATTTGACTAATGAAAAGGCTGAATTAACACACTTCGGTGAAAGTGAACCATTTGCAGTACGCTTAGAACTAAAAGAACATGGGTCTGAGAATTAATCCAGGACCAATTCCATCTTTCAAAAATTCATGTAAAAGACATCATTCCTGCAGTAAGTCATTAATTAGTCATCAACCTTCATTTCGGTTAACATCTACAGAGAAATACTTTTTTAACGTCAATTGGTTTAAAAGTTCTCATCCACAATGGCAGAATCGTTAAAGGTCTTTCAAAACGTACATTTTGATGATACTATAATTGAATCATATATTCTTACTTATTTTCCGTATGGACCTTCTAAATATGGACCTTCCGAAGAAATACGCATCTTAATTCAAAGTCAAGATCTAATTACGGCTACTTATGATAGTTTTCTGTACATAGAAGGTAAACTTGAGCTCAAAAAAGAAGATGAAAGAAAAGCATGCAGTTTAACCAACAATTTTCCGTACTTTCTTTTTGAAGAAATTCGTTACGAGTTAGGTGGTCAGAGAGTGGATGTTTGCAGAAATCCAGGTAAAAGCAAAGCACTAAGCCATTTGGGATGGTCGCCAAAGAATGAAGAACCGTTACAAGTAGTAAAATGGAGAAAAATTTTTTACCGCATGCATATCATTGAATTACATATTTAGAGTAATAGAGGATTATCGTCAGGTAATCGTGAATATGCGCCAAGAGTTGGTTTTAATTCGATCTAGAAGCGATACAAACTGTTACTATGGTGAAGTTGATGCTGCAATAACCTTAAATAAAATTCAATGGAAAGTACCACACTTAACACTTAGTGATGCTGTGAAACTTAACTTGTTTCAAGGAATCAATAAAAATTCTATTATTACTCTTTAATTTCGTCAATGGGAGTTTAAAACAGACATATGGTCAATAAAAACATCAACGCAACTGGAAAAATCACATTGGATAATTGTTGCATTCCAGCAAGGTAAAAGGTACACAAAGTCAGCAAGGGCCAGAAATTTTGATCACATTAACATCAGAAATCTTAAAGTACATCAATGCATTTGAACTTTAGTACTAACCAATACATACCTGCCTATCGCAATTTTTTGAAATTTCGATGTGATTACTATGGTGAAGGTGATAAAGATGCATTATTCAACTATTCCGAATTCAAATCATGTCCAGTATTTGTAATGGACTGCTCTAAACAAAATGAATCCTTAAAAAACTCAACAGCAGACATCAAATTGGAAATGGAATCTCTAACACCTTTCGATAATGGAATTGTTGACTATGGTCTTATTCTCCATGACGCTATTGTGCAGTACAGCCCACTCACTGGGGAAGTGAAAAAGTTATAGTTATTGTAATATAGCCTAGTCAATAAATAAAAATTTTGTAATTATGCGTTTAGTTTTATTTCATCTACTAACGATGAAAGTAGTTGCTCAAAAACAAAAACTCTCAATTCAAAATCATGGTTTTGATGAAAAGTCTATTACTTCAAAACATGGTGATTTACTTCCTAATAGTATACGAGGTATTATATGTGGCCCCTCCAATTGTGGTAAAACAAACGCAATGATCAGTCTGATTACTGAGAGAAATGGCTTGAAATTAAACATATATACGTATACTCTAAGTCATTGAATTAAAATAAGTACAAACTTTTACAGGAAATCTTACTTCCAATGCGGGGTATAGGTTAGTTTACCCTCAGTGATAATCAAGATGTGATTGAGCCTAATTGTGCAAAATCAAACTCTATTTTTATTTTCGATGATACCGCTTGTGAAAAGCAAAATAACGTAAGGGCATATTTTTCTATGGGTAGGCATAGCGATATTGACTGTTTCTATTTGGGTCAAACTTACCGTAAAATTCCAAAGCAATTAATTCGTGACAATGCTAATCTAATTAGATTATTTGAGCAAGATGAATTAAACCTAAAACATGTGTATGAGGATCATACACCATAGGCATGAAATTATTTTGGCACATGTGTTCAAAATGCTGGGTAGATCCGTTTGGTTTCATGGTTATAAACAAGGATGCTGAAGTTAATAATGATCGCTATAGAAAAAGATTTGATGAATATATAATACCTTAAACTGCTTACAATAGTTTAGTAGGTACTGATCTGTTTAGGTATTAACATCTATCTGTTTATGTAAACAGCTATCTCTTCGAGGTAAATCCATATCTGTTCAGTAAACCCGCTTTGCTACAATGGATAACAAGGAAATGATATTAAAGAAAAAAATTATTCAGGCTCGTAAGGTAATACAGCAGAAGTACAACAGTATTAAAACTGCTCGCATTTATAATGGAAGAACATTTGAAAGTACTTATGAACCCCTAATAGAACCTCTAACTGAAATAGTAGATAAAATCAATCCAGATAGAAAAAACACCTAAAAAGGAGCCCATTGGCGTTAAATCCAAAAAACCACCCCTATTCATATTTGCGAGAAAGCACGCTACTATCCCCACTAGCCCGCTAGCTCAAGTTCCTCGGACTCCAGGCTTCACTCCATTAAGTGATTCAAGAAAGGGTGCTACTAGCCCACTAGCTCAGCTTCCGTTTTTTCAAACAAATCCTCCTCCAGGTCTTCGTACATCATCTTTCTTAGATACATCTGTTGTAGGAGAGATTAATATTGATGAAGAAGAAGAAGAACCTCTTAGTGTCACAGATGATTCTGCTACCCGTAATGAACCCATCTCAGAAGAATTTTTCGAGCAGTATCATGAATTATCTCGTATATACGTTGAACGTATTATGAGGGATCCTGAAGGTGTTATTGATCATACTTATGGAGTCCACTATGATACCAAAACTGAGAAATGGACAATTGGTAATACTCCCGTTACAATTAAAGGAAGCGATATGATTATTAAAGGTGGCACGTATAAAGGGACTCCAGGTTTATATGATCTGCTTACTATGGATGTACCCAATCTAATATAGTAAATTCAAAAGGTGGAAGAGATTATAGAAGTATTTTAGAAGCTACTAATGTTGTAAGGCCAGATTATGACGTAAGTGGGCAAATTCTAGGGAGCCGCAGCAAAAAGTATACACAAATAATCAAACCTTTGCCATCATCATCACTCACAACCAAGGGAGGTGGAGCTACGTTTTTTAAGGAATTAACAAACAGGCCGATTGAATATAGATATTGGAATGATGTACATGAACTAATTCGTGATCTAGAGGTATTGTGAACAGAAAAATTGGCAGGGAATACAAGTGTCGTGAATGACATAAACATAATATCAATTGTAGAAGAACTGTATAAGGATGAGTACATTGAAAAACCAAACAGCCGTTTTTTAAGCAGTGTAAATGAGAATACATTGCTGTCGACATATAACTAAACTGACCCTTGACAAATTTTAACGTTCACATGTCCAGTATTAATTCAAGAAATTAACCCCTCAGTTTAAACTGATTGATGGTAATCAATTTGATATCGAGAATAGGAGACTCAGCAATGCTGCCAGCCCCATAGGTCCTCAAGATGCCGTCACTAAGCAATACTATTTATCAACAAGATTCAATTTGGATGGAAACCGTTTGACACAGTTGGCGGACCCGGAAGAAGATGGTGATGCTATAAGTAAAAGATATCTTGATTTTTGTCTACAAGCAATTCAGAAAGCTTTTAAAGGAAACTCTAACGCTTATCTAGTGTTGGAGCAAAAACTATATCAACGTAAAGAAATTAGTACCATGTCCAAATTACAACTCGTCAACAAATTGCATAAACCTGCACGAAAAGATTTTAAACGAAGGAGTACAATAATTAGAGGTTTTGATGACCTTTGGCAAGCAGATTTGGCTGAATTTAACACATATGCCAAACAAAATAAGAGCTATAAGTATATATTAGTGGTTATCGACTATTTTTCGAAATACTTATAGACTGAAGTATTAAAAACGAAAACAGGTCAAGAAGTTACCAAGGCCATGGAAACAATCTCCAAAAAAGGACGGAAACCTACCAATTTGCAGACAGATGCAGGAAAAGAATTCTGCAATTAGCATTTTACTAAACTAATGCAGCGTTATGGAGTCAATCATTACTCCACCTATAGCACAAAGAAGGCTGCAATTGAGGAACGTGTTATCAGAAACATTTAGGGTGCTATATATAAGTCATTCAGCCTACAAGGTAAATACAAATGGATTGATACAATTGATACCATAACCATGGATTATAACAATCGTAAGCATAGAACTATCGTAATGAAGCCCAAAGATGTCGGTAATCATACAAAGCTAGAGGCTTACACTCACACAAAAATATTCGATAAGAATCGATATTCTGTGGGTGACATAGTACGAATCAGTAAATTTAAAAGTATTTTCGCCAAAGGATGCACACCCAATTGGCCTATTGAACTATTTAAGATTGTGAAAGCTTGCATTACTAACCCCACTACTACATGAAGGGAAAATCTGTACCGGGAGAGTTTTATGAACATGAATTACAGAAAACAAAGTATCCTGATGTGTATCTAATAGAAAAAGTGCTTCGCTCCAAGAATAATAAGTTATTCGTAAAGTGGTGGGGATTGGATGAAAGATCTTGGATCAATAAGAATGATATTGTTTTATAACATTTAGCTTGTAATTTGTGAACCTAAAGTACTTCTACACTCACTTAAATTACTGGATGGCCATATTCCCGAATTTGGCCCACACCTCCATCCCAAGCAGGAATTCGAATTTGTTTCGCCTTTATTGATGATGTCTAGTATCCAATAATAAATTCTGTGGTGCTCATCGTTTTCCCATGGTTGAAACTTATAGTTCATATTTTGTCCTAATAATATTTCAATCAAAATATCGAGGCACTTGTAGTTAGCGCTTTCTCAATACATTCAGTTATAATAAATAAAGTGTCTTTGTAAGCAATATTTTCTAAGGTAGATTTAACATTTGTTGAATCATCAACCCATAATAAATTGTATAGATACATTTTAAGCGGTGTGTCACCAAGTCCATTCATATCGTCTAAGATCCTATCTACTTCATCAAAAGTTAATGAATTGTAGCCTGTATCGGTACACAATTTCATAAAACTTTTAATGGTATCGTCTAATTTAATTTTTTTCTCAAATAATGTCTTAATAACTTCATTTGCACACTTTCAGTTTATAGCAGACCAGTAAAAACACTCATCAGGAATTACAATACATTGTAATATGTTTAGTACAACTAAATAGCTTTCGGGGGAGGATTTCCCCATCAAAGAACGCTTCAGGTGTTTTCTGTAGTTTTTATCACTACTATACCATAGCTCTTCCTGCAATTTGTTTTCAAGGCTGTTCATAATGATAAAATTGTTTTCTGAAACAGAAGACGAATAAAATGCTATGTAAAGTTAAATCCCCAAGGTCTAGTATCAGTGAAATTGAAATTTACTAATCGTTTATTATCACAAGGATTAAGTATTCTGTTTGATTGTAAACACATCATGTTTCTTTGATTTTATCAGATGCTAATAACGCCTTGTTACGTCAACATCCAACAAAACATGTTTATAATCGTTTATCGTGATCTGTTTCACGCTTACGCGGGTAGAAACCTTTGGTTTTTTCCAACATAATCGCGCCATGATTCCCATCTTTCATTAACCCAGGGACTTTTTTATTTACTAATGGAATTCCAAAGATATTGTTGGGACTGGAATCAGATGTATGGAATTTGTCAATGTCCTCTTTAATGCATTCACAGATATCCGGAACTGAAAAGTCGTATATTAGGCTATCCGTATCCATGTACAAGAGCTTAGCATTATTATGAAACTTGGGTAGCGTGTAACCGTAATGAAGATTGTATAAAAAAGTTTTTGAAACGTCTAAAAGACTTATAAGCATATCCTTATCAAATATGAAAACTATGAAAATTTGGTTTTGCTATGTAAGCACGAGCACCATAGCGACCCTCCCATTTCGTTACTAAACGTATATCCTTAATTTTACGTATATTTTCCATCAGCTTCCCAAAAACGCTATTAATCATCTATATAAGTAAAAATGAATCGCCAAATGTGTTGCTAAGCGCAAAACTCGAGAACGGCTGGACCAATTCTGCCAATTTTTTTTTCGAGTAATGGTTGAAGTCTGAGGAAGGTTTTATGAAGAGAAAATTGGTAAAATCTTCCGGAAAAACGTGATAACCTAATTTTCGCTTTAATTATTGTAACAGGGCGCGCGCCCAAGCCTCATACTTTTCATGCGAGAGTGCATTTATTTGTTATTATTAAGCCACTGGTATCTGTGCATGGTGTTGGAATAATTAATTTTTTATTCTTCCATTCGCTAATATCGCTCATATGACTGTTTTAGCGTTAAGCAGAATAAGAGAATAACCAATTATTTCAGTTCATTCTGTCTACATGGAACAAAGTGACGTAATGGTGTATCCAGTTTCAGTAACCATGTACTACAACGGGAGTTGTAATGTCTAATTAACTGTGAATACACCAAATTGGTTAAATGTTCAGTTAATGCAGCAGTCTTTGTGTGAAGTAGCAAAACAAAGAAATCAACCTAGACTCAAATCAAGTTAGAGAGCAATTTAAGTTTAACTTTAGGTATTATTAACTTTAGGTTATTGATTAGTAATTTTTGTAGCAATCTTAATAGGTAATCTGTGTATATAAAATTCAAAGTCCTGACTGACTCAGTGATTGACTGATATATCAAAGCACAGTCTAAACCGCTGGTCCTACAGACTTGACAGAGGGTGAGTTTTTTTGAAGTGTAGGTATCCACTAAGAAAGGGAATTTTCGAAATTCCACCTAAGGGGTAAAATGGCGGGTTGAGTTTTTTTTTAACTTTTTTATTCCATGGGTCGATTGACCCGAATAATTAATTATGAGACACGTGTATCACAAAATTTAAATATCCCCCTCCCCATTCTGAGATCGCAGCAGCGCGCGACGGGTACGGCTAGTTAATTTATAAAAATTTTTATCAAATTCATTTTGAGATTACTGGCGCATGGTGGTATTTAAATCGATATATTTTTGTAACCACGGGGACTGTTTAAAACGTAATATACGGTGTACTTTTATCAACTTTAAACCACATTTTAAATATACTTTCAAATTTCTGTAATGAATTACATAATTATGTTTAGGATACAATGTAAGCAATAGTTTTTTCATTTTTGAATCAGGTACGGGTGGTACCATGTATTTGGGTGCCAATGGTAGATCACTGTGACTCTCATGTAATTCTATGGGATAGCATAAATCACACTCGACTATATAGACAATTTCCGAATCATCGGGATGGTTTATTAAATCTAAAGTTTCAAAATTATCTACAAAAGAAAAATCGCCAAATGGTGGAAATTCTGACATGGCGGCTCCATATAAATTATTTACGTCGTAGTACATTAAATACACACTTTCGGAGGTGGAATCAAATTTTTCCCCCATGGACTTATTGTTAGCTTTAGCATATCGATTAGAACATTAGCATATCAATAAACATTAGCATATCAATGTTTGTAAATAGTTCTAACTGTACTTGTGTAATTTTAAGCATAGTATCGAATGCCAAACCGGGGGCTGTATAATAATGCAGAGGATCAAGTTTTTAAGTACTTAAACAAGTTTGTCGAAAGTTTTCGAAAATGTCGAAAGTTTTCGAAAATGTCTGCTAACAGTAGAACGTCCGTTTTTAGATATAAATCCGAGTAATCCCCGATTTAATATGAAATCTGTTCCAAACAATAACTGCATGTGTAAAACGAGCATCAGTGATTCCCTCATTCGTGAGATGACTGAAAAACGCTTTCTTGGGAGTCTGGTCTCGCTTAATTTATCCCAAGTATCGAGATATTCATAAGAAAACACACCTTTGCGAACTAGTAGCGAAAATTTTTCAGCATTGTTACAATTAGCGTGAGTAATCATTTTTTTGCTATTTTCCAAATAGTTCGACAGCTTTTCAATACTACTATTCATAAATCTGAGTCGATAAATCTAAACCTAATTTTAGTGCCTTGTATTACTTTCCTGAAAGAAATATATCTTTCTTTGTTTATGGGTAGCAGTGAAATCGCACCGGGAAAAGTAGCCAATTCTCCAATGAGGAAATGACTATCATAACGTGACAAATTATGAAACACGACTGACGGAATGCTTCCCGAAATGCACCAGTAAAATGGTTATGATCCCTAACAAGAAATTGGTCAGCAAAAATAATCGTTTAATTTTTGAGAGGGTACAACAAGGACGCTTTGGGGTTCGGGTCTCGTGTTCCATTTTTGGAAGACGCATAGTCCACAGAATTTATGAAGAGGTCTTAATCCTTGAGGAATTTATTCCAGGACTGATAGACGCCGTTATGTCTACGCTTATATAAGGGCATTTTTAGACGATAACTTCCCTCAAAGAGAGATTGGTACCTATGGACCCTGATCTCCGGATCTTTCAGTTTTGGATGTTTTTATGGGGTTTCATGTAAAATAAAGTCTATAAAACACAATATCAGTCTGTACCGAAGTTAGTGTGGAAATCGATTTAACTTTCCGTAATTTGCAAAGAAGGCCTATGATTCTTTTTAACTGTCTTAAGAGAATCACGAAAATATGCCAATTTTGCGTAAGGAAAATGGCCGTCATTTTGAAAATCACTTTTAAAAAACTTTTTGTTTTTTCAAAATAAAAAAAAGGGAAAAATATGCAGGAAATCCTGTGCCCAATTTCATAAGTAATCCAGTGTGAAAGTTTTCTTGATTAAGCTTACCTACTGCATTTTTGTCTTGTTTATGTGCAAACTTAGTTCTTCGGTCGCAAAGTCAATCGGTAACCAGAACATTAATATCTATTCATTTAATTTAACCTATCCAGGAAAACCACAGCGCTTTTCCATTAGTAATCCAACTCCAGTTTTGTTTTTGTGATGAAATATACTTCGTCGTTATTTTCTTGACCGTTACATACACATGAAGGTAAATAACCAGAAATGCATCAATTTAAGTCGTAGTTAAGTCGATCCGCAAACAGTACCTGACTAAGACTAAATGTATAAGTGGTTTGTTACTAAAATTTTGATGCCAAACAGTGAGCACTTACTCCAACTGTATTATATTACCAGAGATATTTGAATCTATATCATTTTCTGAATAATTTTTTTAAAATAACAGATAAACCTTTTTTCATCATGTTATTAGGGTCAACTGTCAAGTGGTCATGATTTTAGCGAGTATTTGTTTTTAATTTCGGAACTATAAGTTATTCATTAATAACGGACATCTGCAATGTAGTATAACTCAACGAAATGAACGTGATAACGGATAAATTTTGGAATCTTTTAGATTTTAACGGTTTAAAATTATTGCAAATGGTAATCGCATTTAGAATTCCTATTTTGGGAACGAAATAAGGTTTTTTGGTTTGTTTATCAAGTTTAGATTGGAGTTTTGAATTAATATTTGGTTGGAACCAATTAGTTCCGTTGTAAATAATAGTTGTCCGTATTTCTGTAAATTTTGTCAAATGTAACAATTATTGTAGTTAAAACTGCGTCATTGGAGAATTACATCGTATTAACATTATTTTGTATTCAAATATAGTGTAGAAAAGCATATATTGCAGTTTTTTTTTTAATGTTTTGGGCAACTGACTCGTACAAGTTTCTCAATAAAAATTTTGGTCATAAACAAAGTTTAGATTTTAGATAAGTGGTCTTAAGTCCTAGCGTCGCAATGAAATCATTAATTCAAGGTATATCAATTACATTCAAAACAAACCTCTTGTTATATTGTGTATTCTTATCCTGCAGTTTTTCAGTTCGGATTACGAATTCAATTCGTTTTTGGCGCAATTTAAAATTTAAGTAATAAACTGTTATGATTGGTTAATTAAGGTGTAAGGGGACAGAACTGAAGATGGCAAATTCTGGACGATGTTGAAGGCAGTCTTCATAGAAGTGTAGACGAAGAAACCAGTTATACCATACCGCGAGTGTGTACAGAACGTTACTGTTGGAGTATTTTCCGCATCCACTGGTTGAGATATTATCGAAGTTTCAACACGCCCCCGGTTCATTATGTCGGTTATTAAACCTTTATTCTGTTGAACTGCTTTATGGGATTTTAGTTATGCGGATTAATTTTAACGAGTTCCTGGTGAAAGTGATAGTTTGGCGTACACAGCGTAGCACGAACAAATAAAGTACAAATTTGCTGTATACAGTGAGGCTTTAATAAGTGTTAGGTAGTTAAAAGTAAAGTAGCTGTAAATAAAATTATAGTTGTGTACATATTAACGTTAACCAGATTAAGTAGTAATCGTAGCAAATGGTTTTTGGTTTAATGATTCGCCTTTATAAAGTTTATGTAAATATACATTCAAGAATTAAGAAGCTTTTGGTTTCCATCAATGATGTATCGAGTGGAGCGATTGCTGATAGATTATTGTGAGAAAGAAAAGGAAGTTCTATTAACCCTTTGTGAATTTATATGTGTTGGTGATTTTAATCAAATGTCTGTACTCATTTAGACGAATGAATATGCCTTTTAATTCAGGAACGTTCATTCGAGGTTGAGATCTCGATCTGAGAAGGTCAACTTATAAATAACAAGTTTGTCTAATTCAAAAAAAGATAACACCATTTTCACGTTGTTAGAGCTGTGTCCATCAGTTCCTAGAGGAACGATCAGCTCAAGGAGAGCTGTCATCGACGACGTTCCGAGAGTTTGGGATACCGTCACTGCTCGATCTATCGTTCGACAGAGCGAGCAGCGACGCGCCACCTGCCGCCACCGCTCAGAAGAGTAGGCGGCAAAAGAAGACGAGACCACCACCATCGAAAGACATCGTCCCCATAGAAGAGGAGCACCGAAGAGAAGGCACGCCGACGGCCGCAGTAGCCGCCACCGACACAACCAAGAAGAA
This sequence comes from Vesta saturnalis, assembly GCA_036346205.1. Taxonomy (NCBI): domain Eukaryota; kingdom Metazoa; phylum Arthropoda; class Insecta; order Coleoptera; family Lampyridae; genus Vesta; species Vesta saturnalis. Next base: position 903,129 of record JARFJB010001973.1, read on the forward strand.
GTCCGCCCCGGATTTACCAGCCCCAAAGACTTCGTGGTACAGAAGAAGAATACGAAGAAAACTCCGAAGGTTCACCCGCCTACGCCGCCGCCCACGGAGAACGGGTTACTGGCCCTTAAAACCTTCACGGACAGCCCTGAAGCGAAGAAGCAGACGACACAAGAGGACACCAGGGAGAAAGTGCCTCCGGTAATCGTTAACCCGCCTGCCCAATCCGCTCTAGGATTCGTTGGGATTTTGGGCTTCCTCGAAGGTCTCAATACAAAGAACGCCCTACCTGTCATCAGCAAGGTAGCAGTGGCGCTTTTTCAGGCGCAAACTGCAATGAACCTGTGGGGAGTTATCCTCACATGCGGTTCAGAGGTGGTTGCCCTTTTCGGGTAATGGTATAAGAGTCCGGAGCGTAAACTGGTGCCCTAGCTAAGTATACAGTATCGATAATTTATTTAATTTTGTTCTGTTAACACCGGAAATGTATTCACACATCTAACACACGTTTTTATTTATTTCAGGTACGCAGGTCATCAGCAACATCAGTCGCAACCGACCGTCAACAGGAGAGTCCCCACAACAGCTACTCCACCAACAACATTACCACTACGCTTTTTTGTGGACATACCACAAATCTCAACTCAAAGATGTCAACAGGCATTACACATAACAACGAAAACCAACAACCACGGAATCCCGCGCTGAAAAGAATGTAGAATCCTAAACAACATACCACAACACTACTAAATGCATTATTGCATTTATTGTATGTTATATTGTAATATATGTTGTAACTATATATAACTTGTTAATGCATCTAAAAATCATAAAAAGGAACGTTTTTGACAGCTATTCAATTTACAAAGCATATTCACTCATAAATTATTTCGGACTGTGCTTTGATTGTTTTATTCTGCTTATGTTATTACGTAGTGCCAGGTTTGTAAAATTTAGATGTTCGACTTCTTTTTATTCTTTTGATACTAATTAATATTTAGGATATATAAAATAGGTAATGTGTTTAGATATATTTCTATATATCTATATTCTATATATATATATATATATATATATATATATATATATATGTATGTGTGTGTGCCGTGCGTGCGCGCGTGCGAGCGATGCGTGCGTGCGTGCGTGCGTGCGTGCGTGCGTGCGTGCGTGCGTGCGTGCGTGCGTGCGTGCGAGCGAGCGTGCGTGCGTGCGTGCGTGCGAGCGAGCGTGCGTGCGTGCGTGCGTGCGTGCGTGCGTGCGTGCGTGCGTGCGGGCGTGCGTGCGCGCGTGCGAGCAGTGCGTGCGTGCGTGTGCGTGCGAGCGAGCGTGCGTGCGTCGTGCGTGCGTGCGTGCGTGCGTGCGTGCGTGCGTGCGTGCGTGCGTGCGTGCGTGCGTGCGTGCGTGCGAGCGAGCGAGCGTGCGTGCGTGCGTGCGTGCGTGCGTGCGTGCGTGCGTGCGTGCGTGCGTGCGTGCGTGCGTGCGTGCGTGCGTGCGTGCGTGCGTGCGTGCGTGCGTGCGTGTGTGTGTGTAGTGTTTATAACTTGAGTGTACATATTTTGTATTCGTCATCTTTACTCACAACGCTAATATTTTTCATTCAAAATTTAGAAATTTAGTAATTTTGGATTACATTAAAAATTTATGAGTAATTTATTTGTTTGTGGTATCTGTTAATTTGCACAACTTTGCAGTGGGATCTCTTTGAAAGACGCTTTGAATGATAACATAACGTAGATTATGAAGTGAATAGGTTATTGGCCGATCAGCTATTTAATTATGTTTTTTTTTATTCAGTTTTGCACATGATAGTTCTGCGAGTAGTCGCAACCTTTGAAGTTACCTGGATTTGCCAAAAGGTAAGCAGTTTGATTATTTATTTAGGAACGAGCTGTGTACCTTTCGATTTTGTCGTTTGTTAAATTTTAGAACTTTATATATATTTGATCGTGTTTGTTTAGTTTTGTTGTGACGTATTTTTCGCTTTGAAGTGAATAATTGATTACCGAATTGATTATTTTTTTTTACGTTATTTGAGTCAATAATCTTGACGTGGCAGTTTATCGAAATGTTTAATGAGCTTTAAGTTTTTTTATTGCAGTTTTGCGGATTTTATATGTAAATTGTGGTTTGGGTGAACTCTGCGTAAATATTCGTTGGATAGAATTTTCAGGAAGGAAAGTATCTTATTTTTGAGTGCACATTATGGTTTCTTGTTAGACCATTATTAAGATCTAGTTCATGACCTTTTCCCGCTATAAATGTTTCTAACAGATGGCGCCTTTTTGAAATTTCTCCCGATTTTGACGTTTTTGGAGTTGTGGAGAGTGCCCTTTTGTAGCATTAAGTAAGAAGCCGCCCACACCACTGACCTATGCCATGCGCGCATATTTCCTTTGCGGCTGATGGTCTAATCATTATTTGGTCTGATCACAAACGTGATTTAAGCTTTTTTTAAGGAACATCCTGCGCAGTATGCCTTACCGTTGCAACGTGCCAATTTTTGGCTATCGCTACCTTAATGTAAGTTTTTGTATTTGTGTTATTGTTTGTAAATATATTTTTCTTCTAATAGTTAAATTTTGGTGGAAATTTCGATATTTTATACTTACAGTATATAACTTCAAATAACAGTGTATATATTTTTATCGCCTATGATGGGTATTTATCCACATCAATTTTTGAATTATGCGCAAGACGAAGCTAAGTTTATTTCCGTTCCGCCTACCTTGCAACGAACATGTTTTTAGGCGTAGGGTAAGCAACTGCTTTTAATTACATTCCTGTATTAATTTATTATATACGATCCCTCCCCTTTCATTAACAAAATTTCATACCGTTTGGAATTGAAGATATATGGTTTTATTTCACGTTAAAGGAAGCGTGGTTGAATGACGTCATGATGTTTATATGGACTACATGTAATACTTTAGATTACACAATTTGTTATTTTTAAGAAAAGTTTCAATTGGAGATACCTTTTGTTTCTATGTCATTAAATATGAAGACAGGCTATCTTACACCTGCTTTTAGTTACGCCCGTTTTAGTAGCCACAACTTATCCGGGCTAGTTGCCCGCAGTCGACCATTCATTACGTTTACCTTCACATTATTGAACGGAGCTGGAAATTAGCTTACGTTATCTGCTGTTTTGCTTTATAGTATCGTCAAGAAATGAAGTTTTGAACCGCAATACATTTTGATATAATGTATTACTTTATTTTGAGTGCATAGCAAGTAAGTGCGCATACTTTTTAGTGCAAATTAACGTTTTTATTAAGTGATCAAGCTAGATGGATTAATTTACGAAAATTAAAGTAAAGCTAGTCCAATATTATTTCGGAATTTTTAATACTGTTGCAATAAAAAGAAAACGGCTGACTTGGATTAATGTTTCTTAAGATAAAAACATCTGAGTGTATAACATTACTGTAGTAGTTGTTTGTTGAAATAGGTCAAACTAAACTTTGTGATTACATTGCAGTTATACGGTTTGAATCATCTTCCATTTTGAAATAATATTACGTAAAAATAGGTTATATGTTATTTATAGTTTATGTGTCAATTAAGAATTAGTTTACTACCGTAAGGCTTTGTGAAAAGTTAAGCCTCGGTTATGCTGAAATTAATCAGTAGATATTACCTTTTTTAATTAAATATACAAATATATACAGCTGTTGTTGTTTATTAAGGTTATATGTGGCATTAAAGTACAACTTTCTCATTTTTTGTTGTATTTTAATTATTTAACCTAAAAATGGTTGGCGCCTGACATTTTGCTTAACTGATTATAGCTAAGGATATATCTCTGCCTCCCTTACGACCTGAGAAAGAAAAGAGATCCCAATCTACAATACGTGTTGTAAGTACTGTACCTTACTGCGCTAGACCGTGGTGCAAACTTACCTGTTTTATATAAGCGAAAGTTTTCCTTTGTTTAAGTTGGCTTCCGAGAGGAAGTGGAATTTTTATTTGTTATATCGTAAACAGATGAAACCACAAAATCGCGAACGGGCGGCAATTTAACAAAGTATAGTCTTTTGACGCCATGATCACCAACATCGTCTTAGCAGCATTGCTAATAAAAACGGAGAGCTGATAATGAAACAGAGCCTGTGTCATCGATGTGTGCCGTGCCACCGCAAGAACAACCTGTCCGTTATTCATGTGTGCCAGACGCACCCGAAGGGGTGAGGAGGCAATCGTAAAACTTCATATATTATCAACTACATAATTTTTCCGTCTGAACTGAGAAGTTTGAATTATTGTTCCACAGCTTCTTTGTAATTTTGCCCTTCATTTCGACCCCGTGTGTAAGCAACTACTCTTGCAATTGATTTTTCTTACTAGAAAATAAAGGAGGCTTGTCTAACTGCACCGAATGATCCGGTGCGTTATCCATAGCTACCACACAATTTCCGGGTATCTTCGCAGAGCAGAAATTAGCTGTTTAATCACCCAATTTTAAAACTGGTCCCCATTTATGGTTTAATGATAATCCCGTCTTTGTTCCCCAAATCGAGTAATTAGTAACAGTTTTCCAAAACCCTAAATTACACCCCGCACACAAAAATTGTATACCTTCAACCTTAATTTTGGATGGAGTGCTCTTGATGTCAGAATCGTGCTCCCAACGATGGATATTCGAATCATTTTGATAAATTGACGTTTCGTCTAGATACAAAAATCTGGCACCTTGGCCTAAACTATGCAACTACAGAAATGTTCTCAAGAATTTAATTTTGGCTAGAACAATGTTTCATTTCACATAAAATTTTCTGTTCATTGATACGTTTGTGCTTGTAACCCCTTGATTTCAAAATTCTAAATAATGTCGTTTAACTTCCATCAAAACCCAAATCTGTTTTAACGTGATGATACAAATTGTCCAAAGTAAAATACTAATTTTTCGAATTAAATTGCCAAATTAGATATTTTCATATCTACCACAATATGTCGACGTTGAATTGTAAGGTATTGCTGTTATGGTGCCTTGGATAGTTCGCTATAAATCATAAAACCAAACACGTACTTAATGTGCATAGGAAATAGTTCTTACGTACTTGAAGTACTTATATCCGACATCATTACGATAAGTTCTCCATTACTTTTCCAGTTGCACCATCGCTAAGATGCTTAAAATTTTCAACGTTGCACTCTTTTCCATGACTTTTGGCAATTTCTCAACAAATTAATTCAATATGAAACTTGATCATCATATGCGTTACTTAAGTATGGAACACACCACGATTACTTTTGACAGGACGGTGTTAAATTGACTTTTTATTATTTTGACAAATGGAAATACTACATAAAAAAATAAAGGTTTGCTCTAATGCAAAATAAGGTGTAAAAGTCCACCTGACATAGATTATTCTTATTGTTGTTGCATATTTTCATAATCAGCGTATTACAAAAAAGGTTGCAATTATCCTAACAAATGTAATATTTCATATCGTTTCATTTTTTTCGTGTCTTTTTTGTACTACTAACCAGAGCGCCTTCGGTGACTGCCAGACTTTCTGGAAGAGACGCGTACATTAGTGTGGCTCAAAACGCTATACCGCGGAAAACTTGACTTTGGGGTAGGTAATTGAAATTCAATTTAAAAAAAAATCTTTTATTGAACCCCTGCTAGCTTAAAATGCCGATATTCATCTTACAAGTTTTTTGTGCAGTACTTGGCCAATCATATTTTAAAGTGCTATAATGAAATATCGTTTAACCAAGGTTTCAAAAACACAAAAAAAAATTGAAACAGACAAAACCTTTCAGTTTACGGTGGCGCAAAGCACTTAAAAATCGTTAAATTATTGCATTTTATGCGTATCGTCTTGCGTGTGGCAGCCATTACTGCTTTTGTGTCAGTTTACTATTCCCCCGTTCCATCGATCCAGCTCTTCAACACATTTACGTTCACTCCACCATTTTGTGACCTATCCGACACGTTGTCAGTTTGTGATCAGTGGCTGTGATATTTTGTTGTACTGTGAGTTTCTGTGTTATTTATGGTAGCTACCTGGATTGCATTGCGTGATGGCTGTTTCTAAGAAGTTAACTCGAAGTGAGTTTGAGTGTCTGCTATTCGGTTTCCCGAAAGACTTGCCAGAGAGTAAACTTCCTACGTATGAGGTCGTTCTTCGGTGCTGTTTTCGTGAACACTATAACATTGCCTTAGAGACTAATAAGATTCTAAGTTTTCCGCAAGTTGCGAGTATTGTAGCACATAAAGTGAAAGCTTTGTGTGACATAGTTTCTACACCAACTGTGACAACCTACAGAATCGTCCAACTAATAAGTTCTTCGTTACCGTAAGTGGATGAAATTCTTTAAACGTGATAAAGAAAAAGAAACCTTTAAGAAGAAAGTTGCAGAATTTAAGACAAAAGCACTGTTGCTGTTTGACATGGCCGCATGTAAGTGCAAAATGACATACTCCTGCAGCTGTCAAAAGGTTCCTGAGGTATGTGAATGTAAATGTCCCATATTAATTTCTTGTAAGTACGAAAAGGCAAGGAAAATCCCTACACTGGAGTTAAAATTTAAGTATTTTCAAAGAAATCTTGTAAAAGATAAAATCGGAGGTGTTATACGTTCTATTGAAGAATAAGTTAAGAAACCGCTACAGTGGGGGGTTTACCTTTTGCACTTCAATGAATCACCGTTTCGGGATTTGTTCCCAACTTTAGACGGCGAAACGACTGGGCCAAAGTCATTTTGAGGCCCAATTGGCATCCAGATTAGTAAGTGTGAAAACTTTCCAATAATGGATTTTGGAAGTGTGGATTGTGAAGTATTAGACATTGAATGCAATATTTTAAGCAAATATCAACAGCACCTGCTAGACATAAGTCCTGCTATAAAGTCAGTCAGCTGCCCTGCAGACTCATCTGTTCGTGAACCAGGCCCTCTTTTCCACTCTCGATGGTTGACAATAAGTTTTGAGACTGCACGTAGGCGTGGAAACCTCTTCAGATGAACGTAAAACGTTAGTATGTTTCATTCTCCAATCATACATGCCTCTACGGTTCAAAATAAAGAAAAGCAATTACTTAAAAGATGGTCCCACATACTTTTTTGAGGTTATCAATTCCACAAGATTTTTATCAGGAAATTTGGTTCGAGTGGTTGATATTGTGATCGAAAGAAACGCATTTTTTACCCATCTAGGCAACTTGCTCCTTAGGATGGATGGATGAAGGGAAGTACATCAGAGAGTTAGGCTTCAGAAGAATTATAAAAGCAAGAATGTTAGCATCCAAAACAGAATCAATAAGGTGCTTTCGACCTCCAAAAATTATCTTTCAGACAACCGACTACACTGAAATAATTGATTGGAACATCACTGCACTTACACCACCACCATTGTTACGAAGAGTACGTGATGATGAAGTTTGGGTTAAAATCACTGCCGATGAAACTGCTAATGTAATTTTGATAAACCTCCGTATCACACTCAAGCTCTTGAACGGTGCGTGAAGTTAGTGACTGAAGCATCTCAGAGAGTCGTCGGCGTCAAGAACCGAGATGATTTCATAAGATCCACCCTGGCATCTAGAACTTCGCTACCAAAGTTTGCCAGTAAGTGTAGCTTCAACTTACCCACCCAAAAATAGCGAGTAAAAGGCGTACAAAACATTTATTTATTCAATATCAAAGTGCATTTTTTTTTGTATTTTTGGTAAATATGTTACTATAATAAAAAGTAAACATTAATTTGTTATTTTATTTATGTCCTTTAAATGGTCCTTCTATTACAATTAAATGCAGTGTAAAATAAAACAAAAGTAATGGGCTATTAATACACAACTCAGCATGTTAGACAACACATTCCTTCAAGTTGCTAGTATGCACCTTAAATGCAATAATTTACCGATTTTTTATTCTTTTGAGCTGCCACAAATTGAAAGATTTTGACGGTTTTAATCATTTTTGTCTTTTCCAACCCTTTTGATAAAGGGTTTTCACTATAGCAGTTTAAAATATTATTGGCTCAGTACTGCAGAAAAACTTGTAAAATGACTTGATTTTCGAAAAAGTCGAAATTTTAATTATTAAATGTTATTTATATTCTCCAACCCGGTATATATATATATATATATATATATATATATATATATATATATATATATATATATATATATATATATATATATATATATATATATATATATATATATATATATATATATATATATATATACAGGGTGTGGCGCGAACAGCTTTGATTAAAAGTAATGGCGGATAAAGTTATGTTAAAAATCTGAAATTACGAAGCTGTAGGTTTTGGATGAAGCTGAGTTCAAATATAATATTGAATGTTGCACTTCCGCTTATACAGGAAGTAGACGTCAAGTTTGATATTTTAAATGGAACCTAATATTTTTTATTTTATTTTCGAATTCTATATGAAATTCTAGATAAAATTTGTGTACAATGTCCTATACCAAAAATGAAGTATTTTCGAGATATTTCGATTTTTTTAAAAATTTTGAAAAATCCTAGTCCACATTGAATAACGATATCTCCATTAATAACGAAGCTAATGACGTGAAATTGTAACTAATAAACAACAAGCGCTTGTGCGTTAACTCCATATATCCATCTCATTGATATTTCATATAGGGTGTTTTAAACTTAGCCGCCAACATGCACAATCCAAATCATTTATAACTTGCTTACTTTGAATAGAACACCCTGTATTTTATTACATTTTCCGTTGTATTTTTTTAAGCCAATTCCTATACCTAAATCCAACCACTTTTGAGATATTTCATTATGTTAGTTTAAACATAACAACACTTAATTATTTCAACATTATTAAAGGGTAGACCATGATTTCCATTATTTAAGGTGATATTTTGTTATTTTTTCATAAGTTATTAATTCTGAAAAGTAACCAATAGCCTGAAAGGATTATTCATCGTGGATATCATTAAAAACGTTGACTAGGTATTTTGTATTAATTTAATTAGATAACTTACAAACAAAAATTACTAAACGTAATATTAAACAAATAAAGTTTTATAATAAGTGTTCAAAATTAGCAACATCTACTTCTAAACATTTAATAATCCTTTTCATTAAGTTATGTCTTGTAATTCTGGAAATATGGTCGGGTGTTAGAGAATTAAAAGCAAGTAAGGCTCTCTGCATCATATCTTCCTTTCTCGTAACAGGTTTAGAAAATAGCTGATTTTTAATGTAACCCCAAATACTAAAATCTAGAGCCAAAACAGGAGAGAGAGCTGCCCAAAGAAACGGACCCTGATTGGCAATCCATCTATCATCAGACATGTCGTAAAGATGCTGAGCAACAGGCCCAAAGTTATGAGGAGGTGCTCCATCTTGCTGATACCCAGCTGAAGCCGCCTCTCCATTTCTTAAAGTATATAACGCCGGTCGTATGGCTTTTTCTAAAATCTGGCAATATCTTGTACCATTTAAATTTTCATCATAAAATTTTAATGCTAAAATTTTATCGTCTTTTATTGCACAAAAACATTTAAACTCCAACTATCTTGGAAATAACGTTCTCTACTAAGATGTGGATTTTCATTAGACCAAAAATGGGAATTATGTCGATTAAATAATCCATTTTGCTAAACTTTACTTCATCACACCATATAACTTTTTTATGAAGTTTTCAACCTCTTGGGTCTTCATTAAAACCATTCACAGAATTCTACCCTTCGAAGAAGATCACCTAATTGTAAGTGTTGCACCAAATGATATGAAAATGGTTTCCATTTGTGTTTTTTAAAATGCGATTAATTGTTCTCGTCGACAGAGTAAGATCTCTCTCACAATCTCTAACGGAGGCATTTGGAGAGTCCGTAAAATAACATTAATTTCGTTTATGTCACTGTCCACTAGTGGTTTATTTTTATTAATTCTTGTCTTAAATTGACCAAACTGACGGCAGTTTTGAAGCAATCTTCTTACAATATCACCAGTTGCATTTGGTCGTTCAACAGTTCTATTACACTCGCCGTAAATAATAATAAGATTTAAAAATCATCATTAATATATCCTACATGTGCCATTATTTACTATGAAATACAAACTGGTAAAGAAAACTGTCAAAAACAACATAAACAATTAACGTTCTAACTATCAAATCTTTGACAGCCATGGCCTACCCTTTACTAATGTTGAAATAATTAAGTGTTGTTATGTTTTAACTAAGATAATGAAATATCTCAAAAGTGCTTGGATTTAGGTATAGGGAATACTGATACCAAACGAATTGGATTTAAAAATACAGTGAAAATGTAATAAAATACAGGGTGTTCTATTTAAGGTAAGCAACTTATAAATGATTTAAATTGTGCATGTTGGCGGCTAAGTTTAAAACACCCTGTATGAAATATCAATGAGATGGATAAATGGGGTTAACGGGAAAGCGCTTGTTGTTTAATGGTTACAATTTCACGTCAATATCTTCGTTATTAATGGAGATATTGTTATTCAATGTGGATTAGGATTTTTCGAAATTTTAAAAATCTAAATATCTCGAAAATCCTTCATTTTTGGTATAGGACATTGTGCACAAATTTTATCTAGAATTCGAAAATAGAATAAAAATATTAGGTTCCATTTAAAATAACAAAGTTGACGTCTACTTCCGGTATAACCGGAAGTGCCACATTCAGGACAATATTATATTTGAACTCAGCATCATACAAAACCTACAGCTTCGTAATTTCAGATTTTTAACATAACTTTACCCGCCATTACTTTTAATCAAAATTATTCGCGCACACCCTGTATATATATATATATATATATATATATATATATATATATATATATATATATAATGATTTGCGTTGTTGTTGTAGTTACGGAAAAAGATGTAATTAGTTTAGTTTTTACAAATATTTAATAATTTATTTTAATTCTCCGAAAATACACGATCAATCTCTTAATATAATCATATCCATAGGTTCAAAAAATATCTTTCTCGTTCTCGCTTAAATTATGTGCACATTTAATTACTATTTGCTTTTGTAAGAATTTCACGAATTCTGTTGGAGTCGGACATTGTGTATTATTAGCGTAATTTTGTAATGAAGCTCAATTGTGTTAATAAAGAAAGCGTTTTCTAAAATCCCAAGGTCTTGCGTCTTTTCAAATAAAGTAAGAAGTGGGGACAAAAGTCTTCTACAATGCGGTAGCTGGGGGTTCAATAAAACAAAATTTTTAAATTGCACCTTACTTACCTACCCCACAGGCAAGTTTTCCGCGGTATAGCATTTCGAAACAAAAAGATTATTTTTTTTCGATCCACCCTAGCGTACATAACTCGAATTAAGCAATGTGAAGTATAAAATAATAATTAAAAATAAAGAGTTAACATTCTTCTAAATAAGGTAAAACCAGAATTAACATAACTTCAGAATTATATTTTGTCAATCGACATAAAAAAGTACTTATGCGCTGCATAAAATATTTCTCGTATCCTGTCAACATGAAGAAAATTGTACCTATAGAATAAATACATTCAAATTTATTACATTTTGTTGTTTTTGATTAAATCAAATATTTACTTTGTGTAAAATGTTACAACCATGAAATTGTGTTGTATGATTCTTCTAGAGGCTCGACCAATAGATATGAGCAAATTAAAACTATAATATTACTAAAGGTATATTTACCAAACCGCCTTAAAATACAAAAGAAATAAACCTACATAAATAGTCGTACATAATACTTCAATCGATAATTACCTTAAGTTTTTTTTAAACGAAACTAATATAATTAAAAATTAAGTTTGACTATTCAAAACAACTGGCAGATATTCTAACATAATTCACCAGAAGGCACATTTTTTGGGGGCATTCATTTTCGATTCCACGGGACAATTAAAGTCCTTTACAAATTTTTCTGAATTAGCTATGACACCGTATATTCTAAACATTGACGGAGGATGACTTTTTGTTAATATAGTTGACCTCAGTTGTTCGTTCCTTTCTTTTGCACACCATGCATTAGCTAAAGATATCCAAAATAATTGATTTGGTGTATAACTTAAATTTGGTAAGCAATCTTCAGGTCCATTAATTTTTATCCATTCCTGATAGGCATCATAAGCTATCTTAATACCGCCATTATCAGCAATGTTTTCACCTTGAGTAATAATACCGTTCAGCTAAAAATTTAAGCTTTGTAACGGTTAAATTTTACATTAGCCGTCTATCTTACATTTAGCTTGACTGGTTTAGATTGATATGCACTGTATTGATCAATAATACATTGCGTTTTTCCAAGGTACGACTTCTCCGTTTCTTGACTCCACCAATTTTCTAACTGGCCTTCTTTACTAATTTGTTTTCCTGTATCATCAAACCCATGCGTCATTTCGTGTCCTATCACAAATCCTATACCAGCATAATTCATATAATTTGGACGGTCATTTCCGAACATTGCTCCTTGCAGTATTCCGGCAGGTAAAACTAAACATTTATGTTAAAGTACTTTAAGTTTAATATATTATATAATACTTATAGAATTTTCATTAAAATGGTAATAAGCATTTACGTCATGCGAGACGCTGTGCTCTTTCCAATCACTTTTATCTACAGGGTTCGTCAAACTTTTGTACATATTGTCAAAAGCAAACTTTTGAATATCAAGTATATACTGCATATAAATGTTTGAAGAGGTGAGCTAAAAAAAAGAATAGGTAATTGATATGTTAAGAATTACTGTTAATTACCTTTTCATAGTGTTTTTCAAGAATTTTGTCATCCAACAATTCTTGTGGGTACGCAACGTGAAATTCAATTGCTTTAGCTTTTTCCAATGCTTTCTTTTTGGTGTTAGAATCCATCCATTCAACGTGTCCTAACATGTTCAAAAACTGTGTGTGCAAGTTTGATGCTATTGATACAACGTTTTTCTTTGATTCTTCATTGAAATATTTACGTGAGTATAGGGCAGCAGTTGCTATTTTTAATCTAAATTAAAACACTTTGTTGTTGGTATCGTAAATATGTACGTTAAACTAGTTACATACTTTTCCATAGCAATAGAAGTACATTCTTTCCACCTTGGAGTGGTACTTTTTGTACCAAATAAGTGTTGGGTTAAAAGGTTTTCTAGATTTCCAACTTCTCGGTTTAAAGTGTGTCCAATTGATGCTATAGATATTGTCATTATATAATTCGCTAATACTCTAAGAAAAAGAAACAAAATCAATAATGTACATTACATTTCAATCAATTGATTACCTTTTTGATGTTTTTTTCAATATAATTTCTAAATCGGTCAAAAATTTTGGGACTCCGACATCTACGAGATCGAACTCTGTTACCTTAATTTCGGGAATTGCAATAATGTTGTTTATGAAATCGACCCAATCTATCGAAGGAACCTTTTGTTTAAGTTCACTGATGGTCATGATATTGGTTAATACAGTTATATTTCTCAGTTCCTCGGGAGGTAATGTACTCTGTAATGCCATTTTCTTAAAGTAGGCTAATAGTAAAATATGCTCACCTTTCCTATTTCAAACAAGAGCTCAAAAATATCTTCAAATTCAACTGTAGCAGACTCCTTGTTAGCTCCAAAAATCACTGCTAAGTCAACTAAATATTTGTAATATTCCATGACGACAGTGTTGTTAAAGCTTTTTAATAAATTTATTCTGTTTAAAGGTAAACTAGATTGATCAACCTAATAGACTTAGAAATTAGTCAAGATGTATGACAATAATAGTTACTTACCACAAATATGTGCCTTGTAGAATTTTTTATATTTTGTTCTACACGTGTGTTAATAATTTGACTTGTAGATAATCCATATTTTCGAAGTTTATAGGTTAAATTCTTCCAGTCAAATGTGTCTTCTCTCCAATTTTCCCCATCAACAACAGGCCAACCTCCAAGATCACCTATAAGCATTTTCGCATGGTTTATACTATTTTGTTCAATAGTTTCTAAATCACTGCATACTCCAAATAATTTCTTTACAAGTTTTGATGATTTAGGTTCATTTTCTGCAATAGGTTCTTTCAAAGCGTTATAAAGTTGATCGTATACAACGTTAGTAATATCATAAAGTTGGCTTATTTGCGTTTGATCATCCGGTATATCATTGTTTTTGAAATACCCACCACATGCAAAGTTGTAGAAATCATCACAAGGGTTGACTGAATTATCAAGAAGTTGTAAAATCTCAGCTGAAGTGCGATTACAACTGTCTAATAAACAAGTTGTTTCAGCTGTACATCTAAAGTTGCAAGTAGGTATTGATAAATTTTACAGAGAATTTTACTTACTTTACTAGTTCCTCGTGTTCATTCTGTAGAGGCAGGGCTGCCACAAGAGTTAATATAAATAAATCAGTAACTACGTATTTGGTGCAGAACAACATTGTTTTAATTAGTGAATGAAACGCTCAAATGCTCGTGTTTTATTCGTAACTCAATCTAAACAAAACACATTTATGATAACATTTTGAAAGGTTAACTGCTTGTTCCCCTAATCAGAAGCTTATAACGAAACGCTTAGATATTGTAATGTTTACTTAAAGCCTGGGTTAGATGTATAAGACTAGTCACTTGCATAATGTGTGTACAGAATAATTAATTTTAGTGTTTTATAAAATTTTAAATGAGTGGAAATACCACAAAGTTCAACGCACTTACCTGTATCGTTTTTATGGGCGCTTTTATGTTAAAAAGAAGCGGTGACAAATAAAATTATTTTTATCTCACCTTCTTACATATTTCTATATTTGTTTATGGTATAAACAAGTATCGTTTGTAGTTTGCACGAAAGTGTCTTTACCCTTGATGTGGCGGCTTATTTATTTAGAAAACGAATAACGACCAGTTTCACACAAGATATTTTTTACATTTCCGATTTTATAACTTGAAAACAAAATAGTAAAACCTTACAACTTTGCCCAGGAAATCTTTGTTTTTGACTAATACCTTTTTGGAAGATTTTTATTTGCAAACTGTGTTTGTACCAAAAATTTTGTTTTGGCGTCACAAATCGTTAGCCACATTGTTGTTTGGTTAATTTCCGAGGAAGTACCCGAAAAAAGAAAATTAAAAACGTGGCGGGCCAAGTTGTAAGCAAATATTTCAACTTTGCCCACTGATTTAAAATTGTCGAAAAGCAATGTTAACGCCTTTAATAACCAACTTTGCTCACAGATAATGTTTTAAAAAGGTTTCTACATGTATGGCAGTTAAAGAACAAACGAATATGTTTTAATATAGTATTTTTATTACAAAAAAGGAACAGATATCCCAAAAACTTAAAACATTAACACAGTTGTTTCTTTTAAATCGGTACTTAAAACAAATAAAATAAAAAATATTTTTCTTATGTAATCTTCGGTCTAGAGTTTGATTCTTTCAAGGTTCTCATTAAAAAAATGTCTACCTCTTTTTATCTCAGGCTCATTAAGTATAATTTCTATATCTAAAAAAGTTATCACATACATCATCAAAGTTCGGGTAAATATAGCAACTTTGTTTCTTCTTAAAAATGTTATTGTATAAGTGTCGGCATGGTCTTTTCTGTTGCAAGACAAACATCAACATAAGTTCCTTCTTATAAATCGTATACACTAAATTCGTTATTAGGTTCAGGTTCACATTTGCCTGCTTCTACTGATGTATGTACTTCTTCCTCTTCTTCAATTATATCCGTAGTGTCTTCTTTATCATCGTCTTGAATATTGACTTTGGTTGATGTATGCGCTTCTGGCTCCTCTTCGTCTATTTCAAAGATTTTTTCTTCAGTTCCATTTTCGTCTCTTTCATTATCTTTATTATTCAGACCCTCAAATCTGACCGGTTCTCCAGGTTTTATTTTCAATGTTGTTTTCTTGTCTTTTCTTAAAGTTTGACCCTGATTACTTCTTCGATCGTTGAGATAAACCAATAAGGCATTGTCGATCTCCCCGCTAACGTGTTGCTTGAATCTTTCGTTTGGCATCTTTTTCAAGACTTCGTTGAATTATATGAAAAAATCCCTGTCGCCTGGAAACTGCTTTGCATTACCTTTTTGGCTTTAGTTTTTATTTTATCCATTAATTGCGTTAGAAGTTGCGGAAAAATGATTTTCGCAACACAATTAATTGACGGCTATTTTAATTTTATATCTGCCATTAAGGACCTCCAAGCTTGATTTACTGGCCTGAATAAACTAACATCCAACGGCTGGGTTATTTTCGTCGAATTCGGTGGCAGAAAGACAAATGTGATGTTAAGTCTTTGACAAGCTCGAAGAATGTCAACATTGATATGTGAACAAAAATTGTCTCCAACTACCACTTTTGGAAAATTGTCTTTTTTTGTCTAAGGGAAATTATTTTCTTGAACCAATCTTCGAAGATGCATTAGTCGAACCACCCCGACATGCTTCTATTGTAAACTGTTTGTGGTGGTCCTCCAGATACCCACTTATCGTAAAGACACTCTGATTTATACACAACGTATAAAGGTAAAAGTTCACCAGTAGCTGTTTCAGGATATTTGGTCCCTCTACGAAAAATTCATTTTTGAGTGCCGGGATTGTCGCTTAAGTTGTTTTCATCGTAGTTGACTATATGTTCAGGCTTAACTCCATCTACTGTAATTCCGAGCCGCTTAAAGTAATATTCCACTTCTTCTTCAGTCTTTTCAGCCATAGATAATTTTAAATTTTGGCAGTATCTTTTAGTCGAAAGGTGTTTGTGTCTGTGAATGAAACTTATCTATAAGGATTTGGTTTATCGTACCTTTACCATCCAAATAGTTTTTAATTAGCATCCTAATTTCTGTCATTGTCAATGGTGAACCAAATCCTGCAGATGATATAAAAACATCTACTAAGTGTTTCTTTTATATAATTTTTATAATGCCCCGCCTCCAACTTTCTTCTGTTACCACGTGCCATATCTGCTGCAAGAAAATATAAAACACACGTTTTTAGGATTTTAATTATTATTATAATATAATTATTATTTTTACTGTTATTGTTACTATTTTTCGTAAAGAAACCATCCACAACAAAAAATTAGCTAATTTATATTAAAAAAAACACCGGAAATTTGCCCATTTCTTTTTATCGCCAATATGGACTTTCTAATAACTGCAACTCATATTATACAATATTACGTTGGCAAGGAAATACCAAAGTATACCTACAGCAAATTTCATTAAATAATATTGAATAGCAAACTCACAACAGACTTTAGCTTTTCATGTTAAAAAACCGCCAAAAACCTGCGCAAATTTCTTTACCTGAAGAGCAACCTACTACGCACGCGTTTAAATCAGTACTGAACATCGAAGTAACTTGCTTAAAAACGTTCGCGACCCTTGCGAGAATTTTATAGTGTTTCCGAAGTTCTATATAAGATATTGTTTACGACTTTCCGGTACGAAAAATGAGGGTTAGCCGACTCGAAAAACTTCCCACCTTAAACTACTTGAGCCGATTTAGTGAAAAACAACTAAATGAAAAGTAAAAGAATAAGTATTTTTATAAATTCATTCAATTCAAATTATAATTTTCTTCTAACCTACATATACAATCGAGATTTATTTCCCTATCGCTAAATCTCCTTATTAGCTCATCTTATACGATTTGTATGGGGTGCGTGTATCTGCTTGCGTGCGCGCGCGCAAATGTGTGCGTGTGTGTGTGCGTGTGTGTAGGTGTGTGTATATGCGCTTGAGTGTGCGTTTGTGTGTATAATTAGATAAGTACATAAAAGATAAACAGACCTTGTAATTATTATGTTCACGTTCGTTATGTGAAAAAAAATCTGTTATATAAGATGTACATGCAATTATGGTGCGTGGATTTCTCAGTTATGTAACCACAAAAACATCCTTTCACTATTAAAGGCCCAAAAACCTCTAATGTGTTTGGAAAACCCCCAAATTGGGTAATTTACATAAGAGGTAAACAAGTTGACTTTCATTTCCAATTTGGCTACTACACTTCATCTTTTATGTAACCTTTTTTTTGAGAATTATACGAATATCAAAACCCATTGCTGCATTTGCTTAAAGCGTGAATGTCTACATCCAGACACAAATACTTCATGATAATTTCTTCGATTTAAGTTACAGTTTACGAATACCAACTTTCATTTCGACAATACTGGCTTTGTTTAAGTTACAGCTTGCAAAAACCAACTTTAGTTTATAAAATAGTGGCTTGATCTAAGTTACAGCTTCCAAAAACCAACCTTTACATCAAAAATACAAGTTTGATTTAAGTTACAGCTTGCGAAAACCAACTTTCAATTAAAAAATACTGGCTGGATTTAAGTAGCACCTTGCAAAAACTAACTTTCATTTAAAAAATACTAGCTTGATTTTATTTAAAAATACTGGCTTGATATAAGTTACAGCTTAAAAAAGCCAACTTTAAATTAAAAAATACTGGCTTTATTTAAATTACACATTTAAAAAACCAACTTTAATCTAAAAAACACCGACTTGATTTAATTTACAGCTTCCAAAAACCAAATTTCATTTAAAAATACTCCTTTGATTTAGGTTACCGTTTGCAAAAACTAACTTTCATTAAAAAATGCTAGTTTGATTTAAGTTGCAGCTTGCAAAAACCAACTTTCATTTCAAAGATACAGGTACAGCTTGCAATACCAACTGTAGTTTAAAAATACTGGTTTGATTTAAGTTACAGTTTGCAAAAACCAACTTTCATTTAAAAAATACGTGTTTGGGTTAAGTTACACCTTGCAAATTCTAACTTTCATATCAAAAATACCTATCTACTTGTTTGATTTAAATTACAGCTTGCAGAAACCAACTACTTTCCACATGGGTAAGAGTCGCACTAACCAGGTTATGGTTAGTGCGGCCCCACTACTCGACTCCCGAAGATAACCGATCCTGTCCAAACATTGCTGGGTGCTTACACCCATTCCTGCAATATAATTTAGTTATAATTTTAATAAAAACAAATAAACAAATAAACTTTTATTTAACAGAATAAACAAGTTTTACAACACTTAACGTTAACATTACACACACACGACACGCACACACACACACACACACACACACCATTCAGTTGCACTATCATCCAAATTAACAAGCGTCACTACGGTTTTCCCCAATCATTAATATAGAGTAACTGTTTTCTGAATTTCCCCAGTTATGTAACCACAATAACAACTTTTCACTATTCACTGCTCAGAAACCTCTAATGCGTTTTTGGAAAAACCCATTAATTAGATATGTACCTAAAGGGTAAACAGACCTTCTAACACAATTATGGTGTTCACGATCTTTATGTGACAGAAAAATCCTGTTCTATAAGATGTACATGCAATTACGGCGTATGGTTTACCCAGTGATGTAACCAAATTAACATCATTTTTACTATTCAAGGCTCACTTTAGAATTTTTTCAGACTTAAAAATAAAAATTTTTCAGCGAAACATCGTATTTGGAGTATTTTAGTGATTAGCAGCAACTTTTTTAAATACTTTTTTGCTCTATCTTGATGGCTACTATGGCTTTACTATTTACTACTTATCAAACTCCATGTAAAAATTACAAGTTAGTGCACATCCGAACCATTAAAAATAGAATAACGCTACACAAATCAGACGTAAAAGTAAAACCTTTGAGCACAGATTTTAGAAAAACATCCACATGAATTTAAACATGATTTTGATTACAACAATACCAAAATTTTAGATATTGAATTTAACCACAAAAAGCGTTTACTGTTAAAAATGTTACATATCAAAATTAATAGCATAACTGTATGCAACAACAAAAGAGATCTTGATGATTCACTCAAAATTTATAATCGTATTTTAGTAAATCATAACAACCCGTTGTCATAATATTGTAGGTATGTCATTCATATATTTCGTTATAACATTCTTTCAAACCCATGAGATTTTATAGCCAATGAAGAAGGTCTCAAACGAGGCTGAAATATATGGTTATTTTGTAGAAAAGTTTGGTGAATTAACGAAGGAATCAGGTTTTGGGTATGGTACAGGAATGAACTAAATAATATCGAGTTCATCTCGGCATCACCGGTGACACACGTAAAATGCCTGACGAAATAAACTGGATTATTAAACAAAACTGAGACCTAGCAAATACGTGAAGTCACCACTTTTTCTCTTTTTATACAATTGTAGGTCATTATAAATGAAACATAGTGGATATTCTTTTATTTATATTTATTATGTGGTAATATACATATAATGCATATAAAAACTCAAACAGAAACATCCAACTCAAACAATTATGCTAGCAGTAAAAATAAATCAACATAAACATTTATAAGAATTATTATTATATAAAAAAAACAGTAATGTTTTTTCTGAAAACAGCCTAAACAGTAAGAAGGCTTATCGGGGCAATCCGCGCAAAAGGTAGTACCAATTTTGTATGTTTTGCTGCCATCTTGGAATTTAGGTACGTTGCATACTCTTTTTCGTAGCATCCCACACACCGCTTTCTTTCTTTTCTGTTATATTTGGTTTTTTCTACACATTCTTGTAGAATGTGTTTGGTTTTTCTACCTACGCAACCTAAGTTGTTTACCCTCTGAGTCAACAAACCACTGACAAGTTGTTCCCGGAATTCCGAAATTTGAATTTTTTTATTATTTGTTGTCTGATACAATATCAAACCATTTACGACAGCTGTACCGAAAAAGTACTCAAACGCAACTTTGTGGTAACAGCGAATGGTCCTGCGCAAGACCATGAAATAGGACGACATTTGGTCTAAGAGGTCTATGCCTGCCTTATGTTTGTTGTAAAAGATTATTGATTCAGGTTTGATGATAGGTTCACCTTTACGACTTTTTTTTAGTGTG
This sequence comes from Vesta saturnalis, assembly GCA_036346205.1. Classification (NCBI taxonomy): domain Eukaryota; kingdom Metazoa; phylum Arthropoda; class Insecta; order Coleoptera; family Lampyridae; genus Vesta; species Vesta saturnalis. The sequence goes on from JARFJB010001973.1 coordinate 923,945, forward strand.
TCTTTCATTTCCAAAGTATGACGTGTCGTAATAAAACAGACAGGTTGTTTGTCTTTCCAATTTCTACTACTATTCCGTCACACTCCTTACCTTTTATGTATCCCCGTTTCATTTTCATGTCGTTAAGTATTTCTGTTGGAACATCCTTCGTATTCTTTCTTAATGTACCAACTACATGAATATTTCTGCTCAGAAGTGTTCTTGTTAATTCGATGTTATTATAAAAGTTGTCTGCTACCAAGGTGCGACCTTGATCAAGGTAGTTATTCAGTAAACTCATTACTCTGAAGTTACTTTTTCTACCAATATTTTGATTATCACTTTTCCCTTGTACATTTCGGAATCATAAGTGTATCCTAGATCGTCGCAGAGTTTAAATAACTTTATGCCATATTTTGATGCCTTAGATGGTGTATATTGCCGAAATAATAATCTACCATGGAATGGCAACATTGATTCATCAATTGAAACTACCTCCTCGGAAGGAGTTTCTAAATTTTTAAACTGCAGGTAGTGCATCTACGAACGGTTTGATTTTGTATAGACGGTCGTCCTTATTTGCTTGAAGAATATCCGCGAAATGAATATATCTTAGTAGAGATTGAAATTTATTTCTAGACATAATATGTCGTAGAAATCAGTGTCAATAAAAATTTTTGCGACCAGTAGTCAGACATTTTCGGATATTTTACCAACCCCATGTCCATAATTATAGAGAAAAAATTTAGTATTTCATCAGAATTCATATTTCTCCATTCTCTGTTATGTCTTTTAGCATTTCTATTAGTTTTAAAAATAACAAGATCCAGTATATCGTCAGTGATAATCTTTCAATAAATTTCAATTGGGGTGAGACCTTTTGGAGTATCTACGATTGGATTACCAGTGAATAGAAATGATTTTAGAGAATCCCTGTTACAGAATTCCATGCTAATGTGTGAGCTTGCTGCTGGTTATTGCTAGGTATTTGATTATCTGTGAGTTGGTCATTGTCCTCGCCTTCATCTTCATTATTTTCAAGATTTGTTGTAAGTAATGCTGACCGAATTAATCAATTATTAATTATTTTAAAATGAAACAATTAATAATTTTCATGCCCGAGAACGAACTACCTCAGGGAATAATGATTGCTTCAGAAACATCTATGAGGTAAAACTATTGTAAATTATTTAGAACTTTTAGCATCCCCCAGATACCCTATCTTGAAAAGCGTAATTTGAACTTATCTGCAATAATGCAAATTCAAGAACACAACAATCACTCAGTGATTTATCTTGACTTGACTGACAATAATGTTACTATTACTCGAATTGATTGCCTGCCTTACTTTGACTTTCGCGGAAATAATTAAAACATTAGAATTTAATTATTATTTAATTATTTAATTACTCGCAAACCTTAAATCTGATCAAACGAAGTGGCCGTCTAGTGGTAAGTACGTTGTGCTATCTGAATTAGATAAACTCATTAAAACAAAACATTACAAGGGTAAGCTATAAATAGATCATAACATCGTGACCAATATATAAATTTGAGGGTGTTAGAAAAATACAGTGCTCCTTTCTCAGGTTACACATTCATCTATACAACAATAAAAACAATAGAAATAAAATTTGAGGTGTTTAATGGTCTGGCCTGGGAGTGTGTACCTACTTGACAATTGCCTTTTACAACTAATAACCAGCGGTACCATGTACCCGTTCACCAGCCACCTCTACACAAATATAAATATAAACAACAAACAGCAATGCTAATTCGCGCAAATACCACAGTGAGGGAGCCCTGTACTGTAGCCTATTGAAACAGCCCATACATTCAATTTAAAATTATTTTGATAATCCGCTAGACGTTTAATCTTTGGATCTTCCTCTGCCCAGAAGTGACTGTTATGACAAACTACCTTGTCTAGTAAAAGCGGATTCATCGGCGAAAAGTATATTTTAAAAATATTAGGATTCTGTTTCATTCTTTATTGAAATAATTCGCAAAAGTCTCTTCTCAAAAAAAGATCTTCAGGCAATAATTCTTGTACTTGCCTGTAGTGAAACGGGAGCAATAATTGTTCTTTTAATACATGATACACACTAGAAACACTTGCGTTACTTGCCCTTGCCACATTTCTTACACTTATCGTAGGATCCGCAACAACTAGATTTAAAATATTTTCTTCTGATTGAGGAATTCTTGCCACTCATGGTCTACCAGAATTTACCACTTTTAGCTTAAAGGTTTCAGTCTCACGGCACCGCCTCACTTAATTCAAAAATGCTTTTGAACCCGGGACACTTCTTCATGGAAATTTTTCCGTGCACCTCCTTTTCGCTGCTTTAGCATTTCGATCACATTCCCCTAATGTTAACAACATATCGGTATATTCACTATTAGTATATATATTGATTTTAAAAGTTTTTAAAAGCGTTATTACTTGCTAGACAAACCAAAACTATCAATAACAATGTGGCAAACGAACCTGTCAAACAAAAAAATCACGAGTCTGCAGTCTAAGTAAATGAAATCAACCCAATGTTTCTTCTTTTAAGTAAAACATGTTAAAATCTCAAATAACTCCAAAGTCAGTATTTTTTTTGACTTTCAACAAGAGTACCCTTTTTTGTGACAAATTGTATAAAAAATATTTTTGCCCAAAAAATTAAAAATATCCCCATAAAAAAACTTTGGTGGCAAAATAAGTGGAACCCCCCCCCTTTAGCGTCGCTCCTGTATAGAATATTAAAAATTTGTTAACACTATATTACGTAATCAAAGGTATTTGTGATCTAAATTTCATTTAGGTATCTTAAACTGTTTCAAAGAATAAAGAAAAAAGGATTTTTAGGACCACTTTTACAGGGCCGTATCTTCTTAAGGAGGCATTTGCGGACACATGTTTTTTAACCAAACTAACATTATTTTTAAGATTCCATTTACCTAGAAATTAGCGGAGCGTTTTGAAACACTCAGTATATATATATATATATATATATATATATATATATATATATATATATATATATATATATATATATATATACTCGCCAAAATAAACGGTACCGAAATATGGAGGGCTTGCGCGATGTTAGTTTGTTACGTTTGGCTTGACTGTTATTAACCGTCATAATAACGTTATGCAGGTGTTAAAATCGTTCTGAAAATGGTTTTGATAATTGAAGAAAATGTATCTATAGTAGAACATTATTTCCGTTCATACGGAATTGGACAGGGTAGTTTAATAACTGCTGCACACAGTAAAAGCTTAATGTTAGCAATTGTTAAAAAATTTCGTCGCACTAGTAGTGTGTTGTGTCAGCGCAAGAGTGCTTCTGGTCGTCGAAGAACAGTTTGCACCAACGATAATGAGTAACGGGTTCTTGGCCATGTTTCGTCGTCTCCACAAAGAAGTCTTCGTCGAACTGCGTATAAATTATCATATTCATTGCGGACGCATGTTGAGTCTAGTATACGGAGATAACCGATTTTTTTAAAAACATATGCATTTAAGACGAAGGTTGTGTTCGCCTAAATGGCTATATCGATACATAAACAACTCGATCTCTTGGATTTGAACGCCCTGACTTCATTGCAAAGAAACCACTTCACAGTGCTCGAATTACGATTTGGTGTGCTATATCCCGATATAGCATGGTATAATAAGTCCTTATTTTTTTGAGGGTGGGAATGAACACGCAGTTACTATTAATCAAGAGCGTTACAGGCAGAACATCATCATACCTTTTGTGAGAGATTTAAAACATTTTTGCCGCGCACGAAATTTACAGTTGAACAGGCAATCGTTTCAACATGATGGCGCCACAAACCATACAGCCAGACACTCATTAGAACTTATCCGCGAACATATTGGAAACAGAATAATTTCTCAGACTTCGATAACCCTTCACATTCACCTGACCTTACGCCGCCTGATGTATACATTTGGGGTAAGAAAGAGTCAGTATTCCGCTCTGACGATGCACCAATGGATATTTCAGTACTGTACAACAATAATAACTTATTTTCAACAACTGCGTCAACCACTAATCCACTATTTATGATTATGTTCAATGATCTCCAACATCATTATGAAACTTGTTTACGCCGTAATGGTGCTCATTTTGAACATGTAAATTACAAAAAAATAATGTTGTTTTCGGTACAATTTATTTTGGCGAATACTGTATTTGAAAAATTTCTAATATAAGTTCATATTCGGAATATGTTATCTAGGCGATATAAATTATTGCACAAAGCCCATTTTATTGGTAAGTATAGAAATCTCAATTGCGGGACAAGGTCTGCGGTCGGCTGGTGTAACTATATTTTCGATTTCTTGTTTCAGAGTGTTCATGGTTTCTTCATCCCGATCATTGACTGTAGAACTCAACCATAATATTTGCTTTGCACGGCTCATTAAGTCAATACTAAATAAAAGATTAAACCACCAAAGTTAATATTTTACAACATAACTAATATCTTATTTTTAATTTAGATCAAATGAATTAAAGATAGTGTGGATATGTTCATATTTACATTTATTATGCAATATCAAAGACAAGTTTGGAATAAAAGGTATTGTATCTCCCATCATACGTGCAAAGACGTAGTTATCAACACAGACCAGAAATCGAGTAAACAATACTTTCGTAAATTTTTTTTAATTAAAGGACCAATCGTTAAATGATTTTAAAAAAAAGTATATTGAAGTAATAATGTAATAATAAACTTCAATATTTTTAAGTTATTTGCGCAGAAACCTTTAACACAGTAAATTTCATTAGTTGCACTAAATTTGTTCTTAATGCCCAGTTTATAAAAATAAACGAATTTCATTTTAAACCGATTCATATTAACATTTCTTTCTGTTCGAACGCAATCTCCTTTCTACATGTTATTGTCGGTGTTCTCCGACCCACTTGTAATTTGACCCCGTACAAACCAGCGTATTTTACAAAATTTGGATTCATGTGTCAATTAAATAACTACATTTTTCTCATCTGATTATATTTGGTCAGACAGTTTATATGAGAAATTAATTTGGAATTTATAGTTCAAGTACCTAATCATTACAATGATTTCAAACATATTCAAGATATTATTTATTACTGCGATTTCGCATAATTATGAAATATTACATTCATTATACCAAGGATACACTACCTGCAAAAATTCTACTTTTTCGGTACAAAATAATGCTTTGATACGTAATATAACTTATCTGTTCGCAACTGGTTACACATAACTATTTAAAAAATAAACAAAAAGTAAGAAACATGTTTATAATTTTTTTTTTATTTATTGTTCTAAAATTCTGTAAATACCATACTACAGAGATAATTCATGCATACTACCACTTATTATGCACAAATTAAATTAGCGATTTATTTCAGACCTAAAATTTAGCCACAAAAATATTGAATCCAGAATTTGTGCAAGCAATGACGTATGGTCATGATACATCATTGACCTACAGCTATAGTAAATTTTACAGCATCCTCGGTGCTTAAAATAGCTCTTAATTTTCGTTAAGACTTACAACCGTAACAAAATCACATTCTGAATGTTATTCATTAATTAACAGAATAGTTCAGATTTACATAAGTTGGTGGCGCCACTATACAATCAGTTTAATGAGGTCACAATAGCAAAGGTGCATACCTAATTTACCATCATGAAAAGTGACACCGTTTGCACAAAAACTCACTTTTATTCCACAATACTATTAACGTGTAGAGTAAGACAATACAGGGTCCGCCTTTGGGAGCTGATCCTATGAGTATCTGCTAAACCAAACTTACTATAATTTTGAAAATTTGGTGACAGGGTAATGATGTTAGGGCTAACTGATCTAAAATATTGTCACGTTCGTACCACTTCCGGAAGTCAGTACTTAGTCGCTTATTTTAAATGGAACACCCGTATATTAATACATTTTTGGATTCTATGTCGAATTTTAAGTTAAGTTTGTTAAATAGACTAGATACGAAATTTCAGTCATTTTAAAAAAACATTTTTCTAAAAAATTGACAGATGCGGTCTTAGCAATAACTCATTAATTGTTCTGTTTTGTGAAACAATTTGAATAAAACTTTGAGGTGTTGTAGGCAAAGGTTTATTGCAACAGTCTGCAAAAATGACATTTGTATTTTTCATAAAAATAAAATTATGAATGTCTAAACTTGACTATCAAGAAATGCAAGTTACTCAAAAAATCAAATGGAAACCCTATTTTTATTACTCAGATCGATTTAACGTCAAAAATTAAGGTAAGTTTGTTTAAAACTTTATTTGCCTAAACGTAACAGTTTCATACTTATTATCAAAAAGTCCCAATTTTAAAATTTGTGATAAAATGAGCTACATACTTAAATCTAGCATTCCTTGTTCGTGGTCACCATGAAAACCAAATAATTGAGAATTGAAATAAAGAAAAATATTTGAAAAAGTTACTGCAAAAATTATAAAATTGATAATTTTGGGATTCAAAAGTCATTTTGCCAAATAGAAATTTTCTAAGTCATTTTTTCAAATTCGATATACAATATAAGTGTAAAAATTTAATACTTTATGAGTAAATCGAAAAACTACTTTTTACTGCGGAGGTAGTAACTACATACTTATCAGTGCATTATTACACGATAAAGTCGCTTATTTAGTATTTCTTGCTCGTGATCAAATGTAAATTATTCACAATAAATGTTTAAAATGTTTCCCGTTAGACGCAAGACATTGTTGAACCCGTCTTACAACGGCTTCATTCGTAGCCCTTTGAATTTCTTGTGGAGAAGGAGAATTGAAGGCATTTTGCACTCTTGCTATGCAAGTCGTTAGTGGTGTAGCATAAACAATATTTTTAATTCGACCTCAAAGGCGTAAGATCAGGTGACCTAGGTGGCCATGGAAAGGGACCATTATTGGAAAACCAACGATCTTCAAAAATTTCATAAAGTTTCATGGAAACAGCGTTGGTGTTGTGAGGCGGCGCACCGTCTTGTTGGTACCATAAATTTTCCCTTTCTAGATTTAATCGGGGTTGAATTCGAGTGTTTAGTTTCTCAAGATAATTTTCTCTCTCAAATTTTCGTTGTAAAAATACACGTCAAAGATTTCATTATTCCGAATAGCACAAAATACGTTAAAATTCCAAATTTCCTGAAAATGGCATTCGCGAATTGGATTGCTATTTTCGTTATTCCAATAATCCGAGTTTCGGCGATTAAGTATGCCATTTTTCGTAAATTTAGATTCGTCCGTCCATATGATATTAGTAAAAAAATTAGGAATTTCTTGTATTTTGAGCAAAATTATTTCACAAAATTCGATACCTTTCAAGAAATCCGCTTCTTTCAAATGTTGAACTAATTGTAAACGTATGGTCTAAACTTATGTTTCTTAAGAATTCTTCTGATAGTTGTTGATGTTAAGCCAATATCTGTTTTCGCGTCGTTTATGGAATTACAAGGATAGGCACGGAAATATCCTAAAGTTACAACTTCATTCTGTTCGTTATCAATAGTAGTTTTTTTGCGAGGCACAGAGTCTTTAAATGTGCCAAACTGTTCCAAATTTTGAACCACACGTCTTATTGTATCTGCTGATGGTCGGGGGCGCTCAGAATAGCGTTCGATAAATGTTCTTACTGTTCGTTTTACAACCCTACGACATTCTCCGTGAATTAAAATTAAATTCAAATAATCTGCATTAGAATATTCAAGCCGAGCCATTTCATCAAGAAAAACACAAACTGTCAACAATTTTATTAAATTATTGCCTACAACAGAAAAACAAAATAAATAAGCATCTTTATCGTGTAATGATGCCCTGATAAGTATGTATTACCTCCGCAGTAAAAAGTAGTTTTTTTCGATTTATCTTGAGATATTAAACACTCGAATTCAACCCCCATTAAATCTAGAAAGGGAAAATTTATGGTACCAACAAGACGCTGCGCCGCCTCACAACACCAACGCTGTTTCGATGAAACTTTATGAAATTTTAGAAGATCGTAGGTTTGCCAATAATGGTCCCTTTCCATGGCCACCTAGGTCACCTGATCTTACGCCAATAGATTTTTATCTTTGAGGTCGAATTAAAAATATTGTTTATGCTACACCACTAACGACTTGCATAGCAAGAGTGCAAAATGCCTTCAATTCTCCTTCTCCACAAGAAATTCAAAGGGCTACGAATGAAGCCGTTGTAAGACGGGTTCAACAATGTCTTGCGTCTAACGGGAAACATTTTGAACATTTATTGTGAATTAATTTACATTTGATCACGAGCAAGAAATACTAAATAAGCGACTTTATCGTGTAATAATGCACTGATAAGTATGTAGTTACTACCTCCGCAGAAAAAGTAGTTTTTTCCATTTACTCATAAAGTATTAAATTTTTACACTTATATTGTATATCGAATTTGAAAAAATGACTTAGAAAATTTCTATTTGGCAAAATGACTTTTGAATCCCAAAATTATCAATTTTATAATTTTTGCAGTAACTTTTTCAAATATCTTTCTTTATTTCAATTCTCAATTATTTGGTTTCCATGGTGACCACGAACAAGGAATGCTAGGTTTAAGTATGTAGCTCATTTTTATCACAAATTTTAAAATTGGGACTTTTTGATAATAAGTATGGAATTGTTACGTTTAGGCAAATAAAGTTTTAAACAAACTTACCTTAATTTTGACGTTAAATCGATCTGAGCAATAAAAATAGGGTTTCCATTTGATTTTTTGAGTAACTTGTTTAGACATTCATAATTTTATTTTATGAAAAATACAAATGTCATTTTTGCAGACTGTTGCAATAAACCTTTGCCTACAACACCTCAAAGTTCTATTGAAATTGTTTGACAAAACAGAACAAAGTTATTGCTAAGGCCGCATCTGTAAATTTTTTAGAAAAATGTTTTTTTAAAACGACTGACATTTCGTATCTAGTTTATTTAACAAACTTAACTTAAAATTCGACATAGAATCCAAAAATGTATTAATATACGGGTGTTCCATTTAAAATAAGCGACTATACCGACTTCCGGTATAACCGGAAGTGGTACGAACGTGAAAATATTTTAGATGAGTTAGCCCTAACATCATTACCCTGTCACCAAATTTTAAAAATTATAGTAAGTTTGGTTTAGCAGATACTCATAGGATCAACTCCCAAAGGCGGACCCTGTATAGTTAAAAATTGTGAAATCTATTTAAGAACATGTCACAGTATACGATGATGTACACGCACACGCAAACGCACACGCACATGCACACGCAGATGAAACTGTGAAACTTTGTAAAATGATGTAATAGGTCAGTTATTCAGCATAGAAAAGGTTGGTTGCGTAGCTTTTATACCTACATAAGTATATGTAGGTTGGAAAGTAAAAAAATAATAAGCAGCAAAATCAGCAGACGACAAACGTGATCAATGGGACAAAAGTGAAATGACAGAATTGATACTTGATACTTAAGATCCTACATCAGGAAGACAATCAAACGTTTTAGATGCATGGATTGTGTAAACAAGTTAGGAGGACCATGCAAATCACTAACAACTAGATTTACAGAATGGTCTTAATCGGTAGAATAATCATCAGAGTGACAAAAAGCGTTAGAGAGCACAAAATTATGTTTCCATTTGCGATCATTCAAGGAGAATTGGCGATCTTGTCGATGTTTGTAACGAGTTAATGTCATAGGCAGCCATTTATTGGTGTAATTAAAGAGAACGTCCATAAAGAGAATGTCCTTACGTGGAGAACAAATGGTGCAGTCACGAACATACAAGCGATATCTGCACGCAGGGCCGTAGTTCAAGGAAATTGTAGCAACGGCTTTTTTATCACAGCAAAATTACTAGAGGTTGTAGCATCCCTAATTTCTGAAGTCACTCTATGACGTTGTTTTTTAAGAACAAGTATACGTTAACTACTAGAATAGGAACCGGAAAGACAAAAATATGTATGCGTTTATACAAAAGACCATCCTGAAAGCATCATGAAAAAACACTTCTATGAGATGAAAAATCTTTAATCTTTAATTAGCAAAGTAATTAAAGTACTAGTAAGTTTAACGGTATCGACTTGAAGGACCAAACGAGGTAAAAGATAACGTTCTTTACCTTTGCTGTAAAGTTATATTACTGTAAGCGTAGAGCCCATCTAGTTAAACAACCACACTGATTTTGTAATTTATTCAAACAGATAAGCAAGTGACGACCAGAAGAAATGTATGGCTGAAACTTTTCAATTGCCCAGATGAGAACTAGACGCTCATTCTCTGTAATGGTGGAATATCGTTCAGCTTTAGATAAAGGTCGGTTAAAAGAATTAACAACTTTTATCTCATAGTCAAATTGCTAGCTTGAGGCGGCACCAGTCCAAAATTTTATGCATTATCTGTATAATAGATGATGAGAGAGAGATAGGTGAAAAGAGTAGATGTTCTTTCAAAGACGTAAAATCTAACTCACATTCAGTAGAACAAACAAAATGAGTATTTTTCTTCGTAAGTGAGAGACCGGTGAAGAAAGATTTGGGACGAACCTGAAATACTAAGACTTTACACCGAACGAACGGTGTATATCAGACACTTTAGTAGGATTAGGAATAGAGATAATAACGGCGTTTTGTCCTGCTCAACGAAAGACCGTCTTTATTTGCAATGTAAGTTTAGACTTACATAAATAGCATTTGTCCTGACGTAAAGTAACATCAGCAGTGGATCAACAGGAAAGAATTTTCTCTATAACCTCTAGGTTTTTTTTTGTGATAATTTATTAGCAATCAGAACAGTTTACATTAAATTTGTACTATGAGCTAATAGTAGGACTTGTGTTGACATGTGAAGGGTAGCGCCCAGTGGTGCTTGCCCTTATGTTACAATATATTGTTTAACAAAATAACTATACCTAACAAATTACATATGTACATTAATCTGAGATTTTAAAACATAATGACCCTAATTCACAGTAATTAATGAGAAGGTGCTGCTAAATCCCGTGGCCAGTTTCTTTTTAGTCGTTTGTAGTGCCTAGCTTCCAGTAGCGGTTGGACCATTTCGTTTGGATATGATTCCAGTTTATTTTGGTGTTTGATTACCATTTTCTGAATGACCTCTGATACGAAGGGTATGTTTAAATCTGTATGAATTGTCTGGTTAGACACAAACCAGGGGGCGTTAAAAATCTTACGTAATGTTTTTGATTGAAAACGTTGAATAATGTTGATGTTTGATTTACATGAACATCCCCAAAGCTCTATACCGTATGTCCACACTGGTTTTATAATTGCATTATAAATGAGGACTTTGTTTTTAATAGATAACGGTGCTTTCCTACATAATAGCCAATACATTTTCTTGACCTTCAGATCCATTTCTTTCCTTTTTTATTTATATGTGTCTTCCACGTTAGTTTGGAATCCAAGTGCATCCCCAGATACCTGGTTTCTTTGGTTTGTGATACTAGTGAATTATTTATTGTGACTTGAGGGCATTGTTGACGTCTTAATGTGAATGTTATAGTTACTGTCTTTGTCTCGTTCACTTTGATCTTCCACTTTTGTAGCCAGTCTTCATGTAAGTAGATATGTCACTGGAGCATTTGGCTGGCTACCACAGGGTCTGCGTCAGTTGCTAGTATAGCCGTGTCGTCTGCGAAAGTTCCAATTAATGTATCTTCCATCTTTGGTATGTAGTATGTAGAGGACAGGACCCAGCACGCTTCCCTGAGGATGCCAGAGTTGATACTACAGGGATTTGATGTTGCATTTCCGTAACGAACATGAAAACTACGCTTCGTCGGTAGGATTTTAGGAGCAGGAAGTATTTGTGGGAAAGTACTGTTTTGCTTTTAAACAGGAGTCCTCTGTGCCACACCTTGTCGAATGCTTGAATAATATCACGAAACAGTGCTGAACAATATTTCTTTTCTTTGAAGGTTTTGTTTATTTTATCTATTACGCGGTGACACTATTGGACGGTCGAGTGCTCATGTCCAAATCCAAATTGATGAGTAGGTATCCAACCTCCTTCTACATGTTCTGTACGTATTCTTCTGCCATTTTAAATTTCTTAGGCCAGTAGGACAGGCGAAATACCGCACTAGATATAGTAGTAATTAGAATTAACTCTTTTCTGGGAAGCTCTATCAATACTTGTCCTGTTATTTGATCAACTCCAGGAGCTTTATTTTTTGCCAGCAGATTAATTTCTTTTTTGATTTCATAAGGCGAAACAGGTGCAATTGGAAGGCTAAGCTGTAATGGTGATTCAATGTAATCCTCAATTTTTTTATTTGGGTCTGTAGAGTGAGGAGTGAAGACTTTTTTAAAATGACGTGCAAATGTGTTTGCTTTCTCCTCATCAGATCTGGCCCATTCCCTTGTTTCAGTTCGAATTGGAGGGATTGTAGTTTGAGGTCTTTTAAATCCTTTCGTTGCTCGTCAAATTGTATAATCATTTTTGGATAGCGTCGAGATGTATGCATTGAATTTATCATTTCGGAATTCCTTTAACTTAGCCTTTAATTTGTTTATTAATCTGTTGTATATGTTTCCATCCTTTGCGTTGTGTGTTTTCTGCCAGATTGTCCTTGTTCTCTTTTTTCTGCTATTAATTTCTTGATTTCAAGAGGAATATTAATAGCACTTTGGTGTTGTTCTGTTTGGGGGATGGAGTGCTTTACGGCTTCTTGTATGATTTCTGTTTAATAATCTGTAGCTCGATCTAACTCATCAGGTTCTTTTATTTTGATCTTTAGGTTTACGTTTGTATCAATGTAGTTTCGAAAGGTATCACAATTTGTGAATTTATTATGTAACATACTACTACGTTGTTTTAAAATTACCGAAGAACTAATCGTCACAATAATGGGTGAATGGTCTGAGGAGAGATCATAACTTGATTCTACTGTGGTATAATTTGGTGAGATGCCGTTCGTGACACAGAAGTCCAGCAAATCAGGCACTTTGTTGAAGTCTGTTGGCCAATAAGTGGGTTTCCCGGAGGAGAGAAACCCGAAGTTGTTTTTACTTATACATTCATAAAGTTGCCTGCCTTTAGGAGTAACCAATCGCGAACCCCAATGAGTATGTTTTGAATTGAAGTCTCCACCCGCTATAAATGATGATCCAAGTGTATGTAGAAACTGATAGAGCTGAAGTGTGATCGTATGTCTTGATGGACAGTATACCGCTGAAACAACCAGTGATTGTGGTAACCTGTTGACTTGAATGGTTGTGGCTTGAATATGGTCTGTTTTGAATTGAGGCAGTTCATGATGCACTATGTTTTCCTTTATTAAGATTGCAGTACCACCATGGGCTGTTCCATCTGGGTGTTTTGTATGATAAATTGAATATGTGGGAATTTTAACATGTGTCCTCGTTCTGTAGTGGGATTCGGAAATAGGCATTATATCAATACTGTTTATTTTGAGGAAAATTTGAATTTCATCAGTATGTTGGAGTTCCATACAGCTATTCTTAAAAACTGTGCCATTATGATGCTATTTTATTTATGACTGTGGTGGCATATTTAGAATAGTGCTATTTTGCTGAATTAGCTGGTAGTATAGATTTTTGAACTCATCTAGGAAATTTAGGAATATTGATTCGTTTGTTGTTTGTGTATGATTTGAGTTGGATTTAAGGACTTGACTATACTGTTTGTTTATGGGCGGATTGTATGAAGGAGTTTAATTAGGGAGTGACGGGAATTGGCTTTGAGTTAAGGTTGGAGCTGTAGTTCTTCTGATGACTCCAGTATGTGGCAGAATTCTCACAGGTTGGTATTTTTTTGCAGTTCTCGATATACGGCGCATCCTTTATAATTTGCCGTATTTGGACCTTCACATAGGGCACACTTAGCGGGAGTTGTGTTGCTTTTAGTACAAGTGGCGGAGTTGTGGGCACCTCCATATTTTATGCATGCGTAAGGTTTATTGCAGTAGGCTTTCGTGTAATTGTATGCCTGGCAACGTGAGCACTGAGCTAAATCTGTTTTCCTCCTTGGTGGTTCTACACAAATATTTGTATTTGAATTTATAAATGTCTTTATTGTTTTCTGCCGGCTTTAAGTCGACAAAAATAGAGGCAAGGGATCTTTGGTGCTTCTACTCCTGATATTGTAGATATTCCTAACATTAAAACCGTTTTTAGTTAGTTCTTTTGTTATAAGCTCAATAGGTACAGAGTGATGAAGATTACGTATGACGACTCTATATGCACGATTTTCCTTCATTTGATAGGTGTGATGTACTATAATTTTGTTTGCAGGTGTTTTATTAGTGTGCGGTGGGAATCAGACGTTTTAACGTTTACTTTCATAGAATTATTTGCCATTGCTTTGCAATCATAATCTTTTCTAAAATAACAAGGTTGAGGTTTTAAGCATATCAGGGAAGTTTTTAGCACCATGCATAAACACAGGAGGGGTTTAGGAGTATTTTCTTTTTGGTTTTGTTTCCATCTGCTTGATTTTGTACCATTTCCACATCATCCTGTTGTGCAGCTAATGGTGCATATTTGTTTGTATCATGAACGTCAACCTTTGTTATAATTTGATTTGCTTTGGGTTTCTTTTGTGATATCCTTCTTTTATTATTTTTCTTACTTCCTGCCAAGAAATTTGTAAGTGGTAGTTGGAAGGTGTTGCATTTGTGTTAGATATGGATTCGTAATCTGGGAGTGAGTATTTTGCACAAATGCGGGAGCACCTGACAACGCGTGTTATTATTTGGAACAAAGTTTGGTTGTATTGAGGCATTGGGTGCTTGAAATAATTGCTGTTGTTGATATTGATTTCCGTATTGCAGGTAATTTTTTGTAAAAGTAAGTGTAGAAATTACGATATCATCGAAATATTCAAAAGAATGCGATCAATTAAACTTTTAAATGTTGCAGCCTTGGGACCGTGAAAGTAGTCAACGTTTCATACTCAGCAGAAACTTGAATTTGCAAATAAGCAGAACGTATGTCTAAGGTGGAGAGATAACGAGTATTGTGAAGAGGATCAAGAATAGAACTAATATAAAGTACACACCTTTCTATGTCCCTGTAGTGACATTGCGAAAATCGACACAAAATTGGTACTTATAGTCTTTTGTTTTGATGAGAACGATGGGGCTGAATAAAGTGCTAGAATAAGGTTCATTCACACTTAATTCTAGCATAATGTCCAATTGTTTACTGGTTATCTGATTAACAGAAGGAGAAAGCTTATAGTAGCACTGTTGAATTAGTTGAGTAGAAGTTTATTTGGTGATAGACCAAAATAGCACAACTCAACTCTAAAGAAGCCGCTAAGCAAAAATCCACAGATGATTAATCGCCAAAAATCAATTCCTAAAATTTGTTATCCAAATATGTTAGAAAGAACCTCTAAGATAACAGTTGATGCGAGGGTAATTGGTATAAAATTACCCAAAATGCCCATTTATTCCCTTCAACTGAGGTACAGGAGGAAGACCAACCCAATTGAAACTACTTAAAATAGTGTGAGATGTCACGTGGCCGTGATTTTATCGATTATTTGCCGTTAATTTTGACATTATAACTTAGTTGTTAATATTGCACATGTAAAATGCAGTATACCTTCATGAAATTGATCTTGATAACGGGTAAATGTTTGGAAAGCTTTTGATTGTAACGTTTTTATTTCGTCTTTTACGTATTTAAAAGGATTCAAAATTTTCACAGGTAGCAATCGCCTTTAGAATCCTTTTTTTGAAAATGAAATAAAGCTTTTGGTTTTTTTATCAAATTTTGATGAAAGTTAAAAAATTAGGATTTAATTGACGTTATTTGTATCGATATTTAGTGAAACCATTTGGCTGGAAATAAAGTAGTTTTTGGTGTAAATAAATGTTCTGGTTATTTTAATTCTGGTGAATTTTATTAAATGGATTTGAGATAGGATCATGTCAAACTATATTAAGTATGAATTTATTACTTTGTATCTAAATTCAGTGCAGAAAAGGGTACTTCGCTGTTTATTAAGACGTGTTAGGAGACGATTTATCAGAGTATTTCGATAAGATTATTTGGGTTTAAACAAAGAGCTTACTTTTTAAGTATGAGGCATTAACGTTTAGAGTAGCTAAGAAATCTTTAATTTACAGTATATTGATTACACTGATAAGGTTGTGAAGTGTTTTCTCGTGATGCAATTTTTCCGACGACTTTCGAGTTTAATTCTTGTGAGCGCGTATTCACAAAATTAAGTAATTTTTTTTATGATCGGTTAATTAGTATAGTAGGCATAAAAAAACCAATGTGGCGTCCAATGATTTTTTCACGAGGAGAAAACTAATTTAGATGCATAGGAGTTAACAAGTTACAGCTACGGCGATGAGTGAGTACCGCGGGACGACGCTAACCGTAATCCGTGTAGTAAAAATTTCCGTCAGTGGGGGCTTCATCTCCGAACAAACCCTTAAAGGGATCATATTAAGTCGTTCACTCATCACGAGATTGATTTATTGTTATGTGCAGCATTATCCCTCTATCCATCCTCCTAAGTGTTCCTGAGTGCTTTAGCACGATAGGCCAAATTTAGCCTGTTGAGGTCCACAATCATAAAAAAAAAAGTTTGTCTAAAGGGACTTCGAAAATCCAGGGAGGCATAAGTGTTTACCTAGTGCTTTCACTGTTCTTCGGAGTAGTTATCGCTTTTATGCTGAAGAAACCAACGTTCGTTCCTAATTCCAGACAGTTGGTTCACAGTTCGCCGATAACAAATGACTCGCTGTAAATAAATAAGCTTTTAGTTATTTTAAAAATAATAAGTGTTATTCAGAACTTGTATATAATTAGAGTGAAGATAACAAGTAACCCGCTGTAAATAAAGCTGCTTTTGTGTACAGTTAAAGAAGAAGTACCAAACAGAATTAGGTCAAAGTAAAGTAAAGTTCACAAATAACGTGTAAATATATAGACATAAGTGTAACGTACAACAAATTGAAATTTTAATCTAAACGCAATTTGGGAAACAAAACCTTCACGAGGGAGAATCAAGCGTAATTAATTACATCAACCATAATGCCGACGTCGCCGCCGAGTTCATCTTCTGGGTTTCTCCCCCAGGTATCTGTATAACAAAGGTGCAACTCCAGGTTCACTAAGGTAAACACTGTTTGCCTATTTTTTGTTTTAGTGGCTGACAAAGATTAATAAATTCTTCTGTATTGTATTTTTTTGTTGTTTGTACAAACTTTTGAATACGCTGGCATTTCGAGATTAACTTCTGATTTTTTATCGTTTCAATTTTATTACAAGCGTATTCATCCGTGTCATGTTCCAAATTCGTTTGAGTGGTTTTTATTTGTTATATTGACGAAATTGTATCGAAATTATGTATCTAATGAGAACGCCATTGATTTGCTTATAATCATTTGTTATTGTGGCATATTAATCAGATTTACAATACTGAAACTAGCTAGTATCACCGCCTTTTAGATAAACTAGGTGATTTAACGCGCATAGAAAGCAATGGATGTAATAATTGTACTGATATCTCGATGGTTTAGTTTTTTTTTATTTGTTTAAAATACATCTCTTTAGGTTAATGGACTTGTGTTTTTTTATTAAAGTTCGAACCCATTTGCTGTAAAGCCAAATATTTCCACGCATATTAAGTGTTTGTTTTATTTGAATTAGATTATTGCATCAACGTCACTATTTTTGGTGTTTAATTTAACCGTCATGTGCACAGTCGACTTTTATACCCATTCTGCACAGTAAGGGTACCCGAGTACCAACATAGGTTTTAAGTGAGAAAACAGTATTTGCTTGATTTTTTCCAAATTTGTGTTTACAGATGCATATAGCATACACGTTTACTCTAAGTAATTTTATAAAATACATACCTAAATAGATATTTGGCCATATAATTACCCATTTTCCTGAAGAATGCCTACAATCCCGGTAATTGTAGGAATTTTTTTCTGCAAATTATTGTTAATCATTAACCTACTTTCTAAGCTCTGAATAAATAATTTTGTAAAAGTTTAAGTACCTAATTATGATTTCTGATAATTAATTTTGCATAACTTCTAGAATAGCGAGTGTTTTAAAAGTTTAAGTATATAATTATATCTGATAATCAATTTGTCATTAGCCTTTGAAATAATGGGTATTTTATCATAGTGAAAATAGAGCTCATTGCCATTGATGACACTTTTGTGGTATCAACATCATCATTTCAAAGGAAGACCCGAAAATGTTGTGAAATATGTAAACAACCGATCTATAACGAACATTGTGTAACAACAACAAAATGTTGTGATTGTAACTCACTATTTACAAACTATTTTTTTAGAGCAATACATTTTTTTATATTACTTTTTTCTTGTTTTGCTACTAGTTACCATATTTACAGATAATACTGTTATATACATACATAAAAATAGGCTAAACCTATAGAAAATGTTTATATGTACCGCGGTACCTAGATTATGTGTTTAAGGTGTAAACTTTTATTTTATGCATAAACTCAATTTTTTATTGAGTTGCATGATTGTGTAATTGTGTCATTGTGTAATCAACATAAGAGGGATTCATTTAGGCTAAACAGAAGCTTAAACAATGTAGCTCGAAGAAAAGTTATAAAAAAATAGGATTCGAAAATGCGAAAGGTGGCTGGGTACCTTACTGTGCACATAAGGGCGTAGCGGAGCGCGACTATCTGTGCAATACCCTGTTGACTTTCACGAAAATCTGCAAATGATCTCCAATTGCCCAAAACCTCAAACTCTAAGGTTTTATAGTTTTTCCTGAATTTCATTTCCAAATAGGAAACATAGGACACACACACACACACACATTTTGTAAAATCGATATCTTTGGACCAATAAGGCTCGAAATGTTTATTTTTGGCGATTTATGTTTTTTTTTTGTTCCAATGCAATATTTTCTCTTACACACCAGTTAAGAGAAAGTAAAAACAAACTTTTCTTAAATTTTGACATTTTACTGATTGCTGTGTTAAAACATTAACCTCAATTATAGTTTTGACATTTTACTGAGTGCTCCGTTAAACATTAACCTCAATTACAATTTTGACATTTACCAAAACGTACATTTGTTTTTTGGATTCATTGTTGATTGAATCGAACAATTAAAATCTTTTGCAAAAGCTTTTGAATTAGAAACCATGCCAATTATTCTATACATTTCCGGTGAATGGTCGCTGACTAAAATTTTGTTTCTTAAATATTCATCTCTTGACTTCGCACACCATACATTTGCTAAAGAAATCCAAAACATTTGATTTGGTGTGTAATTTAAATTTGGTAAACATTTTTCAGGCCCTTTCGTTTTTACTCTTCCTTGATATGCTTCGTAAACTACTTTAAGGCCACCATTGTCAGCAATATTCTCACTTAAAGTTAAAATACCATTCAACTAAAATTTTGTTAATTTATACTGAAAAATTTAAATAAGAATTTTAATTTAATTACGCTGGCTTTCAACTTTTTATTCGAAAAATTTCCATACTGATGTATAATGCAATTAGCTTTTTCAAGGTAAGCTTTTTCAGTTTCTGCACTCCACCAATTTTCTAATAACCCCTCTTTACTAATTTGTTTTCCTGTGTCATCGAATCCATGAGTCAATTCGTGCCCTATAATAAACCCAATTCCACCAAAATTCATATAATCTGGTCGGCCGTTTTCAAACATAGCTCCTTGAAGTATTCCGGCTGGTATAACTAAATAACTACGAGTGATAGATAGCTATTATAATAATTATTTGAAGATAGTACTTATTGAATTTTCTGCAAGATGGTAAAACGCGTTTACTTCATGTGAAAGGCTATGTTTTTCCCAATCATTTCTATTTAGTGGTTGCAAATAGCTTTCGAACATGTGATTTTGAGAAAATTTTTCAATATTTAAAGTAAATTGCAAATAATCATCTACCACATTCAACTAAAAAAATGTATTATTTTCTATTTCTTTAACTTTCTGGAAAATACTTTTTCATAATGATTATTTAATACTTCATCATCCAACAGCTCCTCTGGGTATGCAATGTGTTGTTCGATTGCCTCCGCTTTTGCTTGTGCTATATTTTTAGTTACATCGTCCATCCAATCAACATTTTCTAACATTTGAAGGAACTTTTTTTGTAAACTTGATACAATTTTTTTCATATTATGTTTTGCGTCCTTACTGAAGTATTTACGAGCGTACAAAGCAGCTGCAGCGATTTTCATTCTGTAAACAAACAACTTAGAGATAAATATTTAAGAATTAATGTACTTGTCTGTAACATCACTTAAACATTCTTTCCATCTAGCTGAAACAGTTGTTCCAACTATTTGATTCACAAATTTATTTTGTATATCTCTTACTTCTTGGTTTAATGTATGAGCAATAGACGCAACGGCTATAGATACTGCGTAGTTAGCCAAGACCCTGTGAAATATAATTACATATTATTATATAGGTTACACTGTACTATTATGTTTTTATTATATTATTGTTATATTATTATCATTACATAGTAACCATGATAATTAATTAAAATATCACTTACACTTATCTTCGTCAGTAGTAGTTCACTCTTTCAGTGTTGAATATGTTGAAACCTATTTATGAAATATGGAAAAGTGAAAACGCAAATATAAGCCTGCTTAGTATAACAGTTTGATAAACGTATAAAGCCAACTATGGAATAGAATTTTAGTAAAGAATAACTAGATCATCAATAGATTAAATATTGTTAAACTGCCTTGAAGATGACTATTCAGAACATCCTCTAACGGTCGAATGCTAACAGTGAAAACTGTTATAACCAACAAATTTAACAGCATTTAATCAAGTTATGACGTAGGTCTAAAATTGTGAAAAACTTTAATTTGAAATTGACAAAAGCATTCACAAACAGAAAATTGACATCAACTAAAATGTTTCAATTTTAATTTTCATTTCAAATAACACTATGTCCGAGATAAAGACTGGCACTCTAGGGATTTCGGAAACGGTAAGAGATAGAGTTTCGGTTAAATGGAAGAAAAGTTGGGAATTTGGAGTTTAGTAAAATAACTCTTTAAACTGACGTAATTCCGAATCGTTCCGAAGTTATGCGACAAAAAGCGAATTTTCACGATTTCGTTTTTGAAAAATAGATCCTTTGTGCTTGATTTAATTGTGATTTTAAACTTACGATTATCGGAGATTATCTAAGTATGAGCCTGTATCCCTTCCAATAACATTTAAACTGAATTTTATTCATAAATGGTAATGCTAACTAGGCCTTCCTCATCAAATTAATGAAATGACACAGAATTTTTCAATTTCGAATACAAATTTTATAACCAATTAATTACAATCAATCAACAACACATAAATGGACGGATAACATTTGATGACAAGAAAATTTAAACAAAACGCATAACAATAATTAACCAAATAATTATAATACTAAAAGCTCTCCTTTTTTTCTCCAAACATAAAGAGCATCTTCTAACTGTAAAATCCAAATTATTCTTTAACAGTGTAGGTGCTACAGTTTGGAATGCGTTAAGTATCATCCTTCGGAGTTCTTCTTCTGTTCCAAACATAAGTTTATAAACCTAAATTTTTTACTTTTTTTTGTACCCCCAAAAAAAAATAATCCAGCGGGGTTATATCGGGAAAACAGGCTGGACAAAGTGTTTCATAATGGGCACTTAAAACTCTTTCGGCAAACCTATTTGAATGGTAATCCTTAACCAGGCATGAATTATGCGCAGTTGCCACATCCTGCTGAAACCAACAATCGCGTACTTCGGCTAAGGGTAAATTATCAAAGGCGTCCTCCAATGTAGTTTCTAGTAAATTTAAGTAACGTTGCCAATGTTAAATTTTGATTATAAAAAGATCCTATTATCCTTCTTCCTTAAATCCCAACCCGCATATTGAAGGCAGAACGGCGTTGATGTCGTGACCCTCTACATAATTTTTGATTTTCTTCAGACCAATGATGAACGTTCGTTCTATTAAATATTCCATTATTGGAAACCGTACTTTCATCACACCATAATATGTAGCAAGGAAAATTATTGTTCTAATGACATTTGTACACCACTCAGAGAATAATCTCTCTTACTGTGTGACCTGGTCTAAGTCGTTGACCAATTCTGTATTTGCACGGATGCAATTGTGTCTTCTTTAGAATAAAGTGTGCTGTTGATTTGGATAAGCCCACATTATTTTGAGTTTACGAGTTGATATTTCGGAATTTTCAGTAACGGATGACAATATATTGTTTACATATTCTTCATTACTCGTTTTTTTCGAGATAGCACGGGTTTTTTAAAAGCACCGTATTCTTCAAGGTTAGTTACTAACTTGCTGAATGTTTTATTTTGCTGCTTCCTTTCGGGGTACTAGTTCAAATACATTCGCTGTAGTGCATTTTTGTTTGCTTAAGATGTAATACCATATTAAGCCAAACTTTTCTCAATTTGAATATCCTGGTTCCATATTGTATTAGCAAATTAACTACCAACGAGAATTAGTACCGGAAACTAATAAATAAAGTAACTGTAAACTGGAGACAAAAATTCAATTTAATTCAAAAGATCATAGTATTTGTTTTCCTAGGCCTACTTTTCTGTCATACAGAAGCTAATAGACATCTAGATGTTAATTAAAAAAATTAAAAGAAGTGAAATAATTTTAATTATAATTTTTTTAGGGTGACTATGTAAGCCCCTTCGTACGTAAATAATGAAAACAGGTAACATTGTGAAAGCAAAAACAATAATCTGTCAGAATGAAATTTAAAACTTCATGTCAGATAGAGATTAATAGACAAATACATGTAAAACTAAAACATTCCAAAGCTGTCCGCTTCTATAAGATATCAAAGATACAGTATAACCATTTTCATTCATACTTAATTCAATTCACCTTGCGTTATATTAAGAAATATTTTAAAGAATAGTTATGTAAAATCAAATGTACCTCGAAATCGTTATTCAGATATTGAACAAATTTGAACCAGCCCTTAAATTCAACTTTGGGAATATTCTTTTCTCTAAATTATCAAAGTATCATCAAGTTTTAGAAATATTCGACAAAAACAAAAACAGCCCTAATAAATTCCCCTACCCCGCTGGTTTTCACCCAAAATCTAATCAGCTCCAAGAGCAAAGAACACAGACACAGACAGATACACACACGCACACGCACACACACACACACACACACGCACACGCACACGCACACGCACACGCACACGCACACGCACACGCACACGCACACGCACACGCACACGCACACGCACACGCACACGCACACGCACACGCACACGCACACGCACACGCACACGCACACGCACACGCACACGCACACGCACGCACACGCACACGCACACGCACACGCACACGCACACGCACACGCACACGCACACGCACGCGCACGCGCACGCGCACACGCACACGCACACGCACACGCACACGCACACGCACACGCTCACGCACACGCACACGCACACGCACACGCACGCGCACGCGCACACGCTCACGCACACGCACACCACACACACACACACACACACACACACGCTCACACACACACACACACACACAGGCAGGCAGACAGACACCCACACACACACACACACACACACACACACACACAGACAGACACACAGACACACCGACACACACACACACACACACACACACACAGACACACACACACACACACACACACACACACACACACACACAAGTAGTTATACAAGGCCGATCCTAACTTAAAAAGTCACTAGAAAAGTTACTAGATTTAAAAAAGTCACTAGAAAAGTCACTAGATTTGCAAGGTCACCTTGGGGGTCAGATGATAGCTGGTTCGCGTCCTCGCTAGAATGTGGTGTATCATAGCTAAAAATAGTCGGTGCTTGTCTGCAGTAAAAGGTGGTCGCGTCATAGCTAGAAAATAGTCGGTTCGCCTCTTAGCTAAGAATTATAGTGACAGCACCATCATTAAAAATAGCTGGTGCGTCATTATTAAAAAATAGTAGGTAACCAAACACATGTGTGGTTTGAATCTGTGCTATGCAAATATGTCACAAAGGAAAATAACCAGATATGTGTGGTTGGTGTCTGTGCTAGACACCATATGTGGTTCGCGTCCTCGCTAGAATGTGGTGTATCATCGCTAAAAATAGTCGGTGCTTGTATGCAGTAAAGGTGGTCGCGTCATAGCTAGAAAATAGTCGGTTCGGGTCTTAGCTAAAAATTATAGTGACAGCACCATCATTAAAAATAGCTGGTGCGAGTCGTTAAAAAATAGTAGGTAACCAAACACATGTGTGGTTTGAATCTCTGCTATGCAAATATGTCACAAAGGGAAATAACCAGATATGAGTGGTTGGTGTCTGTGCTAGACACACATCTGGTTCGCGTCCTGGATAAAAGGTAGTTGTATCACAGCTAAAAATAGCCGGTTTTTGTCCTCACTAAAAGGTGGTCGCGCCATAACAAAAAATAGTCGGTTCGCGTCGTATCTAAAAAATATAGTGACAGCACTATCATTAAAAATAACTGATGTGCGTCATCATTAAAAAATAGTAGGTGACCAAACCCATGTGTGGTTTGAATCTCTGATATGCAAATATGTCACAAAGGAAATAACCAGATATGTTTGGTTCGTTTCTGTGCTAAAGACACGCAATAGAAAAGTAACTAGATGTGAGGTTTATAACAAGTGGGTATATAAACTGGCCTTTAGACAGATGTAAAGGTTTCATTGAAGTTAATAAGTCTGCAGAAATACAATATAATAATGAAGAATTCAATGCAAAAGTTTGCATCAGGAGCAATTTGTAAGAGGTCTCCAAAAATGGAACAAATAGAAGACCTGACACGCAAAATAAAGAAGTTAAAATATGATTTGGAGTTGTATGAAGTGCAGCGTATGCTGAAAAAAGCAATATTAAACTAAAGTCTTGTTACTAATGCATTACTGTAAAATTGCTAACAATCTAGACATTGATGTGTTTCGTGTTACACTGGCAGAACTAAAATCAAAAGTTAAAAACTTATGATCTGTTAGTAAAATTTGAATAGATTTGAAATACCTTATTTTACAAAGAATTTGCTATTTATTCTTGTGAACTGTTGTTATATTGTTTTCCCCAATTTTTAATTTTAATAGCCCTGAAAACTTGTCGTTTATTAGAATTTGTGAAGTGGTGTATACCGTATTATTTAAACAAATATTGTGTTTGAAATATGTAAAAATGAAAATGAAATAAAGGTGCTCAACGGAATTGTATATACTACATGAAAATTTTTAAACTAAACAAAGATGCTTTACTGCATTATATACTATATGAATATTGATTTAATTTAAAATATTACTATCAATGTATTATTGTAAAATTGATAACAAACTAGACATTGGTGTGTTTTGTGTTACACTGGCAGAACTAAAATCAAAAGTTAAAAACTTATGATCCGTTAGTTAGTTAGCTGCATCGAAAATTAAAAAAAAGTCATGTTTTAAGTGCTGTTTGTTGTTTCAAAATTGAATTGGGTAATTTAAAGAGCACTTATATACATTACAATGGTTAAATTGCATGCATATGTTTCTTCTGAGCTTACGTAAGTACAAAAAGGTGTGTTTTAAGTGCTTTTCGTTGTTTTAAAACGGAATTGGCTAATTTAAGTGTCATTTTTTCATATTTTGATAAATTTATACATGAAATTGATAAATTGTCACTTATAAAACACAACTGCGTTGGAAAAAAAATTTTTTTTTTCTGAGAATTAGGTGCAAATTTTAAATTTTCAGGAGCGCATCTGTCTGTAACGTTACTAACCCCCTCCCTCTCCCCCACATCCCCTCCTACACCCTGCGTCAGAGAAAGTCCACATCCCGTCGTCTTTTATCTCTTTCCATATATATGCACATACATCTTTACTTACATTACACACTTTCAAACATACATCACTTTCATAGTTCAAGTACACGTATAGCTGTTTATACAACAATAATTGCAATTATACATTCCATTCTAGTACAGTACTTGTAATTCAATTTGAATATAATATTAGAAATCAT
>JARFJB010001973.1:957500-1162500 GCA_036346205.1 Vesta saturnalis
ATAGATAGAATTGGACAAACCCATTAACATCTTCCAGAGCGTATAAGTCATTCGTCTGGAAAAGTATGCATTGGAATCACAAACGTAGCTTGATACAAAGACGTAAAGAATGTATGAGATTTTGTAGATTAGGTTAACCAGAGGAATCTGCAGTAGCTGACCATCACTTAAATAAATAAAATCGTAACATTCAATTTGATAATATAGAAATATTGTCAAGACGCACTCATTATTAAGTTTGTTTATGTGAAGCTGCTGAGATATGTAAACATCCTAATAACTTCAATAGGGAGGAAGAAATCTACGGTTAAATAGGTTGTCATGTGTGATTGAAATTTTTCATAGATTCTTTTTTTTCTAATATAATACTTAAAACATTATATCTAGAGTTTTAAATTAAAACCTTGTTACCGGGGATTGTTATTTTAAAATTGTTATCGCAGTTTCGAAAGGAATTAAATTTCATGATGGTTGAAAACAGGTTTTTTAAGTAACATAATACGTATGGGTATAAAGCTGTCTGTATTGGTGAGAGTATGGAGAATTTATTTGAGTAACAGGGTTTCTGACTGAAGTATAGGATGTGTGCGTCTCGTTTCTATATATCAAGTCTGTTTCTATTCCTGATCCTAATCGCGCTTTGGCGGATTCTTATATCGATAGTTCAGTAAACTTAGTAGTGCATCACGAAAGTGTAGCCACGGTCACAACTGTTCAAATAAAGGGTTGCTCTAAATACCAATATCTCTATATTTCTATATTGGTATTTACAGCAACCCTTCATTTGAACAGCTGTGACCGCGGCTATACTTTCGTGATGCACGAATATATATATATATATATATATATATATATATATATATATATATATATATATATATATATATATATATATATATACATATTTGGTTTAAATATTTTCACCACTAAATTCGCGTAAATATAATTTGAAAATAGTTGGATGGTTGAAATTTGAATACAGTGAAGTTACCGTATTAGAAGGATGTACCAAGGAGATTTGACTAGTTATTGGTATCTATCGATCAATTACCAAAAGGGTAAATTACACGACTTTTGCCGTACCGCTGTAGAAAGAAAAGGGGAGAATGTAGAGTAGTCATTTTGTGCGAAATAGAGTAAATACTTTCCTACGCTTAATTTTTCTTATTGGTGATTTTAATGAAGTTGCTTTTGTTTGTATTTGTGTGGGCGGATGAATACACTTTCTTTTGTATATAGCTTTGCATACAAACTCTTTAGGCGATTAATTTTACAAAAGCGTACAAACGTTTGTCGTATCATTACCCACTGTACGTTATTTTTATTTCATTCCATATAAATTAGTCTGATTTATGTGTTCGACATTATTATTATTTCTTTTTGGTGTTAATTAAAATTAAGATAATTAAGATAGCGCTTTACTCTCTTCCGAAAGTAAATTTTATATGTTTTGACAACTGTGTCAATACTCTGATTGTGTGCTTTTCTTGATTATTGTTATCGTAATGTATGAATATCGTTAATGGATTCGAGAGTATTATTTGGTTATTGAGTGTAAGATTATTTGTGACTTCATTCCTTTTTCACAGCAGTTTTATTTACGTGGTATTCAATTTAAAAGATAAAATATTTTGATTACGTTCAAGTTTTTATGCAAATTGTGATTTTCACAAACTTACAGTGGCAGCGTTCATTTAAATTTTTATGAAAGGTTCTAACGTAATTGGTAAGATATTTATCTGCTAGATTATTTGATTTTTTGTTTTGTTTTATTTTATTTTAAGATATTAAGTTTCAATGCGGTTTAACGTAACGTAAAAGTAGAGTAATAAAATTGATCAGCAATCAGATGGCCACAACGTCATTTTATTGTAATTACGTGCAAATATTTTGAAGTTTTGCAGGAAACGCCGGACCAAGGCTGCTAATTTGTAAGGCCATTAAAGTCAGTGTACAAATCCTACAGTTCTATACGTATACTTCTACACCCACGGCTACAAATTTGAGCTACTTAACAGTTTGGGTAATAAATAGAAGATTTTGTGTCTTTCGCTCAATCGTAGATTAAAGTGGGCCAGGTTCATAGAATTATCGATTTGCCTTGCTAAAAGATATTTACATGTACCTAGATATGTTCTCTTTAAAATCGGGGTTGCTTCTTCCTGAAACTAGTAGTTAAATGCTCGGACGCCAACTTGTTTTTAAATATGGAATAAACAAGTAAACCATTATACAATAAAGTTAAAAGAAAATTACTACAATAACAAATTTTATTAACACAACCTATATTTAATTATAAATAGAAATACTTAATGCTGATCTTAGTAATGTTAAAAACTAATGAATAATTATTAATGTTGTGAATAATTAATGGAATCCGAATTTCTTATTCTTGGTCACACCGTAGATAACTGGGTGGATGCCTGATGGGTCAGCGATTTTGGAAAATTGTTGCGTAATATTACTACAGGTTGAAATAAATCTCGATTTATACGCTTAATAATTCCCAAATGAACAAATTTCACTCCTGATCAATCGTATTAATACCGTAACTTAGATTAACAATAAAGTATTTAATGGTGTAGATGTGGTTAAACGTATAAAGGTGAAGTTAAAGTAAAAAATAAAACGTAAACGTCAAAGTAAAAAAATAAAGGTGCCTAAAAAAAAGCAAACGTCTCAGACTTTAATATAATAGTTTTTTATAACTCACCATAAAATTTGTAGCACTTTTTTTTAATTTAACAAACAATAATGGATGCTACATCCACCTTCTGAACTCAACCAAAATGACGCTAAAGTGGTCTATTGCGCATAAACATGTCTAGAGTGAATGCCCAAACGATATACGTACGAGTTATACTTAAAATAATTAAATGCATGTTTTTATGCAACTATGATATGCAGCACACGTGGCACGAAACGCACGTTAAGTTGCCTACATAGAGGTGAATTATTAACAACACGTTCGAAGTTTGTTACACATTTACCGATTCACCTACATATGCAAGATTAAGGTAAGAAAGTCTTTTTGTTTACTTGGAACACAATTAACAATATTTTCCTTATTTTATAAAATATTAAACACAAAGGAAAGTTACTAAATAACCTTTTTTGAAAATGCAGGTCTGTATCCAAAAATTTCGTAATTGTGCTCTATAAAAGGTTTAAAACGCGATCAGACCATCAAACGTGACCCATTTCAGAATTTCTAATAAAAAAACCTTTCAAAATAAGTTTTCAAAATATCAGGACCGTACTTAAAAAAAATAGGTTGATGATTGCTATAAAAACAGTAAACGTTCGATTGAAAAACTGATTGCGCCATTTTTACTCTACCATATATAATAACGCCAGAAAAAATAAAATGTAACTTTCAAAAATTCAAATTTTTTCAAATATCTCAACAACAAAAAATTGCACTATAATTTTAATAAATCTCGAAATAAAAATTTTATAACCAATTGTAATAGCCATTTTAAACCATTTAAGAAAAAGCCTACACTTCCACTGCTTCTACGACGAAATTCATAAGTACAATCCCAACTTAGAAAGTGGTTTGTGGTTGGTTGGTCGACTGAAGGTCGCTGCAAGCAGATAAATGATTGCCATGAGATACCTAACAAAAATTTCATAAATTCGAGCGTTTTATAGTAGCATTATTTAATTAATTAATTAAATTAAGTTCTTTTTCTTTAACCGTTGTATTCAGAATTTCCTGCTGAATTCAAAATATCGGTCAGATGGTTATGGTGCCATTTAAAAATCAAAGTTAATACCATTTACTCGTAAATGGAGCATCCAATCAAAAATTTATGAAGAATAAAAATGTCCGCAAATATGTCTAATATACCTTCACGAAGGTTTCATCCCGCTAATGCTTACGGTTTTCGAGCTACGTCGATGTTTCCATACTTTTTAATGACCCTGTATATATATATATATATATATATATATATAAATTCATAAATTTGTTTCAACATCTTATACAATACTGAAGGAGCCTCTTATGACTTACGAAGATAACTGTAAGCGTTATCGAAACTTTAAGATTTGTATAACATAAATACAAATATACATTAAAAAAACCTGAATTACTAAGTATTTGAAATATGCATGTTAGTACCTTTTTGACGTTTTATTCAATATGTCTCCTAGGTCAGAAAAATATTGTGGCATTCCGACGTCTACAAGCGTCGTTTCAGTTATTTGAATACCGGGAATTGCGAAAATATTGTTTAAATATTCTATCCAATTTATGTAGGTATATCTTCGTTGAAGTTCGGCGACAGTCATAATATTGGTAGTTGCATTCAAGTCCCGAAGTTTTTCAGGTGGTAATGTGATCTACGTAATATATTGTGCTTACAAAAAACAATGAACAATTTTAGGAATTACCTTTGACAAATCCCTTAAAAATTCAATCATGGTCTTTAATTCCGTATGCGAATTATTTTTGTTTGCTCCAAATATTACTGCCAAATCTACTAGATAACGATAGTAGGATCTTGTAACTCCACTCCTAAAACCCAGTCCTAAAGGTATTCGATTCAACGGAGTGTCCACTTGCATGATCTAAAAAAAAAATATTTAAGCGTTGTTGGAACAACAAGAAGAAATGCTGACAGCTATTATTGTTTGTGATGAGTTTTTTATATTTGGGTCGATCTTTGTAGTAAAGAAATGTGATGTAGATAATCCGTATTTTCGAAATTTATACATTAGCTCCTTCCAATCGAATTCATCTTCTTTCCAACCATCCCCTTCTACTACTGGCCAACCACCAATATTTTTTAGTAGCTGATCTGCAGTTTTTAATCCGTTCTTGTTAATTGTGTCCGTATCTGTACATGTCTGAAAAAATTTTTTTAGAAGAATAGTTGATTTTGGATCTTTTTCGTTCAAAGGTTCTTTCATTAGTGTGTGTACTTGATCCAACACTATATTAATGACATTACTCAGTTGACTTATTTCTCCCTGATCATTTGGTATTGCATGATTTTTTATGAAACCACCACATGCAAAATTATAAAAATCTTCACAAGGATTCACAGACGTATCAATTAATTTTAGTACTTCTTCAGAAGTACGTTTACATATGTCCGAAGGGCAAGTTGTTTCAGTTGTGCATCTGTACAAAGAATTTAAGCGCATTCCTTAGAAATAAAATAAATTAAATACTTACTTAATTCCTTCTTCTTCTTCTATGGGGGCTGCTACGATATAATTTAGGGATACGAAGAGTACTATTATTAACCATTTAATTTTCATCGCTACAGACTTACTGCCTGGACTACAATATGTTTCTTTTTTCATTATATGATATTTTAATAACATAAAATAAAAGCAGTTAATGATAATTGATAACATATAGAAAGATTAACAATGTATAACATAAACATGCACAAACATTTCAGATAACCTTTATATCATTAAATTAACAGAACAAATACTTTTTCTTATTTTATTAAAACTTATAATAAACGAAACCACGCTTATACGTTAAATATAATTAAATAAATTAATTCGGCACCAGTATTAACAAAATTATCATTTCCTATATGCAATAACGTTTAGTATTACTTACACAAAATTTGAATTTTCGTTGCTTCACAAATAGGCAATTGTTTACTTTTGAGCATGTAGTTCTTTCAAAAGAATTTGTATCTTAATCTATGATCTATGAAATAACTAGTAATACTGATAGCAAAGGAAATTCAACATACATACATTTTTCGGCAACTCAAAAATGTAGAAAAGGCAGCCATGCAAATATTTGCAAAAATAAAATGGTTTAATAAGATCCCTTGAAAATGTGAATCTATGTGGGTTATATGGTAGAGACTTGCCTCTAAGATTATAACACGCTAAAATATTAAAGTATGCATACATAGTTTAATTTATTAAGAATTATCCACTTAGTCAGTTCTACCGAACCCAGATTTTTACCGTTATCATATGTCTCATTTTAAGCCCTTTGACACTAAAAAGAACAAAGAACAAAGAAAATAGATTCAGATATATGATCTACTTTAAGAACAAAGTATTCTGGTTTGGTACAAGTGCAAAACGACCCTCCCACTTCTACTTGAGTACACATGCGTGGTCGTAGTGCAAGTTGCGGACTTACAGTTTTTTATATTTGTCTATGCAAAACCGCACATTTTATATTTTATTATATCTGGACATGCCACTAATACTTTCAAGTAATTGAAAAGTGTTTCATAGGTTTGAAAACATTTTTTTCTCAAACAATTGTCCAATACACAACTATAATTTCTAACGCACAAGCAGGTTCTGTAGTTTATTAGATTTTAACTACCTTATTCAATTTTGAGTTAGCAATAAAATTCTTAAAACCACTCAGTCAACATTTAAATATAATTATCAACAGCAAAATACCATTTGCTCTTGCATTTAACCCTTTTGTGGCCTAGGCTCACATCATAATCTAAAGCATCGGTGCTATTTTATATATAATGTGGCGCCCTACACACTGGTGAAATGGACGTTCTTTTTTATACATTTATCCTCCAAACAACCTTAAAACGACTGTTTGAAGCTCAATAGTTATTTGAAAACATTATTTCTCACATTCTTAAATTTAATTTAATTTGTAATAATTTTAAGTTCGAAATCAACGCATAACTATATAAACACCAGTAGACACCAAACTGAACAGTTTCAATCCCCTTTAAACGCCATGACAATTCTTAATAACAAAACCTCCAAACTACTTTATAACGTCTTTTTTTAGTTACAAAACTTCCCTCTTTCACTAAAATCTTAACTGAAAATAATACATTGTTTCTAAGAAAGAACAAATCATATTGAAAATATTCTATTTATACGCATTCAAATTATTATGTACGATTTCTTTATTAAATTGCTTTATCATGTAATTATAAATACGTAATATTTTTACCTGTATTGCTTTCTCATTTCCACATTTTTATTCTAGCAACAAACACATAAGTGACATACGACTCGATAAAGATAACAGTCGCTTCATGTTAATTATGTTGAAAGCAATATACGATAAAAATCGTGTCCAAATACTCATTTACATAATCCTAAAAATGCGTCACTTATACAGTACGGAACAAAATGATGTATAATAATCCTAGTAATCCCTTACCATTATGATTCGAGCGTTAGAAATTTGACTATTGGTTTGTGCTTATATGTCTCGTTGGTAACTTCTATGTAGGCGTAATGCTAATAAGCATAACTGATCACACTCCAATTATATTCACTATAGAGATATTCAAGCTGTCTCGTTGAAATGAAAAGGTTGCATTCTTTAGCATTACTTCTAATATAAAATATTCAGACAGTGTGAGGGTTCTGTAATAAATTAAATTGTCCGTTTCATTCACCGCAACAAAAAACAAGGTTGCTGAATTTTGGAAATGTGTATAACCCTTAAGTTCTATAAGTATACTTCTACACCCATAGCTACAAATTTTAACTACTTAACAGTTTGGGTACTAACTAGATTTTGTGCCTTATGCTCAGTCGTAGATTAAATTGGGCCAGATTCATAAAATTATCAATTTGCCTTATTAATCAAAAATGTATATACACGTACCTAGATATGTTCGATTTAAAATTGAGGTTGCTTGTTCCTGAAACTGATTGTTAAATGCTCGGACGCCAACTTGTTTTGAAATATGAAATAAACAATGAAACCATTATACAATAAAGTTAAAAAAGAAAATTTCTACAATAACAAATTTTATTACACAACCTATATTTAATTATAAACGGAAACCCCTTAATGCTAATGTTAGAAACGTTATAACATAACCTAATGAATATTTAATATTATGAGTAATTCATAGAATCAGAATATCTTATTCTTGGTCACACTGTAGATGACGAAATGACTGCATGCTGGGTCAGCGTTTTGGAAATTGCTGCGTAATATTACTTCAGGGTTGAAGTAAATCTGGATTTATATACTTTATAATTCCCAAATGAATAAATTGGCAGGATTAAGGGGTTAGGATTCCACTTCTCATTAATGAAGGTGATTACCTCACTCTTGATTAATCGTAATAATACCGTAAATTGGATTAACGATAAAATAATTAATTGTGTAGATGTGTATAAACTTGTGAAAAGTAACAGTAAAGGTGAAGTTAAAGTGAAAATTAGAAAATACAAAGTAAAAGTAAAAGTAAAAGTGCCTGAAATGCAAAAGTTTCAAACATTATGAAATAACTTCAAATAAACTCACCGTAAAATTTACAGCACTTTTAATAAAAAATATTTAACAGAGCAAAAAGGATGCTATACCGTTCGGTATTGCACAAGAAACGACGCTCCCAAAAGGTCTTTGCG
Source organism: Vesta saturnalis (assembly GCA_036346205.1). NCBI lineage: Eukaryota > Metazoa > Arthropoda > Insecta > Coleoptera > Lampyridae > Vesta > Vesta saturnalis. The sequence continues at coordinate 965,847 of JARFJB010001973.1, forward strand.
CATGAACATGTCTGAAACTGAATGTGCAAACGATATGCGTGGAAAACTTCACTTTAAATAAGTAAATTATATTTTATGCAGCTATGAAATGCAGCACACATGGCACGAAATGCACGTTAGTTGCCTACAGAGAGATGAATTATTAACAACACGTTCGAAGTTTGTTACAAATGCCAACAGCTCTTAAACCAATAGTTACGTAATAAACCTAAGCTAAACAAATTAGGGAATTCGGTGTGGGACTCAATAGCAAGCTCCATTTTATATTTTGTTTATTTGCGAAGCCAGCACCCAACTATTAAATATCTTACTATATCCTAGCTACTTGACTAAGCACTCTTCCCGCGACCTTTCTCCGTTAAAATTTAATAGTGTCTTTTTGAGGTTTAATAACTATATTTAACCCTTACGGGCACGGTCTGCTGCAATACACTTTCACTAAACACGTCAGTAACTGAAAGATGTAATCGAACTTCACCTAACAGGAGTGTATACCGTATAGGTTTCTTGACCCTGCAGACAATTTTTCAATTTGGAGTGTTTACTTTTTACGGCCCTAAAAACGAGTTATACCAGCAAATCCACAAGAGTTCGAAAAAACTTCCGGATTTAATTTAATCTCGCGTGGTATTCGGTACGAAAATTTTACACCAAATTGTGCTTAAAATAATTCTAAAATTATGTTTTTTCAGTTTTGACAATTCTTATTTTTTTTCTTTGACACCACCAAAACAGAAATTTTGATTGACTTGGTAAATGAGTTGCTATGGTAACCAAATAAAACCTTAACTTACAAAGTATTTGAGTTTGAAAGCTATTAGTTTTATAGCCAAAGCTATGTGGCGCGGCACGAGCAAAATGATTCGTTTCGGTTAAGAAAGTAAATACAGTATTTGCCAGGATATTCAGCAGTTAACACCCGCGAATACTAAGAAATCCAAGTCAAGTATTTGAAGGCAGTTTACACACTTTTGATTAGAAAAATCGTATGATTCTGATAGAGGAAATATACCTGTGGAGGAACTGAGACCTATTCTTAAAGACTATGGCTTTAATATGCGCAAACAGAACTCAGAAGACTATAAGGAGAGTGTAGCAGAGGTTTTATGAAATTCCACTGCAAGAACATTTTTTAAAAGGTAAAATCGTAAATTCAAGTCCTTTTATGGCTTAGAATTTGAAACCGAGTGTGCTGCAAAACATACTAATCGTCGCCAGTTGCCAAATGATCCACCAAAGAGAAAAAGTAGTTTATCCGCTTTATCAATAGCCGAATTAAAACATTATTGAGCTTTGGGACAAAAACACACCAGAGGGCCTGCAAAGGAGTTTTTTCACATTGTTGCCCATGAGTTCGCTTGGAGGGGAACTGAAGGGGCTTCAGCATGCGTGGAATATTTTGTAGAAGAAACTGATCATCAAAGAAAACCAACTGGGCACATTTTTCTAAAGCTTCACAAGGGGGTCCAAAAAAATTAGCAGAAAGTAAGTGGTTAATACCAAAAGCAAGCAATGAAGAAATATGATCAGTAAGACTTTTTAAAAAGTTAATAAGCCAAACTGGCAACAAGATAATTTTAGAGGTTGGTACAAAAAGAGTCCGGTTGAACAAAACACGGTTTCGTCCTTGTTTAAATCGGCGGCATTATCAATTGGAACTGACGTCAAAAATTTAGCCACAACAGGAATTGGTGAACAGCAATTAATTCAAAGCACAGGACGTGAAAATAGTCACTCAACAACACAATATCTGCAAATAAATTCAGGTCACCATCAGGAAATAATTAAGGCAATGAGGTCTGCTTCAACTTCTATAAAGTCCAGTCAAGAATCTCTAAAGCAAGAACAAGCCGCTGCTTCCAATCAACCTGCTATAATATACAATAATTTTGTTTTTCACATAAACTATAATTACGATAGTCAAAATAATCAAAATAAAGTAAATAATAATTGATCGTGTTAAGTGAATATTTGTCATATACTTTTCATAGGTTTTAGGTTTTAAGATTATTAAAGCAAAAGTTACATCAAATCAAATTGTAAAATATTAGAGAAATTTAGCAACAACAAAAATAGCAGAGTATTTATCAAGGTCGTGTTATCGTTAGAGCCGAAAGTGAAATTAACACGGAAGGCAACAGACAATTAAAGTACACCGGACTAGCTCTTTGGGACAGAGGGCCGTGGGCGTGTTTTTAAATTTAAAAATACTGAAGGTGGTTAGCCGTGCTGTCGAAAGTTGCAAACAAGGGTGCGTCGTAATTGGAATAAAGTCAAGTAATGGGCGTCAGACTGTTGTTAAAACAAAATCGGTAAGAATACACCTGGGCACACGTAAATAAATCAGGCTTAAACAGTCTAAAGGTCTCACTTACTCTACGTTGGCTACCTCCACAGAGCATGTCGGAGATGCTTCCAAACTTTAGCTCTAGAACAAATCTCAAAATATCTACACGCTCAAATATTAAGGCAGTGTGTACTCAAATCAGCTGTTGGGGTTTAATGATCTCATTAACTTAATTTTTCTGTTACGTTACTCCCAACGCTTGTAAACAAATATCCTCAACAAGACAAAACAAAATAAACAACGCTAAATGTTATTACCAAGTAAAATTTAAATACTAATAATCTCCAAAACTTTGCCATCAGTTGAACTCAAAACAAAATAATAAAACATAAACCAGATAAACGTCGTTCAAAATTTCTTTACTTTGTTACGTTAAACAAAAAAAACTATTTAATAAAAAAAACTGTATGAAACTATAGGCGTCAATTTTAAGAAACTCCCACTGATCACTTTCAAAGCAAATCAATATAATTTTAAATCAATAAGATTGGCTTTTAATTAAATCTTTTAGTTTGAAATCTTTAAATCACCACTTTTCGTAAATTATTTCTTTAACTGGTCGGGAGGAGATCACAAATAACGCTATTAAATCCAATTAATTGTTCCTCTATTGTTTAATCATCAACAAAACAACAAAAAACACACATCAACGATACGTAGGTTATCACTAATTTATGGTCAATTAACTTAAAATTTATAATAGGCGAGAGTGTACCACTCGTCTTTCCCAATTTGGTCTAACTCGCAAGTTCACCCTTCGCTTTACTTTAAAATTATGAAAGTAAAGTTACCTAGATACGGTTGAAATTCAAAATAGGTAGCTACATGATCACTCAAAATCAATTTTACAATGCGAAATTTTTGTACACATAAACCTGTAGTACACTTAAGCATTAAAACAAAGTGAAAGAGGGCACAAATAAAGGCAGTTCGTCAACCTTAATTTTAAATAGCGTGTATGCATCAACACTTCAACTAAAGACGACTACGTTTATTCGCTTTATCGCCAAATAATTTCACCAAAATTCAAACAATCGCATGATGACACAATCACAATAAACGTACAATGTTAAATTACCTCCTGCAAAAATCCTTGAGTACCTATTCAGGTGACACCGGAAGCAATCTGAACGTAAACGGCTTCGGGAATGACTTTCAAATAGCAACTTCAATAACGTTAAGTTTTATTTGACTGGTCTGGACGTTATATAGTTTATGTACACACACAAAATAGCGCTTACGTACGAATTATTTGCACAATGTTGACTTAATCTTAAATTAATTCGGTAGCATTCTTTACAGGTCTATTTATGATTTAGATTACAAATTTATACATAGCGAGACTTGGTGTATCAAAGGCTGTTTACAGAAATACGTAAAAACATAAGGTTCGGAGGCACAATACTCCACCATAAACAATATACAAAATCCTCAAAAGCGATAAAACCTCCATAATTCAGGAAGCACTGGGTAAACACTATCCTGATTTCGGAAAGGTAGGCCTAGTTGACTACGAGAAACTACGAAAACTTCTCCGGCCTGGTGAACCATCAACAAAACCGCACAAAGGCGAAACGGACCCGCAGTCCACGATATGTTCAGTAGAACCGGGAACACGTCGAGGCTAAAATCTGTGCCCTCCTGCAACTGCACTCCAGCAGAACAAGACCAAGATTGTGGACATACATTCAAAAATTCGTCAGTTACGCCATGTTCAACTTTAAACACAATAACCAATCAAGAAGCACATTTATTCAAATTATAATCGTAGTAGAAACGATATCCCCTTTCCACAAATGATCAGGAGAAAATAACGTCATATTTTTACATCACATAGAAACTGCATGGGAATATTTTAGTTCACTAAACGAATCAACATCAACATTGAAGTTAATCAGAAAAAGGAATATGCAGTTTTCTGATTGAATAAGTTTAATTATATCTTATTGATGGTTTTCTTTTAGCTAGACTTATGTCATGCAATATACAAAGGTTACAAAATAGTTTCACAACCCATTCACAACTAAATTTCAGTATATGTCGACTTATTCCTTTATTGTGCATGACCGCAGAGTTGTAAGCAAATTAAACTTGTTAACAAAAATGTTTCTTTATTTTAATTGGAAGCCTTATGTTCATCTGTAGAGAAGTTCACACTTCTATTTAAAATATACAAAGCGCGTATTCATAAAGGTAAACACAGTGAAGCCGTAGCAACGTTCGGAAGTTCAATCAGGGAAACCCAAAAATTCGATTATCCTTAGTTATCAGTTATATGTAACTTACACGATATTGGACACAAATATTCTCTAAATATTTACATAAACTTGCTGTATTTAGTATATTTTGAATATAAGTATTGATAAATTATAATCTACCGCCATCTGGGAAAAGAGTAATTAATTAACAAAATTATTACGGAAATAACATGAATCCGTTTTTAATATTAACTCGCACTATTCACGCAGTTTTATATTTGGTGGCGGGGATAGTATGTAACATGAACTAGTGAGTATAATTTTTAATTTAAAAAAGGGGTGTTAAATACTATCAAATCAACAATTTTATTTTTACTATCCACTTTAAATGACTAATAATTAGCTAATTATCTAATATCATCTGTACTAATATAAAGGCTAGCCATAAAATCGCATTAAATAATATAGACCGGTACGATAAAAGTCACACGCGATAATATATATTTTGTTAGCACAAAAATAGTTCGAATGAAATTGATAATGATGATTGCAGCCAATTCTTGAATTAATATGTACGCCAAATAGAATTTTTGCTAGTTGAAGAGATCCATATATCTACTATCTAAATACAGGGACGACTGTCACATTTAAATTAATTTTGCGGAGAACATATCCCTTCAAACCTTTGATAAAAATGAGAGAAGGGTACTTATCTGTAAGAATTTGTTCACGGAAGAGAATATTTCAACACATTATTAGGGCTTATAACTACTTCACAAAGCTTTATAATAAAAAAAAAATTTTCTCTTACACAATGAAAAAACGAGTTCTAGCAACAATTTCTTTTCGACGTTACGGCACTGGGCCGTCATAGCGACCTATTTATGTTTTCCTTTCCAATGACATATTTACAGTTCTTAGTCTATACACAAATGGATACAAATATATGTTTCTTACAATGCTGGTTTTAATTTACAAGAAATAAAAAGTTAAGAATTTAAACCAAATCAACTTATTGTAGTTTCTTCAACAACTGGTAGTGTTGAAGATACGCAATAAATTTTGGCTCTTTCCTTAAAAGTGTTCGAGTTGATAGTGTATCAATATCTGTTAAACTTGTACGTTTCGGCTCATCCAGGGTTACATCAGGTGTGTGCATACGTTGTATTAAATTTAGCAGTACACATATCTTTTTGCGTGCTCCATATCTATAAAAACTTAATTTCTAAGATATCGCGATGTAACGGTCGTTATAAAAGTGGTAGAAAAACACCTCCTTATTGCCGCATAAACTGTTTAGTTACAGATGTCCTATAAACACCTGCCAGTCGAACTTTGCCTTTTAAGACGTTGTGCGTACACTCGATGATGCAGGCACCTGCTTATCATCCAGGCATATTAACAAAATCTTGCACTCGAGTGGGTTTAATTAAGGTAATGTTCGTAGGATATCGACGTCAGCCATATGTGTTAAGAATGAAAACTTTTTTGTAACATAATGACGGTTCTATAGCGTAAAACATCCGCCCTATATCGTTTTAAATTGAACAATAGAGAACCGTGCGCTTTGGGTGTTTCAGATACGCTTCCTCTAAAAATTTTAATTTGTCTGGCGAGATTTGTTTTGTCTGGGCTTTAGCACGAGGAAATAAAAGCACGATTATGTAATGGCCGCTGAGTGAAATGTCGATTTGTCTACGTCTTAGGTGATATTTGTTCTGCGTTAGAAAAAAAACGCTTAGACTTTTATGATGTCTTTCATGTCTGGCAAGCATTGTTGAAAACCTATCATGTCCTGTTATTACTTATACAGCGGATGCCGTTTACCGCAGAAATAAAGTAATTTTTCAAAAAAAAAAAAAATATATATATATATATATATATATATATATATATATATATATATATATATATATATATATATATATATATATATATATATATATTCTTATGGACACAAGACTGCAGGCAACATTTTATGAATGGAGTAACATTTTTCTCGGATCTAGAAGTTTTCCAGAATCCTACAAATGATTTACGCAAAATGTTAACACCTTGAATGTGGTTGGTTAGGATGTGGTCTTTCCAGTTGAAGGTTGTACTTCCGCGCACTATTTCATTTGTTTCAGATATCTCGTCGCATCCATAACAATGTGGTTTCAGGAAGTGGCCCGTTCCAGCGCAATCCTGCTTATCTAAGCTATTGAAAGAACGTGGAAAATGTCCTGTCGATCTTTCAAAGATAAATGTTTTGAGTAACGCACCTAAAAGCAATTAGCACAAACTTAGAAGAGTCCATAAATGAAATTGAACGTTATCGAGCTAGTCTTTCTGTGTGTAGCGTACTTTCAAGTTCCACACGGAAGCATTTTCGTCATTTACCTTATACAAAACATACAGTGCCTTGCTATTATGGGCTAGCGCCACAATTTTGCTGTTCTAACTAGCGCAATCGGCATAGTGATGTAAAAGTTTACTTATCAGAGAATCGTGAAACATGTGCTCATGTGGTCCCTACACAAAACACGATTGTTTAATCTCACTATCGTTCATTCATTTATTACACAACTGCTGTGCGACACACAAATTTAGTTGCTGTTTAAACGCTGTAGGATTGTCCTCTATTGGTGTATCTTTCGTACACTCAGCCATAAAACACAAACACAAAGTACTTTTACAATTTATTATCGGACAGGTTCTTCGCTTTCAAAGACGAGGGACGTATAAGTCACACATTGTCGGAAAACTTTAAACTGCGCTTATGAGGTTCCTGCTTTATCAGACGTAGGCCAAGCATGTGACACATCTCTTTAGCGCATTGTACAATCCTTGGTCCTTATGCAGTTTCAGACACCGAGTACCACAAAAATTTCGATGGCACATGATATCTGTTGTATGGCTGACAGCATGGACAAATGTATTTGCAGATTTTATGTTAAGTTTTGTCTAACTGACTTACACGGCAAAATTACAAGAAACAGGGACGTAAACACTGACGTCAGACTGTGATGACATTGTAATGTCACCTTACATCTATAGATAAGTAAAAGTCCTGACTGTAATCGTTTGTCTTCAAAATACGTTTGACCAAGTTTACCAAGGTCGAACGTGTGCGTGTGTATGTATTAGTATCCACGATAACTTCAGAAGGATAAGAAGTACGTACTTGAAGTTTAGTATTAAAGCTTGACAATTTTGAGAAATTTTCAAGGTTCACAAAATATTTCAACATCTTTAACAATTTTAGTAGATAATAAGCAGAAAGGGGCTACTATGGGCTACACTCCTCATAATTTCAAGCACGTACAGTTAGTGGAAGTGTGATTGAAGATAGGCGAGACTAAGACGAGTGAGAGTGAGATAAAATTTAATCGGATGCGTCATAATTAAAAGCCTACGTCCACGTCTATCTGATTGATCATGCACGCGCATGCTGTCACAGGCCTCGCATTCGGATCTATAGACTAAGCACACTAGTTTCTGATTTGTGGCGGTCATATTGTCGGCCATTTTGCGGGCGTGGCTTGTCTGCCATTTTTGTTTTGCGTATCATTTTTGTAATTGCTATTGTCGGAAATCGATCAAATCGATCAGATCGATCAAATCGAGCAAATCGATCAAATCGACCAAATCGATCAAATCGATCAAATCGATCAAATCGATCAAATCGATCAAATCGATCAAATCGATCAAATCGATCAAATCGATCAAATTTGATCGATTTCATCGACCTTGGTAAATCTGATCGATTTGAACGATTTGATCGATTTGATCGATATGATCGATTTGATCGATTGATCGATTCGATCGATTCGATCGATTCGATCGATTCGATCGATTCGATCGATTCGACCGATTCGATCGATTCGATCGATCCGATCGATTCGACCGATTCGATGGATTCGATCGATTTGATCGACATAAAGTCTGAAAATACGTTTGTCCATACCGTCAGCCACACAACAGATACCATGTGCCATCGAAGTTTTTGTGGTACTCGGTGTCTGAAACTGCATAAGGACCAAGGATTGTGCAATTCGCCAAAGAGATGTCACGTGCTTGGCGTACATCTGATAAGGCAGGAACCTCATAAGCGCAGTTTAAAATTTTCCGACAATGTGTGAGTTATACGTCACTCGTCTTTCAAGGCGAAGAACCTACCCGATAATAAATTGGAAAAGTACTTTGTGTTTGTGTTTTATGGCTGAGTGTACGAAAGATACACCAATAGAAGACAATCCTACAGTGTTTAAACAGCAACTAAATTTGTGTGACGTACAGCAGTTGTGTGGTAAATGAATGAACGATAGTGACATTAATCAATCGTGTTTTGTGTATGGACCTGATGTGCACATATTTCATGATTCTCTGATAAGTAAACTTTTACATTACTATGCCGATTGCGCCAGTTAGAATAGCAAAATTGTGGCGTTAGCACATAACAGCAAGGCACTGTATGTTTTGTATAAGGAAAATGACGAAAAATGCTTCCGTGTGAAACTTGAAAGCACGCTACACACGGAAAGACTAGCTCGATAACGTTCAATTTCATTTATGGACTCTTCTAAGTTTGTGCTAATTGCTTTTAGGTGCGTTACTCAAAACATTTATCTTTGAAAGATCGACAGGACATTTTCCACGTTCTTTCAATAGCTTAGATAAGCAGGATTGCGCTGGAACGGGCCACTTCCTGAAACCACATTGTTATGGATGCGACGAGATATCTGAAACAAATGAAATAGTGCGCGGAAGTACAACCTTCAACTGGAAAGGCCACATCCTAACCAACCACATTCAAGGTATTAACATTTTGCGTAAATTATATATGGGATTCTGGAAAAATTCTAGATTCGAGAAAAATGTTACTCCATTCATAAAATGTTGCCTGCAGTCTTGTGAAAACGTCCTATATCAACCCCGGATATGGTCTCACCATCAACAACGCGATCAATAATGTAATGAAATGTAATGGTAGAAGTTGAAAAGCTTGTAGCACAGTTTTTAATACGACGTGTGGACTGTGAATGAAGGTGAGGAAATAATGCATTAGTTTTATAGGGTCAAGCTAATTACCTACATAACTGGGGAAACCCAGAAAATAATTACCTTGTATTAATGATTAGGGCAAACCGTTAAGTCCTTGATCTTGAGTTTATTTCTATATCACGTTGCTGTTTTAAAATTAGACTGTAATTAAAATCTGTTTATGTATTTGATTCGTTTGATTGATTTGATTAGTAGATTTTATAGTTGACGCATTAATTGATTTGATTTTTTTAGGGGCCGAAGGGTCTAGAACAAGTTCCGGAGTCCAATAGCTGTCTTATTGTAACATTATTTCAAATTCCAAGTTATCCTGCTATAGTAAACACGCACATAGATACACAAACACGCACGCACTAACACACACGCAAAAACGCATAAAAACACGAACACACGAATATACGAACACACGAACTCACCAACAGACGAACACACCAACAGACGTACAGACGAACGCACGAACACCCAAACATACGAACACACGAACACACAAACACTCGAACACACAAACGAACACACGAACACATGAACACATGAACACATGAACACATGAACACATGAACACACGAACACACGAACACATGAAGACACGAACACATGAAGGCAGGAACACATGAGCACACGAACACAAGAACACAAGAACACACGAATTCGTAAGCACACGAACATACGAACATACGCACACACGAACACACCAACACACTAACACACGAACACACGAACACACGAACATACAAAGACACAAACACACAAATACACGAACATACGAACACACCAACACACGAGCACAAACACATGAAGACACGAACACATGAGCACACGAACACACGGGCACACGAACACAGGAACACACGAACACACGAACACACAAACACGCACACACAAACACACGAACACACGCACACACGAACACACAAGCACACGAATACACGAACACACGAACACACGGACTCACAAACACACGAACATACGAACACACGAACACACGAACGCACGAACACACGAATACACAAACCCACGAACACACACACGCACGCACACACACACACACAGACACACACACACACACACGTACACGCACACGCACACGCACACGCGCACGCACACGCACACGCACATGCACACACCGCACACGCACACGCACACGCACACGCACACTCACATGCACACGCACACGTAGACGCGCACGCGCACGCATACGTACACGCACACAACTAATGACAAATTAATAACAATATAACCTTTTCTAACTTAATTACGTTTATTACAACTTCTTTCTCACAAAATGGCCTCTTACAGCTGTTTATGTCTTTACCAACGTAAAGATAAATTTACCATCCTTATATGTAAATGACTACGTTGGAATACGCGTTATATATTCAATAATTAATAATCTTACTAAGTGTTATGTCCAAGTAACTAAGAAGTTAAAGCGATATTTTTATATAGATAAATATAAGTAATGATAATATGTATTACTTATTAGTTAAATAATTTCAATATCAAACGGAATTGTATTAATAAACCTTTGCGATGGTTTCAAATACCTCCTTAATTTCTTTTATGTCAAATGGACACTTAGCAACAGCTTCAAGTGCACAAGCTATTAAAATTTGTCTTTGGATCCTTAAAAGTTATATTAATATATTAAATAGACTGTGTGTTCTCCGTTACCTCATTTACATTACTGGATTTTTTATAATTTTGGGTATGCATCGGAAGCTTTTTATTCTCCCAAGACCCGTTGGTATAGTATTCGTTTCAGGTGTAAGTTGCTGTTACAAATGTCAATTGAAAATAATTTTTTGTTGGTCCATCTTTACTAGTTTAACCCCATTGTCTTTGCCATTGTTCTGTAAATCGCTTAAAACGCCTTATTTTCCAAAATTTCAAGCGATATTTTTAAATTTCTATTACTTTTTTTCTTTCATTGTGATGAACATTTCTTTAAGGGAATTTTCGAAATGGTAACAATATGTAACAATCATTACACTTTTTTCTTAATTATTCTTTCCAACGCTTTTAAAATTGCTAATGAAGGTGGGTGCGTGGTCGGATGCGTGTGTGCTTGGATGTGTGCATCTACACTCAAGATAACTTGCAAAATACCATAAAACTTTATTTACTTAGTACAATGTCTCGGATATATAGAATTATCAAAACTAATATGCAAATAAAAGTACTTTATGGAGCACTGTGAATGCATTTTATGAATATCCTGAAAACTGTTAATTTTAACAAAAAAGTGTAAAGACCATTTTTAAATATAGATATTACATAAATAGTCTTGGTGAAAGCTTATTATAGGGTAATAAGTCGTACAAAATCAAAAAAATCTGTAAACTTCCTTTATGAATGTCTGAAAAACTATCAACCTTATAGCAAAAAGTATATTCCGAAAAGTAATTAAATTTTCGAGAGGTTTTATTTGTAGAAACTACCAATAGGTCTTAAAAATTAATCCTATTGGTCAAAATGAAGCATATGCATAAATTCTGTTCACGAAGTATTTCATAAGCGGGCAGCTTGGGAATCTAAATCGTTAGTAGCTTCTAGTTACCAATAATATTGTTATTTTGACCATTACAGGTATTGTAAATGTTAAGCGAAGAAACGTTATTACGTATTAAAATTAAAATCAGGTACGTTGTCTACGTATTATTTATTACTATTCCTGAATCAAAAACCAAATTAAAATTATAAAATCTACTGTAAGGTATTCCTTCTCCACGAACTCTTTCTATCAGACCAAATATTTTTTGCTTTGTAGTCTAGTGTTCCTATAATTCTTTTTAGTCCTAGTAGTGTGGTTTTTGTCCTTTTACACAAACGCTTAGGTTTGCACAATGTCAAATTTCACGGCTAAAAACACGTTATGCATTTTTGGCCATTTGATAAACAGAACAATTACCTAATTTCAAAAGTGAATTACCATATTTTATTTTTAATATCATTAAAAATATTGCATCATTAATATAACCTTATTATCGCTATTATATAAAGACGAAATTTACATAATAACGATAAAGGTTTCAATTTTCCCGGTAGCAACCAAAACTTAATTTTATTGAAACCTATATTGCGTCTGATGCAATCAATGTATTAGGCAAATCAAGAATTAGATGACAATATTCATAAAAGCGGAATTTCCTTCTCAGATTTTAAGAATGCTGAAGCGAAACAATAGTACGTATCAATTTTCCGTTGCCTTGTGTACTGTTAGATAAAACTTTGATAATATAGCAGAGTAATATATAATAATATATATAATAATATAATAGTAATATAGAGTAATATATTACTAGCAAATTCAACAAAGATTGCAATTATGTTATGACACATTTGAAACAATATACACGGTTAGGCAGAATGACGTACTGTAGCGTTCCCCAGGTACCCTATCTTAAAAGTGTAATTTGAACTTATTCGCAATAATGCAAATCTAAGAACTAAACAATTGCTAGGTGATTTATCTTGACTTTACTAACAATAATGTTGCTATTACTCAAATGAATTGCTTGCCTTACATTGACATTCCTGGCAATAATTAAAACATTAGAATTTATTTACAAGTCTGATATTTAATTACTGGCAAATCTCAAATCTGATCAAAGGAATTGCTCGTCTAGTGGTAGGTACGTTGTGCTATTTGAGTTAGATAGGCTGGATGAGGTTAAGTGTTGCAGCATGTGGGGCAGGTAAACAATGATACTACTCAAATTAAAATTAACGAAATTTGCGCAAAGTTGGTTCAACCCGTTAATGTACTATTGCGGGAAGGAATCACCAAGAAAACCCACTTTATTCATAAATAAGTAATTGCATAAGTACATTAATAAATCAAACAGCGCAAAAAAAACAATGAAAGGGTTAAATATATAACAAAACACCATTAAATCGGGTTAAAGTGTGTACAAAATTATACATTAAGAAAAAATAAATAAAAAGCAGTTTTACTACACGTACACATTAGTCAAAATTTCAAAATTAGTTTACATATCTGGGCATCCTCTAATTCTTTTACTACTAATAAAACAATTATTTTGGCAAAGTTTGAAGATAATATTCCAATTGGAAGATATATAATATTAAGAATAAAGTTGAAAAATCGGTAATGTTGAGGATTGTTTGAAACTAAGTACAACTAACTGAGAAGTAGTAAATTAGTTTATTTCATAATATAATAGTATAACAGTATAATATTGTTGAATAATACAAAAATCTTATAGGGAAGTAGTGACTGGTGTAAATAAATATGATTTATTGGTTTAATCCTTTGAAGTTGACGGCTCCAAACTTTCAACAACTGCTTATTTTGTCGTTTTGGTCGGAACCCACTTTCGATTAGCTTCAACCACTTGCAGGAGCAACTGTTTTCTTCTTCATCATTAGTCAGAAGCTTATTAAACTCTTCAAACAGTTTGACACCACGCTCAGCTATATAATTAACCACTTTCAAATTTTTTATGATTTTTTTTCAACTAATGTAATGTTCATTGCTGTTCCATTCATTTGGATGTGTGGTCAAAAAGTATTTATTTTAACTTGTCTAACAGCTGTAATGACCTTTTATTGGCAAAATCAGCCAAAACGGCTTGGTCAGTTAAAAGTGACGAATCTCCCTTACCTTCCGGTCAGTAGGTTCACACTCCAACTTCTTGACAATTTCCACCTTTGCCTCATCTAATAGTTTGTCTGAAAATAAGCTTAAGCCAAGTAACTCATCCGAGAGGTACCAAAGATGAGATTTAATGGCCTTTTAACCATTTCACTAATTTGAGGATCAATAACTTCATAATTGGTCATGTCCTTCCACAGAGAGAAATCTGCCCAAGCAGCATTTGCAGCCATAGGGGCTTCAAACCAATATTTTACATATACCAGAGCTCCAAATTTCACAAAGCGTTCTAACTGCAATTTTTCCTGTTGTGTGGTTTTAAAACCGTCCTACTGACGAAATAAGTAGATTTTGATCGCATATAGCAGTTTCGCCATCCAACGAGCATGGTGTACTGCACCTGGAGCTCTCAATGAATTTTATCTGGAATATGGCCAAGAGCTAGTAGAGACAGCTCTACTAACTCCATGTAATCGTCTCTGGGCTTGTTTTTTCTTCGTAAGGCAAATAATAAAGCATTTACTGCAGTGAGCTTTAAATTTTCACTGTCAGGAGCTTCTTCCAACGGTTGATATTTTCCTTGGTGTATAAAGGGCCATGCTGCCTCGAATCTTTTGAATAAAGGAATGTCAGGAGAACTGGATGGTCCAAAACACAGAGTAAATACCTTACTGAGAATAATCTCCAAAATGTGGTGCCTGCATGCTAGCCACAATAATTCTTCTCCAACAATATGTTCCAGCATAACACAAGCTCCATTTTTCCACCCTGTATTAACAGATGTAGTGTCAAAACACATGCCAACAATCTTATTTTCCAAACCCCATTCCGTTAGTACATCATAAACTGCATTTGCTGCCTTTGCACCAGTACCACTTGCAAGTTTTGGCACTCCAAGCAATTTTTCCTTACCATCTGCTGATACTAATACGGGCAAACGATCTACTTTTTCATTGCCCAAAATATCAAGAAGAATTTTCTCGTCCCAATGAACAATAACTGGATCGTCAAAAGAACCAGATTGCTTTATTTCTTCAAAAACAGTTTTTCTTCCTTCTTTCCTTTTGCGTTGGATAGTGCTTCGTGATAATGGCAACGAACTAGGGTCATATTCTAATGCTGCTGTAATAGGGACCATTAATCTTAAGGCTTCCCTATCAGACACCTTATTGGGATCCAATGCGCTAATGACATGTGTAGAAAATAAAGATTTCTTTGCAATTGGTTCAGTCTGTGAGTCTGTTTGGGATTCCACTTGTATAAAACAGTCCTCACAAACCACTGTTGATAGTTCTAATTTCTTAACTTCTTATTATATTTTTCTTGTAATTTCTTTCATAAAAACAGCATCTGGAAAAAGAATAACCCACGGAAATTAATATGTAAAAATAAGAAAATAACAAAATGTTTAAAACTTTATAGACGTTGAGCGCTACCTTCTAGTCCACCTAGGAAATTGAAATTTTGGCACTTTACTACTATCAACTATAGTAAAAAAAATAGTGGATGCCCTATTTAACATTTTTGGGCTACGCTAATAAACACAATAAAAAGAAAACGTGTAGTGACACACAATTATATCCTAAATAAATCAGAATAAATATTGTAATACCAAACATGTGGCTCCCTAAAACCAATCATGCCGGTCTTTAAGTAAATGAACAAATAAAACAATAAGACAAACTACGTTACATATAAAATACACAATAGTAAAATTGCACAAGTGATAATAAGGTAATGCAAGGACAAACAAAAAGTAGGTGAGAAATTTAGACATACGCAATTGTTTAGTGTGTAATAAAACTCAAAATACATATGTGCAATTACAATAAATTACATATAAAGGCAAATCCGTTCGCAGGCAAACAATTCTAATTACACCACGGATTAACCCGCCTGAATCAAAAACAAAAAAACTCATTAAACAAAGCCTTACAAGGGTAAGTTGTAAATAAATCATAACATCGTGAACTTTATATAAGTTTGAGAGCGTTAGAAAAATACAGCGTCCCTTTCTCAGGTTACACTTTATCTATACAACAATAAAAACAATAAAAATAAAATTCGAGGTGATTAATGGTCATGTGAACCCGGGAGTTTATAAACATTCGGTAATTGCCTATTTACAACTATAACCAAGCTTTATCCTCTCCCCTTTCTTCCACGCTCACCTCTACACAATTATGAATATAAACAAAAATGCTAATTCACCCAAGTGATGAGAGGTGAGCCCTGTGCTGTCCTTTATTTTAGTAGATGTCAGCTTAATGAGCCCGCATGTGAATGGGATACCTTTGCAAGGCATTGTTTGATTTTTAGTACTTTACGTAGGCTTGTAGAATTGTTTGCTGCGTGCTTAATTACATTAAAAATAGCTACTTTCACTTGAATATAGTCCCTTTAGTTAAAGACTTTACCACCAACACGACGAGTTAGGATACACCGTTTAAAACTCGGCGTCGTGGCGCTTAATTATAGATTAATTTTTTGAAAACTTTACATTGAAACATACACTAAAATAAAAGAACGACTTAGCGTTTTAGTTTTTCTAAAAGGTACACGACAAAACTTTTATAGACCGATCGGTTTACAATGCGACCTTCTAATTAAAACAAATCAAAGCAATCAGGCTCAATCAGACCTTCAAAAGCAACTGCCTTCCCCCCGCTTTCAAACTAGCTATATCTACTCCCGAAAAACCACCCCCGTTTTTCAAAAGTAATAAAAAACAAGAAACATTATGTTTCGTATTAATTATTGAACGAAATCTTAATTTTAAAAGTATGCATTCGTCCGTAACAAGCCCTATATTTAGGTCTTGTGTTTCAACCTACCAAACAAAGATGTCCCTTGATCTGCCGTATGCGCCGCCGTAATTAGTTATTAAATCAGTGACATTTTTACGTCAAAAGCGCGTGTATAGAAATTTTCAACAATTCGTCACGCCAGTTGCGGCAGAACACCTGTTTCTCTACGCTGTGCCCTGTGCTACAAGGACCTCAACTATCTGCTTCACGACAAGCATTAGCGCTCAATACTTCGAACAGGAGTTTTCGCCCCATTCTGAAAGACTTACACTTCCATCCCTACAAAACTAAAGTCGTACACAGACTTTCTCCTCGAGATATTGAAATACGCCGTTACTATTACGAGCGTTTCGAAGGGATAATTGCAGAAAATCCGAATATCACTGATTGCTTGTTCATGCCAGGCGCAGCTCAATTGTACCTGTCAGGTTTTGTTAACCAAGAGAACTTTCGTTACTGGGCGACGGAAAGTCCTTAGCAACTGCACAAAGTACCGCTCAGTTATTTTTTTTCATCTAAAGGAATGGTATGCTATGTGTAATATTAGTTATAAAAAAGAAAAGCAGCACCAACATTAAGCACTAGGTTTTCTTTATAGTTATGTTTAGCAGGCGTAATAACATTATTAATATCCATTAGTTTGTAAGGATTTTGTTAAATATTTATATTCATCTTGCAAAATTCATGATCACAAATTCTTGTGATCGATTCATTGAAGAATTAACTATACTAACCTTTGCCGTAGATAGTTTGATAATTTATGAAGTTATCTATCAGTGTGTGCCGGCTTTCGGTAAACTTGAAAAGATAGTAAATTAATAGTTTCCTTCCTCATGGCAAACTGGATGCTTGGATGAATACCATTTATACAAATTAAAAGTTCATGTAATGCTTCTTCTCAATGTCACCAAATATCAAATATGTCATCCACATATCTATAGCAGACTAAATATTCTTCAGGTGCATTTTGGGACGCTAATGTTTAAAATTTTTCCATGTAAGAATCAAGCTGTTCATAGATTTATTATTCTACTGAAAATAATTCGTTGTAAGACAGTGAGACAGAAAAAGAATTGTTATATCTTTTGAAAAATGTGATTAATATGTTTAGTAGTTTCTTTTAGAGGAACTTTTGTAAAAAGTGAAACATCGTCAAAACTGACCATTGTTATAACACCTTCCCAAATTTGAAATTATGTATCTTTTCATTGAAGAATTTTTAAATAATGCGGTGTTTTACCTGTATCAAGGTGTTTTATAGATTTATCAAACTATTATTTTAATAGCAACCTTATGTTTTCGTTTTATACTTCATAAATTTGTTCTAAGGTCTTAAACAATTATTAAAAATATTACCACTTACTGGGAATGATAACTGTAATTGTCGTCGAAATATAGATTTATGTAAAATATAAATAAAAATTAAAACCAAAAGCTAAGTGTTTTAATTATGTGTGGTAATAATGGTAAAAGTTTAGATTTGCATAGTCTATTAATCGATTACTCGATTATTTTCAAAAACTTATCAAAATCTGATCAATCGATTATAATCGATGAATGAATATTTTGCCCAGCCCTACTACATAACATAACTATTACGTTTAAGTTCTAATAAGATAGGCCGCTGACGACACGATAAATTACTTTTTGTTACCTACCTTTGATATTTAAACCGTGTATTTCAAGGTCAAGGACCTTTAGTCTACTCAGAACTCGTTAAACGTTCATAGCTTTCACTTTCACCAGATAAGCAACGATGGTATTCTCTTTAATTCGCCCTAATCGCCCGCTGATGATGATACCGTAGCTATTGAAACGCGTTCGGTGTTTTTAATTTTTAATGTGTGGTACGTGGGTGTATTTCGTTTGTTACGTGTATTTATATTTAAACTGTAAGATTCATTCCTTTTTACTAATGATGACGCTGTAGTTGCTATTGGAACATTGAATGATTGTAAACATAGGAATATGAATCCACAATTTTAACACAAAGTATTAGTATTTTATCATGAATAAAATCATACTTTTTGGAGATTCTACTTTACGAAATATTTTTGTACCTGAATGCCTAACTTAGTTTGCAGATAAGGATTTTATATATTCACAACAGTGGTGTTATGTATAAGGTTCGTTAAGATTCACGTTTAACAACACGATTTAAAACCCAAACAATAAGTAATTTTAATGATTGTTAACAATATTATTGATTTAATACGTAATTATTTTATAAGATATGTGATGTCTATAAATCTGATTGTAAGACAAACACAAGCCAATCAGGAAAGTATGATCCAATTTCTTTTTACTGTACTTAGTAAAGATCTAGTTCAATAATGACTGTCATTCTTAGAACATTAAATCTAATTACTAGTAATTTAATTATTTTTTTGAAACTTAAAATATTCCTATCTATACGATCTTGCTTTAATAAATACAATTTTGTTTAGCTGTATTACAAACTATCAAATGATATTCATAGCAGCATGAATACTGACTGGGATATGAAGTATAGACTCAAGTAGCTTATGTAGCTTTGAGTCTAATAGATCAAAATGTACGCTTATTCATTTGAGGGGGACATATAAAGAAGTCTAGATGCTACTAAAGCTACTCTAGAACAGATCACCATACCACAACTCATACAAGTTGGAATTATTGTAAAGCAACACTAGAATCTGGTTAGACGCATTTAATATTTACAAGGTTCGTGTAACGATAAAAAGGTTAAAACTGTCGGATCAATTGACACTCGTCCGCAGGGATATGGAGCTATGCTTGTAAATATTTAAAACGTCCCTTGGTAACAAATAATTGTGTACATTTAAAAAAAAGGTTATGGTTGCTGGCGAATGTTTGTGGTAGTCATGGCTGTTCTCTACGGACAGGTGGATGTTTCTTAATAATGGTTTCTTAAAAACAGTGTGCTATTTCCTAAGAACGCCGTTTCCGTAAATGGCCTGCAAAAATTCAATAACCATATTCATGTTCAACTAATCTATGAGAATCATGATGCTCTCCATATTGGAGAAATCTTGGTAGCCGCGATGTGAACTGCTCCTTTACACACATTAATGTCTAATAATATATAAGTATGTGCTGGTAGGGAATTTCTTGATGGAATCTGGTTTCTCATATTATTCTGATACAGTGGCCAGATTAATTCTTTTTTTAGTTTGCTGTATCTTTGGATATATTTTTTTAATCTACATTATTCTACTCAAAACTGATGAAATAGAAGTTGCCATGATAAAGCCAGTGCGCATGTGCAAGTTAATAGTGGTCAAACGAGAGTAAATTTCGGGAAATAAGGAAACATTACATAAACACAGGCACAGATAGAGGCACTGACAGGTCAATTCGAATGCGACTTTATCTATCACACGAATCGTTTAGCCGTAATTCACCATTGTTACAAAAAGTAGATATCTAAAAAAAAATTATATTGATGCGATCATAAAACGCCATGACCGCGATGTTACTAGACATGAAATGTATTAGCATAGGCACAGAAACAGGCACATGCACATGCGATTGCACAGGCACAAATACAGGCAAAGATACATGCACAGGCTCAGGTACAGAATCGGACACAGGCACAGAGAAAAATAGAGACACAGGCACAGATAGAGACACAGACAGGTCAATTCTAGTGCAACTTTATATATCACACATGGTACCTAAAACGAATCGATTAGCCGCAATTCGCTATTGTTACAAAAAGTAGATATCTAAAAAGAATTAAATATCTAGAACCTAGAAGGCCATTACTTTGTCAATTAAAAAATTTTAATTAATGGTAACTGGATTTTTGAAAATGGAACGGTCATTTTTTTTTCATTTTTGTATCAAATGCTGATTTTTCCTCTTTCTGAACGATATAAATTTGTCGGTTGATTTCATTTAATTTCACAAATTCTGATTAATTTGCTGTATTTTTCAATTTTCAGTTTCTATGATGTCCTTTCGCTTCGTGGACTAGCAACTTACCTACATTTTAAACCCTTTAGTTAATATGTTTATGTAATTAATTTTTTGAATCTATGTCACATTTCAAATTTCAAAGTATTAATCTTTGTCTACGTCTTTTGTTGTGTTTTCCCCAGATCTTGAAGTGAATGCTTTCCCAACATTTCACTCAAATGTGTGGTTAAACTTTGTATGTTTTGCTTTTCGATTGTGGCATTTTTACCTTCCAATCTACATATGCGTATGTAGGTATAGAAGGTTATACAAGCGACGCTAAATCGACGTATCAGCTCATTTTATAACGTTCGTTCCAGTTTCGTCAAGATCGGCTATGATATTTGTGTGTGTTTTGGGAGAAATTCGGCGGCGAAAAGAGGGTTTATTAAAAACCGTTTTTGATTATTATCATATATTTCTAAAATTGCTGTATATTTCAGATGTATAAAAATACCTTAATTGTAAGTTTAAATTTTTTCTATATTTGCATAATAATTAATTTTATAAGAAAATGTGTAGGCATAATCTTTTAAGAAAATTTAATTTTACATAACTTTTCTTGATGAAGTTTCTTAATATTAACCGAAACATCTGTAAAAACTAAATGAACATGATTGAAAACGCTTAAACTGAATGACCAATATTATAGGAGCGGACAGCTTTAAAATTTTTAAAGATGGCATCTAGATGTCTATTAACCTCTATCTGGCATGGAGTTTTAAACGTCTGTTTGACATAGATTATTGTTTTTTCGTAATGAACTTATTATAAAAGAGGTTGCTTAATTATCCTACAAAAACTGTTATTACAGTTATTTTATTTTTTAAATTTCCATTTAGTAGGTTGGAAGGCCGTGTGTTGTTCCACATCAGATAATTTTCTATGGTGGTATTTAAATTTGTCAAAATGACAAGAAGTGCGTTGGACACGCTTTCACTAGGCGTAGTCGTACCATGCTATCTATGTTTTTTTAATTACCACCACAAAATGTTAACGTGTCATAATGATTTGGCTTAGGACTTTTTTCCTGACAAAGAAGATACCATAAACTTCCTAATTTCCCCCAGTTTGTTGACTGACTTATTATTTAATTGTGGAATTGTAATGGGGGTTATTATACTTGAAATTAAATAAGAATAAAGGAGAGGGTGCTTGAATTCAAGTTATGTTTACACTGCTCTAATGTATACATGGCGGCAAATTTGAATAACGGTAAGAAATTCTTTACGAAAAACTAGAAGATTTCTTTACTTCAGTACACTTGCATTGCCATGATGAAGAAAAGGACTATTTAATGAAATAAAATACATATTTATTGTAACAATTCAAAATAATATTTTTAATATAATAAAAATTTTTTCTCCAATTTTGTGTTGGTACTTACTCAGATTTTATGCTACTATATCAGAATTTTCTCCCAAATTTGGTAATATACTTTCTAACCGCTGTTTATAAACCTTGCCATTCATATCTTACCGCCGCAGTAAAATGCGGCGGTGCACACAGTACAGCAAGCTGCAAAAAAAGTAAAGACACACCTGCAACGTGTGCTGTATATGGAGGTTCACACCCCGCAAATTATAAGGGCTGTGAATACTACCATCGGTTATATAAAGGCCATCCTCACAACAATAATCCTACCAAATTTCCACCACAACGCGCAAATACAAGCTTGCTGTCAACACCAAACCCTACACATCAACGAAAAGTTGTACTGCTGCACTCTGTAGCAACACAAATAATATGCAACCAATACAAGACAATCATAACGTCAATAATAATACCAATAATAATGAAAATATCACTAATATGTTTAGTCAACTCATGAATGAATTCAAAACATGTTTCAACAACTTATTCAACAAAACAGCATGGTCTTGAACATGCTAACAATGCTGTCCGACAAAAATAATGGCTAAACTACTCAGGATAGCTTTTGGAACGCCAACGGTGTAACTCAACACAAAGAAGAAATTAAAATATTTCTTCACCAACACTTAATTGACATCCTTCTAATTAGTGAAACACATTTTACTGTGAGATCTTTCTTTAAAATACCTCACTATAAATTCTACCATAGAAATCATCCGGATGACACAGCCCATGCTGGCAGTGCAATACTAATAAAAGATACAATTGATCATTACGAACTACCGAATTACGCCGAAAACTGCTTACAAGCCACATCTATCACAGTCAAAGCGCTACCATATGATATTACTATTTCGTCAGTATATAGTCCCCCTCGCTACAACCTAAAAAAATAAGACTTCGAAGCGTTCTTCACAACCCTTGGTCCTAAATTTTTATCAGGGGGAGATTACAATTCCAAAAATACTCTATGGGGTTCACGTCTCAGCACCACCAAAGGCAGAGAATTGGCTGAAGTACTAAAAAAGAAAAATTATTCTTATTTATCCACAGGCTGGACTTTTTATCACTAATGGCATCTCACAGTCGTATATGGACATAGAACCTAATTTCGACCTATCATCGGATCATACTCCCATAATAGCAACAGTCAGTACAACTATAATAAACAACAAAAAATCAACAAAACTTCATAATGCAAGAACAAATTGGGACGTCTACAAAAGTAAAATTACCGACGCCATTAATCTAAAAATCCATCTCAAAACTCCCGAAGAACTAGAAGAAGCCACTAAGAACCTAATTATAACCTTGCTACAGGCAGCCAAACAAGCCACACCACAAGTGAACACTAATGAACGAATTTCAACTATTTCCCGAGATATTAAGCAACTAATAATTGAGAAGCGGCATGCCAGGGTAAGATGGCACACGAGTCATTCCCCAGCAGACAAAACCATATACAGCAAGCTCAAAATAAGTCATTCGAAGACTATATACTTAACCTCAATCGATATGACAACTCAATATGGCGCCCAATAAAAGCAACAGCAAAACCGACACAAACTAATCCACCAATTCGTAGGAACGACCCTACTCCGGGACCATGGGCACGAAGCAATCAAGAAAAGGCCAACCTCTTTGCTGAGCACCTTACTGAAGTGTTTAGTCCCCACGATGATGCTGAAGCAAATCCAGATATCCAAGACTACCTAAATACAAACTTGGATCCCACAGAACCTATCCAACCAATTACCCAAAAAGAAATCAAAAATGAAATTTCCCACTTAAACACTAAGAAATCTCCCGGAGCCGACCAGATTACACCAAAAATGCTGAAAGAACTTCCAAAGAAGGCTATCGTAATGATAACCTACATTTATAATGCAATTCTACGTCTACAGTATTGGCCCCAGCAGTTTAAAATCGCAGAAATCATATTGATAACTAAACTTGGTAAAAATCCTAACCATGTTTCCTCTTATAGACCCATCAGTCTGTTATCCACAATTTCCAATGTCCTTGAAAAACTGCTCCTTAGTCGAATTAGCCCCCTCCTTGAAGTAATCCCAGACCATCAATTCGGGTTTCGTCACCAGAATTCCACACTTCAACAGTGTCACCGAGTTTCCTGTCATCACTAAATCCCTGAAAGACAAGAAATATTGTTCTTCTGTATTTCTAGACATTAGCCAGGCCTTTGATAAGGTCTGACATGATGGTCTCCTTTATAAAATCAAATTAACCATACCGTCTTACTTTGAACTCCTCCAGTCTTACCTCGACAGTCGAAAATTTCAAACCAACTTAAATAGTGCATTCTCAAGTATCCACCCAATTCAAGCTGGGGTGCCACAGGGCAGCGTCCTGGGATCAGCCCTGTACTTATTATACACATCTGAATTACCTACCACTCCACACACCACAATTGGAACCTTCGCCGATGACACAGCGATCCTTGCCAACCATGAGGACCCAACCACAGCATCTTTATATGTACGAACCACCTCAACCTTATTCAACGATGGACCAACAAATGGCGAATCAAAATTAATGAAGCAAATCCACACAAGTGATATTTACTCTGCGCACAGGGCAATGTCCACCCAATTCTATCAAAAACGTAACTATTCCTACCGCATTATCAGCACGTTATCTAGGTCTACATCAAGAAATCAAGAAATTAAACTGAAAAGAGCACATACTAAAAAAGAAAAAACAAGTTGACCTTAGATTCAAGGAGCTAAATTGGCTGATTGGCAGAAAATCCCGATTGCCACTCGAAAACAAAATTCTCGTCTATAAAACAATCATCCGACCTATCTGGACTTATGACATCGAGCTCTGTGGCTGTGCGAGTAAATCTAACCTTGCAATTATCCAGAGATCTCAAACAAAAATCCTTCGTGCGATGATCGATGCGCCTTAGTATGTGTCCAACCAAATGATACACAACGACCTCAACATCCCTTTTGTCCAAGATGTCATTAAACAATACAGCATTAAACATCATGCCAAGCTAGAACTCCACACCAACCCACTCGTCCAACCACTCTTACAACAACACACCAACCGAAGATTAAAACGGAGCTGGCCCATTAACTTGAAATACGAAGCCGGAGAACTCTTCATTGGAAGAATTCTCATCCCGACACGTGGACTTTAGTGATAGATTAAGGTTCAATAACATCACATTAGCCCATAGAATGTAAATTCTGATTGCTAATAAATAAATATAATAAAAAAAAATATCTTCGTGATAATCCACTGAAAATTATTGATATAATAAATACACATAAAGAAATTACTAGTTTTTTCGATTCAAAGATCAATAAACCCCCGTCAACAGATACTGTGTTGCTACCAACATGAGCAACAATTAAGCGTTTCTCTTCGCTTGATGGGTCCCTAATACCTGTAGAGAGACCTCGATGTGGTGTCTTGGAGTTTTAATTGTTCTATCTTGCCACACTTTAGTTTTCACATGTCCAGCATTAACCCACGTTTCATCAGTGTTTTCTCCCTTCACGATATTTCTTAATTGACAAATATTTTCTTCTGCAAAAAACAATATCAGGTTTTTCAATGAACATAGTTTTTCGTGATAGTTTGTCATATTTAAGTTGTAACTTTAGGAGTATTCGGTATAACGACGAATTGCTGAAGTTTGGAAGTGGATCGTCATTTTATATACATTCAATAATTTCACTACGGTTAGTAATTCATTTCGAAAAATAAAATGCACGAACATGTCGTCATGTAGCAGTTTCTTTAAATTCTTGAAGTTTGTCATATTTTGTTGAGCATTTTCAAGACTTTGGTGAACGTGCAGTACCTGAACCTTCAATTTCTTTAATGAAACTCCATACAGTGTTTTGTCCGATATCAAGTTCGATAGCAGTTAGTTTCACCGCTGAGGTTTTACTCATACTTTCAACATTTTTCAATAATATCGTAT
This sequence comes from Vesta saturnalis, assembly GCA_036346205.1. Classification (NCBI taxonomy): domain Eukaryota; kingdom Metazoa; phylum Arthropoda; class Insecta; order Coleoptera; family Lampyridae; genus Vesta; species Vesta saturnalis. The sequence continues at coordinate 992,152 of JARFJB010001973.1, forward strand.
TTATTAGCACCCCACTTTTACTCGAGTCATTAGTGGTAATCTACATTAAAGCTACTTTAGGCTAAATAAGATAAACTAAACAATATTTCCTACTTATTCGGCCCACATCAAAATATGAATATATCTTTCTTTCACAAAATACACTATACATACACATGGTTGCTTCAATTATTTTTACAACTACAACATTCAAAGAAAAACAGGAATTTTAATTTTTCGTTTCTTTTCACTTGTAATCTCCCTTGTGCGTGGACTATTTCCGTTCACACATGTTTTGAAAGTTATCCCCAGTCAAAGACGAGGGACGATTTTCTTAAAACATACGTAAACGAGAAAAAATTTCCAGTAATTAATTAAAGCACATGGGGGATTCAGTAAGAAAATTTCACACCTAAAAAATTTTAAAAGTAATCAATTTGTTTCATTAATACCAAAAATGTAAATTTTCGTATTAAATTAAATTAAACATAAACTTTTTCTCCAGCCACTTTTATCTTTATATTCATTTGCATTTCACTGCATTTTTGGGAACCCCTTATTTATGTCGCTATCACTATCAGACAATGCCATTTTATACAAAATGAGTATTATTCTATTTGAATTTTACCTCTATAAATTTGACTCAAATGTGACAAACGTTAGTGAAATAATGTGAACATAGATGGTGGCACCGGTGAAAGCAAGTCGATTTCTGTTCATCGAAGATTTTCACTAAAAACATTTAAAAAGTTTACACTTGCTTAAAACGAAAATAAAAAGCAAAATTGTATTGAATATCGTTGAATTGGGTGACTTGGAACAGTTTGCAACTTCCAGATTTGATATTACTTTATTTAACATGCTTTCACTGTCCCAAGTCACCCGCGGGGTCGGGTCACTTGGGACATGCCTTAATGTTTATTAATGCTCCAAGTCAAATGCACGTAGGATGACTTGAGACAAGAAAAACCGTTTTTAAAAACACTGGAAACACGTAAATTAGCTTAAGAGACAATGCACATCCAAAAAGTACAAAACATTGGTTTTTCAGATAAACATTTTAATCTTTCTAACAAAACCATAAAAATCATAAATTTTACTCTTAATGTATTAAGTACCCGTACAAACAGTCTTTAGAGCTTAAAAATAATTCATACCTACGAATTATGCCACTTAAACTATTTTAGAGCACATTATTAACTTCAATTTCCACTGTAAACAAGTGTCGTCCACGCTTTACGAATGTTTGTTTCTGTCGTGTTATTACATGAGATTCCTCAACATCAGCAATGTCTGGGATATCTGGAAACACATAGATACTCTATACATTTGAAATCCTTCTCATAACGCTACAGACTAATATCGAGTCTGATTTGATTTCTACTATCTGTCCAACAAATTTCTTCTGGGTTCTTCTATTGCTTTGAGCCCTGTATGTTCATATTCCTTAACTATTTACAGAGTGTCTGACGAATCCTGTACTGAATAATTGTCTGAATCAGATTCCGTGTAGGACTTTGGGTTCAATTGCTTGGTAGAATTTTTTTTCGTAGTTTGCTTCGACGCTGATGGGAAACCTTCTTCTACGGCAACATAGTTTTGTGTACTTTTTGGGAGATATGAATAATCCTCTGTTTATAGGTCGGTCACGCTGGCACTTGCTAAAACGTTTAATTTCTTTTGATTTTGCTTTTGTGGATGCATTTCAAATGCATTATCGCTGAGTTAGCCGCTCCTGTTTGCGACACTTCATCGGGTATACGTTTCAACATTTGGTTTTTGTCGATAGGATAAAGTTTTGCTGTTCTCATCCAAATGTTTCAATGCACTTCGAAAACGTCTTAGAAATATGTCTTTTGGAACTGTGCCTCTATTGTTTTAATTTCCAGTCAATGAGTGTTTTCCCTTTAAGTGCTTAAAATAAGCAACGTCTAACGGTTGGCATATGTGAGTGGAGTTTGGGGGTAATAAAATGAAATGGATATTATATTATTCTCAACACAGCTCTCAATAACCCTTATACTTAAGTGGCTGGCCAAATTATCTCCTGTCAATCCTTTACGACTTTCTTTTGCACATTTTTGGAAATACCGCAAAGCAACGGTAAATTACAATTTTCAAATATGGTCTTCGTAACCCTTCCACTCTTGCTTCGATTATATCTTGTTTCACGTGGTCTATGTACGAAGTATAAACGTGATAGGTTACCGGAGACACTTCTAGCGAACTCGATTTTTACCAGGATGGTCGGTAATATTCGTTCCATCATAGCTAACAATTAAATCAGGCTCCACATCTTTCAGACTTCGCCTAATTTCACCACAATATGCATTTATACTGGTATGGTTTACCTCTGCTCTGAAGAGTTTAATATTTTCACACCACCGTTGATTTAGTATCGCTTTGTGCCTCTGAAGAAATCCAGGAACCCACTCTCTGCCAGGTCAATTTTCCTTCTTAAATTTGATAATTCCTCCAGCATCGAAGTAAGTTTTGGCAAGACCCCATAAACTATTTACCGTCAGTGGGAATCCCCATTTACATGCTAAATCCAGGTTTTGAACCAGTTTATTTCCCTCTTCTGAACTCAACGCTGTTTGCCAACCCAGTGATTTCATGTTCTTATTAATTGCTTATCATTGAATTTTTAATTTCGAGATACCATACTTTTTTGAAAAAGCTCGCAGAGATGATTTTTTTTGCTTTTTACACCTTTATGGCTTGTTCTAATTTTTCTGTCTCATGATCAGCTCTACGCTTTCGATTGACTAAGCTCTTTTTGTATTTGCCAATGATTATGTTCTGCAAAAAAGAATAGTAGCGATTAAAATCAATAACGGAAACACTAAAACAAAACGCAACTTAGTTGTTTGTCGATATACAACAAATTGAAGATGACTAGGGACTTGTCCCAAGTCATCTGCATAAACAAAGTTGTTTATATTTAAGTTTATTTTTTTAATGTTTAGTTATACGACAGATTAGTATATTATGGGTAAAACTATTCCGAACGGCTGCACTCTGCCGCCGAGTAACGGTGAGTAGATTCATGCGCGGTGTTGCCAGATAAATTCCAGTGAAAAGGTGAAGTTTTATCCCAAGCCACCTGACTGTACCAAGTTACAGGATTTTACGGAATTAGTACTTATTTATGACTAAGAACGTTGTTTGTGATGATTGATGAACATGCGAAAACTTTAAAATTACATTCGTTGAAGTAATGACATCCCATGAACATCATTAGCACAAACTTGAGGTTTAGTGAAGGTCAAATTACTTTTTGTACCAGGACTAAAAATAAATTACTTTTTGTAAAGTTGCCATGGAGACACCGAAGAATCCCGAAATCAGTCACATTTGCTCCATTAACATTACTGTTTAAGATTTTCACGACTTAATGAATTCTAATAATGCTAAATGCTGAAAATGTAAATCTTGCTTATCAGGCTCTTCAGAGATTAAACCTAAAACAGTAGCTCCACATGGTGAAACCGCTTTAGAGCAATCAAGTTTGGTCACAAAATAAAAACTTGTTAAAAGAAAACAGTGAAGCTAAATGACTTGCAATATACGCGTAACTATTGTTTGGAAATAATTCCCGAATTAAAAATGAAAATGTATGTAATGTAGCTACTGAAGTTGCGAGAGCAGTTGGATTTTCCCTGGATACAACTATGATTGATACTTGCCACCCTCTTACTAAGAAAAATCCTAATCCTCCTTATGAACCAAGAGCAATTATTTTAAAGTTTGTAAGCAGTTCCAAAAAAAAATGCATTCTTAACATGTTAACGAACCAAACGTAAAATTTGTGTTGGTGAGTTAAGTGAAACGTTCTCGCGAATACGAAATACTAACCCTAGAGGCAGTAACTATATTAACGAATCATTAACTAGTACTAATCGTATTCTATTTGCACAAGCAAGATTGTATGCTAAACAACACAATATTAAATATGTATGGATAAGAAACGCAGGTATTGCTATGAGGAAAACTGATAACAGTAGTGTTTATCATTAAGTCACCTGGTGACTTCAAGGATGTATTATAAATATAAGTAATTTCTGTATAACTTATGTACTCATATCCCTTGTATTTATAAATAATCTACTTTTATTGTTAGTTCGGTTTGATAAATCCATTCCGAAGTGTTATTTTAATGTTAGAATGATTATAAATTGTTTATTTTAATGAATGTCGAAATTTTGTTTTTTACGTTATATTTAGTGATAAAATAGATTAGTAGTAAGCTCCATACAATGCGTGTATTATATCTATTATAAGACATTTAAGTTGCCACAAAATGTAATGTCGTTGCCGGTTATTTATTGGTTTTATCAAATGACAATAATATCTAAAGATTTCTCATTTAAATGTAAGGTATATTTTAAGCTACTTCTGAGACTTGAGGGGAGCATGTTTTGTCTGCAAGTTATGACGTGGTTGGAAACTTGGCTCTCTTGTACTGTTCTAGACCACATGTTGCAAATTCCTGGAGATACATTTGTAAGGAAAGATAGGCTGAAGATTCTTTTTGTTGTTTATTATTTAATACTAATGAACTCGTGTTTTTGAGTGATTTTAACATTGATTTTAAAATTTAATGAATCCAAATGTTCGTGACGCGTTTGGTTTTAATCAAATAATATCGTAACCTACAAGTATAACTCAAAATACTTTCACCCTAATTTTGACTTCATTATTATACAAGATAAATATTTTAAAAGTATTAATTGTGGTGTAATTGATATGCAGCATATTTCAGATCATTCCTTTATATTTTTCGACTATCCTGTGTGTGATATTTTAAAAAAAGCGTTCGGAGTTATATACCTATCGCAGTTTTAATGATTTTATTTACCCAGATTTTCACATTTTATCTCGAATCCTGTTCGCAACACTCGCCCTTCTGCTTTATGGAAAGAACTAAAAAAAATTAGATATCTATAAGCCTAATTGTCCTCAAATATCCACCCATTTACAAGACTTGAATCAAATGAAGTTTAACACAGTTAATTCTAACAGTGATACTGAGCTTGTAAGATTTTATAGATTTTTATGCACAATTCCGAATTTAACTTTTGTAGAATATCAGAATCCATAATTTTAAAACATATAATCAGTATAAAAACAAATGACTGGTATACGGGCACTTGTCGCCGCAATTTTTTTTTTGTCACGTCACCCTGGGGGCACTGTAACTTTCACATTTTATATATGCCCACGTGGGCAGCCATTTTTTGTCGGTCAATTTTGTTATCGGCCATCTTGTTGATTAAGGCCCTAATGCAAACTTATAAGACAGCTATAAGAACTTGTGTTACGGTCTGCGCCCTCTCGTCGTGGCTCACTTGTTGCGAAATTTGAATTTGTTTGTAGGTCCATCTAGTGATGTATGGACTAATGAATATCTTTTTTCAGTAATAAAGGTAGCGTCACTTAACGGTATATTTCTAGGATTAATTAAGGATTGTTGGTGGCGTCATCTATCGGTGCATGGATTAATGAAAATTTTCTGCAATAGAAGTTGATCATGCACGCCTCTCTCTCGTTTATTCGTTTCTCTCCCGGCTTTTTCTCAAACAAACAAATCAATCAATCAGATAAATCTCAATCAATCAACTAAATCAATATCAATAAAACCAGATCATACCTTACGGTTTGCGGCAATCAGCTTACAGTTAAACAAATACTTATTTGGTTTAATTAATTACAGCTTGCTTGCTCAAAATCAGCCACGCTTCAAAATATCAAATTGCTATAACGGAAATAAGAGACAAAAGGTTTTAACTGTTTATTATTACATGCGAATCAATAACTACGTTTAAAACCAACAAATACCTACCGCAAAATCCTATTACTTGAAAAATAGCGTAACACTCGCACCTTTATCTAATTAACTAAAAAAAGAGTAGAGGTCGAGTCTGTAGAATAAGAGCTGATGCAGAGTTGGTTGGTTTATGACATCTTCCTCCTATAATAACACATTACAATCTTTATTGGTATTTTTGTGAACAATATCAAGTAAAATACATATAAAAAATAATACGCATACCTTCAGATGTGTTTTTCTTTCGACTGTTTTAATAATAACTGGCTATTGACTTTCCCATTGTTCAGAAATTTGAAGAATGTAAATATACAAACCTAATTATCTCTATCGTCCTTATTGCAACTCGTATTTACCTTTCCGGCGCAGAATCCTAACACAAGTTCCTATACTTGTTTTATAAGTTACCATTAGGGCACCTTATTAGAATACTATTTATAGTTAAGGGGGCCAGGACGAGGGATTTAGACCCTAATACAAGTTCCTATACTTGCCTTATGAGATAGAATTAGGGCCCCTTATTAGAATACTGTTTCCAGCCAGACATGGGGGCCACGGCAGGGTGCGAAGGCCCGTGAGCAAGTTCCTATATCTGTCTTATTTGATTAACATTTAAAAATCCCAGGGTCGACCGCTTCTACAAAATATCAATAATTCAGGGTCATATCAAATACCTTGTAATTTATATGTGCTAATATTAGTGATTCACTGAACCAGTAACAATAGAAAATATCTCAAAGTAAAATAGAAAACGTACTACTCCCTCGAAATCAGGTAAAGATAAATTCAAGAAGATGAATACGGTACATCTTCTGAGAACGAGGAAGAAGGTTCGAAAGCGTGTGTAGTATTTCCAGGGTCGTGCTGAAAACAGCTAATTTAACAATAATCTTATATCTGTGTAATAATAATAGTAGCAAATAAAAATTGTATATTATCCTACAATATAATCGTTCAAGATGAAAAACGATGAGATAAATGAGGTAAAATGTATCTTAAATCTTGATAATAGCGATGCTCTCTATGACATTTCAAATAAGCTAATTACGTCACTCTTATTTGCGATTACAAAATTTAAAAGTGTTTAAGCAGTATGGCTATTAAATCCCTGCTGGTAAAAGCCAATATAATGTGAATACATGTGTGTGTGTGTAATTGAACATGCAAATAAATCAGGCATAATTTTTTTTTAATATATATAGGTGATGACCGCTTAGATAGAGAATCCGCCTGCAAAAAAAAGCGCCATTGCATCAGGGTGGAAATGATTATTATTTTATCTAATATTTAATTTAGACCTTAGTGTATTTTGCAGCAGCAAAATTTTAAAATATTTGTAAACACATTAATTAATACGATGTCAACGGCTGATTGCTACTTTCCATTCATAATGAAATTGTATAACTTTAATAATCATAACTGCATTCCATAAAAACAGTTTTATCGTATAGATAAAATCATTTTAAATGTATGTTGTAAATAACAACCATCGTTTTATACAAATTCACATAAGGTCGCTCTAAGTAGTCTGCGAAATGGGAAAGGTAAATACGAGTTGCAATAAGGGTGATAGAGGTAATTAGGTTTGTATATTTACATTCTACAAACTTCTTAATGATGAAGGTATGCGCATTATTTTTTATATGTATTTTACTTGATATTGTTTACAAAAATACCAATAAAGATTTTAATATGTTATAGGAGAAAGAAGTCAAACTAACCAACTCTGCATCAGCTATTATTCTACAGACTCGATCTCTTCTTATTTGATTAGTTAATTGGATTAATAGGATTATGCAGACGTATTTATTGGTTTTAAACTTCGTATTTATTGATTCGCATATAATAATAAACGGTTAAAACCTTTCGTCTTTTATTTCCGTTGTAGCAATTTGGTATTTTGGACTGTGGCTGATTTTGAGCAAGCAAGCTGTAATTAATTAAACTAATTCAGTATATTTTGAACTGTAAGCTGATAGTGATTCCTATACCCGCTTTCCCCAATCCTCAACCCATCCGCTCTCAATCCTCGAGGTATTGAATCCGCAATATCCCCAAATCCATAGACACCCAGAAATCCTTTCTCAACTTCATTAACTCCCCTTCCCTTGCCGGACGGTACATAGCTTAGGTTGCGACACCACTGCGGCGGTTCCACCGTCAGCCTAGTCCCAACTTTCCGGTCCCCATCCCTCCAACTCCACACTTGGACTTACTTTGCCGGCGTGATTCGTCACCTAGCCGAAGAGATCCGGGATGCGATCGATCTTCCACACGTGAGGAAGGCCGTTTGCATCACCTCTAATGCGACGAACACTCCCTAGAGTATCTCCTCGCACGCGGTGTCGTCACGTTCGGGCGACACTACAGTTGCAAACTCACCCTTATCCCTCAACCTCTCCCAAGCATTGTTCCACCTGCACGCAGGTGGGGAATACCGCTGAGGAGTGTTATACCCGTACTATCCGTTGCCCCAACTGTGGTGAAAGTCACAGATCCTCCTCCTGCAAATCCTCGGCTAACCAAATGTGTAACAACTGCGGGGAAGCTCACCCCTCCTATTCCTTCAAGTGCCGGAAGCGGCGGGAACCTCTCAGTTCTCCGTCGAAGATGGCATCCTTCAAACTTATCCTGTCTTCCGAAGAGTCTGACTGGGAAGACACAGTCCACCTTAAACCCTCTTCCGACACCGAATCCCTATCCATCAAAGACTCCATACAAGTTTTCACCCACTACCTCTTCCAGATGTTCCCTGACCGGCGAAAGGGTTGTCCGAACCCTAGATTCGCTATCCCGAAACTTCTTCGTCTGCGTATCCGGTACGCGGATGAAGGTCGCCGCAATCCGCCAACCCAATCTTTAACTCCCTCCAAATATCCTAGCAGGGACCGTTAATGACAGGGGCGTTCGTCGGTAACGCCCCTTACTTAAATACTTTTACACACACACACACACACACACACACACACACAAATATACATCCTTTCCATAACAGAAACAAAAGTCACACCTAGATGTACACTTAGTATCAACACATTTCACACCTACGTAAAATAGCCAACACAGAACCGCCCTCTTAACTAAAAATTGCTTCCCATCCACTACTTTTCAACTTCCCGTGCATCTACAGCATTTCGAATGCGTTGCTGCGACAGTGCACTTTCCCACTCCTATAGTATTTATTTCATACTACAACCCGCCCGGCCACAAAACCCTATCCTATGACCTCTTAATCTACGCCTCTTGCCTCCCTAATGCAGTTATCCTGGGTGATTTCAATGCCTGCCACTTCCAATTCAGTGGCACCGCAAGTGATGGCAACGGTAACAGGCTACCATCGGATCTGTTGCAGTTGCCGCTCTTGTGAAACGCTAACGCACGGTCAACATATTTCGAACACTTATGTGCCTCAACAGTAGATCATATAGTTTCCGAACCCATAGCTCACTATTTCTATCGTGAGTGCTTTCTAGGCACCGCGATCACATCAGATCACATACCACTACAGCTCCCCCTACACCTCCTCAGTACACAGTCATTAAATATTAAAGAATGTGTTGTCCTGCAACTTTCCCTTCCCACACCTAATCTTTAGACGACCCAAGATCTCGAGAGAGCCATTAGAGACCTAACTTCCGTAATTACGGAAGCGTTCGATATCCCTCTACCATTAAAAAACCACGACATTTCCCACAAACCGCTCCCACAGAACATGTGAACTGGATCAAAGTGAAAAGAAGAATCTATCGTCAATTCTTGCTATCCTGGGATTCGGCTCTCAAGACCGAATACAATCGCCTTAACGCCCGAATCAGGCGAGAAGCAAACAAATACGCCGAAGACTCCTAGACCAAAGCCACCTCCCAAAGCCGATTTCTTTGGTCACCACGTCCAATCCATTTTCCGATCCCCAGATGATCCTCAATTCGATAACCGCTTCAAGGCACTCCATGAGGGTCGCCTTGAAGAATTCCACAACCTTAACCTTTCTGAAATCCATCACGATAACGACAATCCCTTTTATGTCTTCATCACGCCCGACCAGGTCCACACTTATTTCAAAAGAGGAAAAAATTCTGCCCCAGGTCATGACGGCCTAAACCGCAAAATCCTTCATCACTTACCCCACCAAGCCCTCCTATTACTCTCGAACATATACTACCAACGCCAAATCCTATCCCATTTCCCGACGGACTGGATATCAGCCACCACCGTCATGATGCCGAAACCCCACGCCGACCTCACCTCACCCGCTTCCTATAGACAAATCTCCCTCCTGAGTTGCCTCGGAAAATGCTTTGAACAGATTCTAACCAGGCCGCTAGAATTCAACGACCTCCCTCCTAATAGCCAATTCGGCGTCCGTCCGAACCGAACGTGTCACGATCCCTTGTTGAAGCTAATTACAGACCACCAGGACATTCAATCACACGTAATGTAATCTGGCTGTATTTCTGAACATTAAGCAAGTATTCAACAGGATCTTGCACGCCGGTCTCTTGCAAAAAATCCGAAACCTCAACATTTCCGACTCATTCTCCAAACTCATACTCTCGTACTTGACCAATCGGTCAATTCGGGTAAAAGTAGGGAAAACCTTTTCCGATCCTTTTCAACCTACACTAGGCGTACCGCAACGTTTTGCATTAGCCCCTATCCTTTACACCATCTTTGCATCAGACATTCTTAAAGTTACACAACCCGGAGTAGTCGTTGCACAGTTTGCGAATGACAGCCTTCTGGGCGGTTAATCGGAACAGCGAAACGGCCTTCCCCTTCATATCCAAAACCCTACGGGACTCTTCCAACTAGGCCAACCGGTGGAGAGTCTGCGTCAATTCCTCCAAAACCCAAACAATCCTCTTCCGACATCCTAATTACACCGAAGATAAGTTCCCAAAGCTTGCCTCCAGAAATGTTTCCCTCATCCTACAACAAGATGAAGTCACCTACCTAGGAATCCTCTTTACTAGAACCCTCAATAGGATTAGAAACAGCGCAATCCTACTGGGACACCTACCACCTACAAAACATACATCCGCCCTGTTATGGATTTCCGAGCACCCATATACCACTCAGGTACCCTAGTGACCTCACAACACAACAAAAAAACATACCACTAATCACACACAGAATCCGAACACTTCAGAAACACTTCGCGCATAAAAGAATTTTCGGCGATACTATCCCAACCAAAGAAATCCTTATCACTCGCTACAACTATAGTTTTTTCCAATTCCCATAAAGGAAACCTAAACTAAAATTCAAGCATTCCCCCCGTGATCGTTACACAACTCCTTGACGACCTCCCCAAGGAGTTAGAAGAATCCCTAGATAACATCCCATATGCCCTCCGCATCCCCCCGTCTATTGGCGACCTGGCATGATACCGGACAACGAATCGAATTAACCACTCAAAGCGGGCTACACCCCACTAAACAAAAACACACTTAAACCAATTAATACATTTTCAAATATTCAAATAAATCTAAATCTTTTTTTGTTTTTTTTTACACCAAAAATATCCACATCTCATGATTATAAACTATACAATAACACAAAACATCGCAACGCCATAGGCATGAGCATACTAACAAAAAAAAATCTCAATGTAAAATTAAATTTTTCTACAAACGTCAAAAAATGATGTGGGTCGCGCATTAATAACGATATGCGAAACGACACTTTTTTTTGATTTTCCTACATTACCGTAACAACGTGCGCGAAATAGTGTGCGATATACATATTTGGCGCACTGGATGTAAACTCTATGAGATTATTGTATTTTAACTGTCCTGGTCCTCAATCAAGCAAAAATCCAAGAAAAAAATTATTTAAAACAATTTTAAGGGATATACATACTTGATGGTTGTAGAAAAAATTTTGTTTGTAACACGTGCGCGATCTAATCTCGACTAATTTTTTAACTCTGCTGCGCCTCGCTAAAAAGCTCAATTCTCGATCACAAAAGTAGCATTTCGCGCTCTAGATACAAAAATGACTATTTAAAACATTTTTATATTATTAGTTTTATTATGGAATTGCTTGCTTCTTCATTTAAATTTCTCATTATTTTCAATGTAATTTTTGTGTAAATTTTCTACTATATTCATCAAATTTTATTTTGTATTGCCTTCGTTTTTGACCATATCTTATTTTATTTTGTCAGTATTCAATTTTTGTATAGGTTTTCTACTATTTTATTGCGATAATAACGAAACATTATAATTGTATTTCTGCCTTTTTTTTGTAATTTTCCACCTTTTTGCATATTTTGTTTTTATATTTTTAATGTCACAAAAGATTCTATTATATTATATCTATAAACGGATGCTGTTTTTTTTTATAAATTTTCTTTGAAAAATCAATTTTGTCACAATGTTATATTACAATAGCCGGATTTGTTTGTGAGCGGTACACATTTGCACACGTTTGCGGAGACATGGCATCGCTGGCGTTGTTTGCCATAAGCACTGTACTACACTCTCACCCCCGAACGTTGTATAGTACGTTATGAAAATAGCAATATTAAACAAAATAGCTTTTAAATGGAGAATATTTTTTTGTTAAAATAATTGGGTGTTGTAATGTACAATTATTGATTAAAAGCAATGGTTTAGTTGTTGTATCCTATCTAAATACGCACAGAAAAAAGTACATATATATGAATGACAGTCGTTTTTAATTCTTATGTATTAATATATTTAATTGCTTTTAATTTAATTTTTTATCAATCATGACCCCTTAATTATGGTAAACAGTTACATAATACAATCTTTGGCCGTTCTGTAATCAAACATGTTTTTTTATGATTACCTAAGGAAAAACTATTTAAGAGACACAACACATTATTTCGATACACTAAAGTTATGGCGAATAGAATCATCTGGTTCGTTACAGTATTCCTGGTAACTTTAACCGTTACCTTAGCCGCTCCTACAGAAAATAATGAGGTTACCAAGTAAGAATAAAAAGTTAATTTAAATATAGTACTTATAGTTGTTTGCACTTACAGATGTACTACTGAAACAACATGTTCTTCAGATAGTTGTAAACGTGCGACTGAGGAAGTACTAAAGATGATTGATACTTCAGTTGAGCCCTGTGACGATTTTTATAATTTTGCTTGCGGTGGTTATTTAAAAAACAACGAAATACCATCTGATCAAGTTCAAATTAGTCAAATAGGAGACATTACTAATCATGTATCGGATCAATTACACGATTTAGTAGTCGAACCAATAAAAGACACAGATCCCAAATCGCTAAAACTTGTGAAAAATCTCTTCCAAACTTGTATGGATACAGAGACACGAAATAAACATGGATTAACACCGGCAAAGGAGTTATTAAAAAAAATTGGTGGTTGGCCGGTAGTAGAAGGTGATGAGTGGAAGGAAGAAACACACGTGACAAGAAAATTAATGTACAAACTTAGAAAATTTGGATTAGATACATCTACGTTTATTAGCACCACTATTGTACCACACGCAAAAGATTCGACAAAAAGGATTATAGCTGTAAGTTTTTTTTTTACTGAACCAGTTTTCTAAATATTTTTGTGTCAGTTAGCGCAAGTGGAACTTCCAATACCTAGCTTAGAAATAGCGCAAGGTTTCAATAGTAAAATCGTAAGAGCTTACCATAAATATTTAGTAGACTTGGCAGGATTGTTTGGAGCAAACAAAGATACAGCGACGGTAGAATTTAAAACTATGATTGAATTTGCAATGGAATTACAGAAGGTAGGATAACATCTTTACAATTTCATATAATTCTTACATATCACACAGATTTTAATACCACCTGAAAATCTTCGTGACTTAAGCGCATCGACCAATATTATGACAGTAACTGAACTTCAGAAAAGATTTCCTTATCTAGATTGGGTAGAATATTTAAACAATATGTTTGCCATTTCTGACATAGAAGTAACTGAAGAGACTCTTGTGGATGTTGGAATGCCCAAATATTTTACTGATTTAGAAGGACTTTTAAAGAAAACGCCCAAAAGGTACATTTACATTTAATCACAGTATACATTTTTACGTGTCCCGAATGTTTTATAGAGTACTGGCCAATTACGCAGTATCCATAGCAATTGTAGGAATAGCAAACACATTATCCAGCGAAGTAACAGATCGTATTGACGAGTATATAAAAGAAGCATTAGGCACAACTTCTGTTGCAGATAAGTGGAAAGATTGTATACAAGTTGTTACAACCAAGTATACTTTATGTCAATGTAGTAGTACATTTTTGTAGTGCTGTTAATGTATTGTAGATTAAAAATTGCGACGGCAGCTGTATACGCTCGTAAATATTTTAGCCAAGACGCAAAGGATAATATTAAACAACTTGTATCGCGTTTACACAAAAAATTCTTAAGTATGTTGGAAAAGGTAGATTGGATGGACGATGCGACTAGAAATTCAGCATTGGAAAAAGCTAAAGCTATCGAAGAGCATGTTGCATATCCAAAAGAATTGTTAGATGACAAATTATTAGATGATTACTACGCAACGGTATTATCCTTAATAATGGAAAACAAACATTAAATCACAATCTTTTTAGTTGGATGTCTCAAATAATTACATGCAATTTCAACTAAATATTGTGAAGTTTACTCAAGATCATATGTTTAAAAGTTTTGCGCAACCATTAAATAGAAACGATTGGAAAGAGCACAGTGTTTCACATGAAGTAAATGCATATTATCATGTTTCAGAAAATTCAATAAGTAATAAATTCTTTTACATGCAATAAACAGTTTATTTTTCTTTATTTTTTAGTCATACCAGCAGGAATTCTTCAAGGAGCTGAGTTTAAAAGCGACAGACCAGATTATATGAACTTTGGTGGCATTGGTTTTATTGTAGGACATGAACTGACACATGGTTTTGATGACAAAGGCAAACAAGTTAGCAAGGATGGACAATTACATAATTGGTGGAGCAAAGAAACCGAAAGAGCTTACCTTGATAAAGCAAATTGCATTTTGTATCACTACGGAAATTACACAAACAAAAAATTGGACGCAAGCGTAATTTACTTACTGTAATGTGCATTGCATGTATAACATTTAAAAATTATCATTGTTTTAGTTAAATAGTCCTATCACATTAGGAGAAAATATTGCTGACAATGGCGGTTTTAAATTGGTTTATGAAGCTTACCAAGAAACAGTAAGGTCTAAGGGACTTGAAAAATGTCTTCCAAATTTGAATTACACACCTAACCAAATGCTTTGGATATCCTTCGCAAATGGATGGTGTACAAAAACGAGGGATGAACAGTTGAAAACTGAAATGTTAAGCAGTGATCATTCTCCTGCTATGTATAGAGTCTATGGAGTAGTTGAGAATTCACAATACTTTGCAAAGGATTTTAATTGTCCTGCAAATACGAAAATGAATCCAAATGATAAATGTTCATTTTGGTAAATAAAGTTTTATGTTTAGTACAAAATGATCTGTTATTAAAATTTTAACTAAAATTTATTGGGTATTGGATTTTCAACAAATTTCGGGTATTCGTTTATAGGTGGTTGCCAGGTTACGATTGCTAGGATCGGAATATCTCATCGCGATAATGATAACGAGTTAAATAATAAATGTTACTTACATATCAGAATATCTTCACAAAAATATAAGAATATTTGTGTTTCTATCCTTTTCTCACAGTATTCAACATAGAACGCGATATTATTGATAATCATAAATCATAACGTAACTCAGATAATTAGTTCTTAAGGATAAAAATACCTTACTCTATTTACGAAAGAAGTTGACATAATTCTTTACAATTAATACTTATCTACTACATTTCCTTCCTTTCTGGTAAAAAGTAAACCTAACCTACATTTTTTTTCCTCCTTACATGCTTTGCAAATTTTACATAATTCCATAACGTTGTGCATTTTTATTGACATATAACCCATTAGATCCCATAACTTTTTTTACTGAAATATTTTGATGAAACTTGCTAAGAGGGTTTAGTTTGGCTCTAGGAACATAACAAAAATAGCAAAAAAATTATATTTTTGGCCAATTTTCTAAAATTTGGTGATGCAGTATGGCATCACTGAACACTAATGGGCGGTGATCTGTACTACCACAATTAAGTGACTTCTTGTACTGTTGATGCAAATAAGAAATAAAAGGATACGAAATAAATACCACTCCTGTTTTAAACAAAGGCAGATACACTTAAAACTTTTTTAACATTATTTTGTTACAATTTGGTATGAAATAAGGAAAAACAGTCAACACATAATTCAACTTTACATGTGCTATATATTGTTCGGGTCTGTGATTTACAATTAATTCCTGCACACCTTTTACGGCTCTTCTACGGGGTATGCACGACGTGTCGTCTAAAACTGTCGATGAAGATATGTATCTCCTACAAGGTCCAGTGTTTCTTCTGAAATCTGCATATGGAGTGAGGTACGTGTGGGGAATGCTCTTTCGGAATTCGAGATGTTCAGTCATTTATTTTTTTATACAAGATCCGTCAATTTTTAAATCCGGCATCAATATTCTATTAGAACAAAGGCCACCACCATTTCTTATTTCTTATACAGATCCAGTAAGCTTGATATTCTGATCCATTAAGTCTGTTCCCCCCATGTTTCTGTTGTACCTATAAATCAAGCGAGGCATCTGCACTGTAATGTTTTTTTTCTGTTCAGGTGAGTACCGTTGTACTGGTGTGGTTGGCTTAATTCCGAACAGAGTTGAACCAACAGTAACAATACCATTATCCTTCCATTAGGCAAAAGGTACTCCGTCATTTCGTTCAATCGCACTAGCCACTGATCCTTAGTTTTCTCCTTGAAAATCTTTTTTTCTGGAAAATTTTAATATTTGGGAAGAACACAGAAGTTCTGACATCGTTTTTGTTCGAACATTACTATTCTTATTTTTTTTACATTCTGTGGTTTTGTTTTTTCTTTACATTCCGTTTTATGCATCCTGTTTTCTCTAAATGTCCCTCTTGTCCTTTTTCTGTTAAAAAAAAACGAATAAGCTGGGAGAACAAAACAAGTTATCCAGCAAAATATCGTACATTACCCGGAAGTTCATCTAATAATGTCAGTGGTCGAGCAGATGCTTTTTCAAAAACATTATCACGAAATAGGTCTATCTTTTGGGTTTTACCTTGGTCTAGATCGAAGTTAACGACCTATCCATCAGATGAATTTATGTACCACATTTTACACCTCAATCTTATTGGTATTCCCTTTATAAACTGCTTCATCGGGTGTCTACCGAAACACTTAATCATACTTACATCATAATTCAAGTCAGCAATAGGAATAAAATGCTTTAGGCATCTTTTTTTATCAAATTCTTAAATTTTCGTAATCTTCGCCCCTGTCTGTCAAAATCGGCATTGTTATCATCACAATGTAAATCTTCAGAATAGTCTGAAATCTGTTTCATCTCATTGTATTACTGACGAGTTCATTATGCATATCGGTTTCTGATCCCTGTAATGGCAGTTTGCTGGTACTGTATTGTATCCACTGAGAATTAGTATTCCTTCAAAACATTTTAATTCTTCAGTTGTGATTTGATGACACCCAGCATCATTTTTTAATCTCATGTATTTGTTCGTTTTTTCACTCAAAATTTCCCATTCAGTATTATCAAAACATTTTTCAAAAGCATCTACTGGAGAATCACTAAACCTTCTATAATCACCTATCGGAATTTGCTGACATCTACCATTTGGTCTATCTTCTTCTCCTGCCATCCAATCTACATTTGCCCCGACTCCTTAAATCGAAACTTTTCTTCACCCATTCATTCTTATCGATTCTCTCTATATTAGGTTGTGGTAAATTAGATTGAGTGGATGTTGCTGGCTCGATTTCCTGCGCTGGTGCTATAAAAATTGCATCCAAATCCTCGTATTCCCCAACTCTTTGGCTGACAATTATTATTTCAGCTGGAGCTAATTACATTTTAATATCTCCTGAACCACTCAATCGATTCAAACACTCTAGAGAGGGTGTTCTTTGTAGCGATTACAAATTTTTGTGATTTTTTGGAAAAAACTAAATAGAATGGTACTATTTACTTGACAGACCTTTAGGCAGTTTAAAATTACCTAAATTTTACTAAAAACCGCTTCGCTATTTATACGAGAAAATGTTAAAAATTTGAATAAACTAAATAGAACGGTACAATTTATTTGACAGTCCCTTACGTGGCTTAAAATTACCTAAATTTTAGTAAAACCCCTTTGCGTTCTCGACTTATAGGAGAAAATCTAAAACAATTGAATACCGCAAGTGGAACAATTTACCTTGTCGTGGAAAACAAATCACATATCCATGGTAACCTCTAAATTGAAAAGATCTCTGGCTTAACAGTTATGAAAATTTACTTCTCAGAGTTTTTGTGTCTTGATACGTTGCGCATTTATTTCCAATGCTTTTAAAATGCTGCAATTGCGTCGCGACAGCAATGCGATTTCCACAAAGAAGAAATTTTTCTCGAGAAGTATTTTCAAGGTTGGCTAGGTGATTACGGGAAACTGGTAACGTAAAGCAGACTCAACCACCCGCATGAGTTCGTAGAACACGCACCGAGGAAAATATTATCAACGTTTTAGCGTACGTGCAATACCTTACGCATCAGCAAAATTTCCGACGATTTGGGAATTCTAAAAACAATTATTTACGAGATCCTTCAAAACAATGATATGCATCCCTAACACACTGTTTTACAACAGGCATTAAATCATACTGATTATGATTATAAACTCAACTATTTCCACTCGTAAAAATCCAAATTTCTAGTTACTCATATTAGGGACGGACGAAGCCACTTTCAGTAGCACATGGGGAGTGAATTTTAGAATATGCATTATTGAGGAAAATCCACAAGTAGAACATCAAAATCGCTGGAGTTTGAATGTATGGTGCGGCATGGTGGAAGGAAAAATTATAGGTCCACATTTTTTGATCAAATCCTTAACCCTGACAGCCCACCTATACGTCTCCTAGACGTATCGCCCTCCATTTTGTTCTCTCCCCACTCCTCTAAATATTTCCCTACCTCTTAGGCATTCTGCTACTGGCTAGTATACTGTCTGACCTAGTCTGATAGTCTGATTGGAATGTTCCACGTATTTTGTGTATGTTACAACAGTTTTTATGAAAGTCACTACGTCTCTGAGACGCCCTCGGGACTTAGAGATGTGACATCACGTCAACTTTATATAGGTATATTTTGCGATTTCTCAATAAAACAAGCAAGTCTTATCTTCACATATATAAAATATGATTTGTATATTATAATAGTAGGTTATCTATAATTCTTTTTTCCATTTTTAGGTGCGAAAAATTATAATGTCTGAAGAAATTTTGTATGCAAAAGAACAAATGTTAGAGAAGCTTGAAAGGCTTGACACCAATCCAGACGACTGAAATGAACTGGAATCAGATGATGAAGGAGAGGGTGATACAAATGCAGAGTCTGAACAAGAATCAGATTTTGATTCAGATGACTCAGTTGAAGGTCCAAATTATGAGCCGCCTGCTGCTACTGTGGATGACCATGAACTAAGATTGGATGAGATTACTCAAGAAATTGAGGAGAGGAATGAACCTTCTACAGTCAAAGGTAAGAAGAGAAAATCGACAAGCAATAAAATCAGTAAGAAAAGACAAAGACAACATGTGATCAGAATGTTTCAACTATTTCATTCAACAGCGATGAACTAATAGGAAAGGTTGAAGAAACGAGGTGGAAAACCGCACCAAAAAGTTGTTTATCAAAGACTCCGTCAACAAATACTGTTCATAAACGTGTGAAAACTATGAATGAGGCCTGTAACGTTTACGAGCCTCTTGATCGCTTCAAATCTTTTTTTGATGAAAATTTGTTGGACATAATTTTAAAATACACTAATGATGAAAAAGAAGGTAATACAAGTAAAAAAATCAAAACAATAAAAGCTACGTTGTTTAGAAAGTTGGAAAATGGGGAATTGGAAGCTTTTTTAGGAATTGTAAATTAGTGTGCAGCAGCCAAAAATAATGATATGTCAGCCAAACTACTGGTTGATGCAACAATTTGTGGGGAAAGGTATAGGGCACAACTTTTTCACGCTGCAGGGTTCAATTTATTAGTTCTTGCTTGAGATTTGATATCAGAGAAACTCTAGAAGAGCGCAGAAATGTAATAAATTTCCAGCGATAAGTGAAATTTGGGAAAAATTTATAAACATTTGTAAAAAAAAACTATGAACCTAGTGCATATGTGACAATAGATGAACTGTTAGTTGGGTTTCGCGGACCCTGTGGTTTGAAAATGTATATCCCAAGTAAACCTAATAAATACGGCCTAAGATTTTTTGATGTGCGACTGTGCAACAAAGTATATGATGATTGCTATACGTTACTTAGGTAAGGGGTCCGCTCCACCTAATCATCCAGCAGCGTCATACCTTGTTGAGCAGTTGATTCAGTCTATTTCAGAAAGTGCTCGAAATGTGACGGCGGACAACTGGTTTAGCAGTATTGCACTTGCTGAAAAATTTTTGAAAAATCACGCACTGACATATATTGGAACGTAAAAAAATTACTCGCAGATTCCACCAGATTTTGTAAATTTGTAATTCAAGAACCGCCAGCCTAGATCTTCGTTATTTCTATTTAGTGAGAATTTAACGGCTGTATCATACAAAACGAAACTAAATAAAATAGTAACTCTAATTTCCTTGTTACATGACGATAACTCAGTAAATGAATTGTCAGGTGAACCTCAAATTATTCTAAATTATAACGACACCAAAGGAATAGTGGATACATTCTATTGGTTTGTCAATTTTTAAACGCTAACAGAAAAACTAAGCGCTGGCCAGTGTGCGTACTTTACTATATGGTAAACACTGCCAATATCAACTCATTCATGGTATATCTGGACAATAATTACATGAACAGAGGGCCAATCGGAGAGAACAGACAATGAATTGTTTAAACTTCATGGTGAAGTTGAGCGAACAGCTGACGGAACCGTGGATGAGAAAACGTCTAGCTTCAGACAAAATTCCAAAGGAACTAAGACAGTGTGTTGAAAGGCGCGTTTCTTCTACAAGTAATAAACTACAAGATACTGCCGAAACTACTATAGTCACTGCTGTTTTACGCCAAGCAGGTGATCATAACTACAAAAAAAAACCTGCAACTTCTGCAATTATAAAAAAAGAAGAATGTCGAAAATGAGATGCGACTCTTGCAATAACAGCATTTGTGGAGAGCATTACAAAAAATATTGACCAGATTGCTCTAAAAAAAAATTTTTGTTATATAATGTTTTAATAAAACTTTTTATTGGTGTTTTAAATTGTTATTGTCAAGTTTTTTTTATATGTACGACGTATAGGTGGGCTACTACGTCTAAATAGAGTGGGTGGACCGTCCTGGTGAATGGGGAGACGTTCTTGGAATTTTTTAAAGTCTCTCTTCCACCACCTTTAGAATACGTCTCCTTTGACATGTGATTCCAGCCTAATGGCTGTCCGGAAATTGAAGCAACGATCTTTTCTGCCGAAATTAGATTAAATAAATGTATCGAGAAGGACGGAAGACATTTTGAGAATTTGTGGGCTATTTCTGGCTAAACTCTCTTTGTGTAGGTAGTTCTAAGATTTTTGTGCTTCTGTTTTATTGTTATTACTGATGTTCCGTTGACCCGATGACGTGTTCTTTACCTTTACGGTAAATTGCAGTAAAGTTACATTGTTGCAAGTGTAAAGTCCATCCAGTTAATCGACCAGGAGTGTGTAGTTTATTCAACAAAATAAGTAAGTGGTGATCAGTAGTAACAGTGAAATCAGAAACTTCAAAGTGTGGTAGACATATTTTAATTCCCCTTAACACATCTGGACACTCTTTCTATATAGTAGAATAATTCCGTTCAGCTAATATAAGAAGATCGGCTAATATAACTAACAACTCCTTGTCAGAGTCAAATTGTTGACTTAATACAGCACCAGCTTCAAAATTTGAGGCATCCGTTTGGACGATAGAAGGATGAGAGACATCTGGACAGGATAAGATAGATGAAGAGACGATGCTTTTTCAAAGACGTGATATCTAACTCACGCTCAAGAGACCAAACAAAAGGAGTATTATTCTTGGTAAAAGAAGTAAGCGGTGAGATAAATGAAGAAAAATTTAGAGATGAACCTGCAGTACCAGGGCGCCATCAGTTCTACATACATAAAGACAAAATTTACATCGATTGGGGCTTGAACCGTGATGCGCAGTTGGTTAGCGCGGTACTCTAGGAAAGTACAGGTCGTAGGTTCAAATCGTACTCGAGGTAAACTTTTATTTATGTGTTTAATAAATTAAATCTATTGAAGTAGTATTGAACCTCTCGAATACTTGTAGCACAACATCTTCATCTTCTTCATCTTGATCCGCGTTTTACACACAGTAGACATAGTTATAATCGAGTTTATTTCTCAGATCCCCCCCCCCCCTTAAAGTCTACTAAGACAAACAAGCCCGGTTTTAATTCATTCCAAACTGGTTCATGATGTTCAACATCGTTTGTTGCTTCAGCAAGGAGTGACTCCAACAGATCGTCAGAAGAGTAACCTTGGCATAACGAAAATTCGTCAATTACTTATATATATATATATATATATATATATATATATATATATATATATATATATATATATATATTTGGCCCATTAAGGGATTGCTCCATAGCTCCTTCCTATTACATACACGAAAAAATGTCTTATATAAAAGTTGTCCACAGTCATAAACTATACGTTTTAAAATTATTTTCAGAATGGCGGACTTCCGGTTATACCGGAAACTCATGCCAACTTCGTTACTTTAAATAGAACAACCTATATATTATTCCATTTTTGAATTCCTCGTTGAATTTAAAGGTCACTTTAATAACCATACTATGGGTCTACGTCGCATTGCTTCTGAGTTATTTGACATTTTGTAGAAAAAATGACGTTTGCAGTGCCTCCGAAAACTTTCAATATCTCGAAGACGGATACAGGTAGAGAGATGTGGCTTTCGTTTTTACTTCCGAAAAGGGGACCGCATCATTCCCATTCACTGCCAAAAATCTTGCTTTTAGAATTCAATAATTTCTATCGCTCCGAAAATAATTTTTTCAAACATGGATAACTTGATTTTTTTAAATGGAACCACCCATATTTTCTTACATCAGCGGATAGGAAATTAAATTTCCTTTCCATTGATGTAACATTATCGACACTTTGGAGATGTTCACCTTTTATCTAATTTCAGTTTTTATTGCGCATTGCAGCGGTGCTTTGGAAAATGTTTGTCAATTGTTTTAAATAACTGGTAAGAAACGTCAGTTTCTCGAGCTTCTGTTATGCTTTGCTGCCTTGTGTATCAGTTTAAGTGTTTCTACAAGACATTTCCATTAAAATGTTGTTGGCCGACGCATACTTGATCGGCATGACTTTCATTCTTGGAGGATGCCAAAGAAATGCGTTATTGGCGTCAAGGATTTATGCGGTACGGTATCCTGAACGAAGACTTCCCGAGAAACAGCCTTCCTAAAGAAGATAGAAATTATTGAATTCTAAAAGCAAGATTTTTGGCAATGAATGAGAATGATGCGGTACTCTTTTCGGAAGTAAAAGCGAAAGCAACATCTCTCTACCTGTATCCGTCTTCGAGATATTGATAGTTCTCGAGGCACTACACACGTCATTTTTTCTACAAAATGTCAAATAACTCAGAAGCAATGCGACGTAGACCCACAGTATGGTTATTAAAGTGACCTTTAAATTCAACGAGTAATTCAAAATGTAATAATATATAGGTTGTTCTATTTAAAGTAACGAAGTTGGCAAGAGTTTCCGGTATAACAGGAAGACCGCCATTAGTTTTAAAACGTGTAGTTTATGACTGTGGACAACTTTTATATGACATTTTTCGTGTTTGTAATAGTAAGGGAGTTATGGAGCAATCCTCTTATGGCCACTTGTATATATATATATATATATATACATATATATATATATATATATATATATATATATATATATATATATATATATATATATATATATATACATATATACATACATACAGGGTTTTTCAAAATAAGACAAAATTATCATAAACGCTTTTCCGAAAATTCTTCCTAACCGAGATACAGGTCGATTAAAAATACTTTTGTAAGGTTTTTTAAGATTCCTCAAAACTACAAAAGATATTACACTGAGATTTGGTACACCTAAATGTCTAATTGAATACAATTAATGAGGTGAGTTTGAGTCAACTGACTCCATCTAGTGGCGTAGAATATTTTAAGTTAACCGATTTGTGTAAAAAAACGCACGCCCCTGGTTTTTTGAAGAAATATTTTTGATAGATTCAACATTTAATTCTGCAAATAAAATCATACTTAGTATATTTTCGATTCGGCACCCTGTTTTTGAAATATTTTGCATTAACATAAGGAGATACTGAAGGAATCAAAACAAAATAATAATTATTTTATACCTATTGTTCAAAATGTCCTCCTTCTTTTGAATGCAAGCTTGTATTCTTCTTAGCAAATGAAACCTAACACGATGAAAAATTTGTGGCATAGCTAATCTCATCGCATGCCATCTGTATGCGATTCCAAAGTTGCTCTCGATTATCAATTTGAACAGAATAGACACGAGTTTTCAGATACCCCACATACAACAATTCAATGGGTTTAAATCTGGCGATCGTGCTGGCCACGGTACTTCACTTCCTGGTCCAATCCAGCGTCCAAGGAACTATGCATTTATATACAGGTTGATTAAAAATAGTTTTTTAAGATTTTTAAGATTCCTCAAAACTACAAAAGATATTACACTGAGATTTGGTACACCTAAAGGCTAAAGGTCTAATTAAGTACAATTAATCAGGTGAGTTTGAGTTAACTGGCTCCATCTAGTGGCGTGGAATATGTTAAGTTAATCACTTTAAGAAAAAAAACGCACGTCCCTCCTTTTTTGAAGATATATTTTTTGTTAAATTCAACATTTAATTCTGCAAATAAAATGATACTTAGTATTTTTTCGATTCGGCACCCGTTTTTGAAATATTTTGCATTAACATAAACGACTACATTATTCAGTAATAACCAAATTAAATAAATCAGAGATTGCTTTGCATTTGACAGTATCTTATGTTTGCTAAAATAGTTGCATTTACGCGTGTTTTGTAATTCATTGTTTGTGTTTAATTACTGTGAAATAATGAATTATTCCAAACAAGACCTGGTCGATATGCATTTATGTTATGGTAATACTAATTGCAATGCTCGTGCAGCTGCTCGACTTTATGAACAAGATTTCCAAATAGAAGACATCCACATCATACTACGTTTAGAACCGTTCATCGAAACTTGTTAGAGTATGGAAGTTTAAAAGGAAAGAAAAATTCCGGAGGAAATGCTCGTGTACCACTTGAAATTGAGGAACAAATTTTAGATAGAGTTTATGAAAATTCATCAATAAGTACGCGTTAGTTAGGTTTAGAATTTGGTGTGTCGCATAGCAAGTCTTGGAAAGTTTTACGAGAATAAAATTTACATCCCTTTCACCTACAAAAAGTGCATACATTATTGGCTGCTGACCATCCTCGTCGACTGAATTTTTGCGAATGGTTTTTAAATAAAAATGCTGAAGATGTACAATTTGTTAGAAATTTATTGACCACTGATGTGTGTATTTTTCCCGAAATGGAATAATAAATTTGCATAATTCCCACAAATGGTTAGATGAAAATCAGCATCCAGCTGTAGTTACAGCTCACCACCATAGATTTAGCAAACATATTCGAATGGATATACTAGACGATCACCTAATCGAACCTATCCGTTTTCCTCAAAGACTTACTGGCGAATTCTATTTAAATTTTTGAAGACGTACCCTTAGATGTTAGAACAAACACGTATTTCATGCATGATGGTGCACCAAAACATTCTACACGAAACGCCAGAGAATTTTTAAATGCGTGGTTCCCTGGACGCTGGATTGGACGAGGAAGCGAAGTACCGTGGCCGGCACGATCGCCAGATTTAAACCCATTGGATTTTTGTGTGGGGTATCTGAAAACTCGTGTCTATTCTATTCAAATTGATAATCGAGAGCAACTTTGGAATCGCATACAGATGGCATGCGATGAGATTAGGCTATGCCAAAATTTTTCATCGTGTTAGGTTTCATTTGCTAAGAAGAATACAAGCTTGCATTCAAAAGGAAGGAGGACATTTTGAACAATATGTATAAAAATAATTATTATTTTGTTTTTGATTCCTTCAATATCTCTTTATGCTAATGCAAAATATTTCAAAACGGGGTGCCGAATCGAAAAATACTAAGTATGATTTTTTATTTGCAGAATTAAATGTTGAATCTATCAAACAAATATTTCTTCAAAAAGCCAGGGCGTGCGTTTTTTTACTTAAACTGATTAACTTAAAATATTCTACGCCACTGCATGGAGTCAGTGGACTCAAACTCACCTCATTCATTGTATTTAATTAGACATTTAGGTGTATCAAATCTCAGGGTAATATCTTTCGTAATTTTTGAGGAATCTTAAAAACCTTAAAAAGTAATTTTGATTTACCTGTATCTCGGTTAGGAAGCATTTTCGGAAAAGCGTTTATGATCATTTTGGTTAATTTTGAATCAAAGAATCTCCAGTTTTCGTTTGCCGGTGATTTTAAAATACACACACAATATATATATATATATATATATATATATATATATATATATATATATATATATATATATATATATATATATATATATATATATATATATATATATATATATATATATTATGAAATTTACCTCGTAGGAATATTTAAGATAATAAAACGGTAAGATATTCACAAACATCACTTTACAATGGTATAAGTTGTTGCAACCAATTGATGGTTTCAGGAACGGCTTGATAAATTCCAGTAAAACCATCATCAAATTTTGTTAAGAAGTATAGCTTTGCAACTGATATGACCCGTTCTTAATCAATTTACAGTGACCCAAATTTTTCTAGTCATACCAAACCCTCGTACTACTATTGACGGATCTTTATTTAGATGATTATTGAATATTGTGGATTTCCAGTTTTGCCAATAATTTTTCCAATTCTCAATTATAATATAAAATGTTGTTAGATAATTTTCTAATCATATGGGTTTTCTAGATTTTAATCTAGTTGGAGGTGGGTTTGAGGTATCATAGGTGATTGAGAAATGATTGGGAAGGGTTTTATATTTATTCCAGGCTTTTTTTGTTAAATGTCAGCGTAAATGTGCTGGAGGAATATTTGACTATATCGGGAGCCAAGATGTTGGCGTTGCAGAAAGGGCTCCAGAAATAACTCTCATTGTTACATTAAGTTGGGTATCTATTTTGGACCATACAGGTGAGCAATATTGAGCTGTTGAATAAATTAACGCAAGCGCTGAAGTGCGTACTATGTTTCATTTAGCTCCCCAAGTTGAGCCAGCTAATTTGACGCTAATGAGACGCTCAGGAGGGAAATCGGTCCTAAGCAAATTGGACCTACTTTACGTTTTCCATTTTTTAAGAAGCCAGTAATATTGACTTTGTTGGAATCAGGTGTAATCTTTTCGAAAGTCAGGATATTACTATAGAGTAATAGCAACCATTTTAACGTTGAACTTCTCAGATTTTTTAGGGACTCGGGAAACATGATAACGAAGCCGGGTGCCTTATGCTGTTTCAGTGATGAAATACCATCTTTCAGTTCAGCAAGTTCAAACGAAGCAGATAAATTTTCGGAAATAGTTGCATTTTTTCTCTACTTCCTCAAGATTTTTTTAATGTCGTTATTCGAAACTGAAACAGAATTGGGCACGTTTACTATTCTAGAAGCAATAATTGAAGTAGCTGAGATGTTAAATAGCTGTTTATTTAATTGATTTGTAGTCTTTAGTTTGTGAAGTAAGTTTCAGCTACTCCTACTAGACTGACTGAAGTTTAGATTTTGTATTACTTGAGCCCAATTGTCTTTCCTATCGTTATTGAGTGTATTTAAGACTGCACTAACAGTTTTTGTGTTAGGATTGTTTTGGTAGATGTTACATCCCTTTTGAGTATTTCTTGTCCAACAAGAAATATATTTAATTAAAATTATTATTAATTTAATTAAATATATAAATAAAAGTTTAGCTCGAGTAGGATTTGAACCTACGACCTGTACTTTGCTAGAGTACCGCTAACCAACTGGGCCATCAAGATTCAAGCCCCAATCGATGTAAATTTTATCTTTATGTATGTAGAACTGATGTAAATTCTAAATGTAATGAGACAGTAATCAAATTTTATATTAATTGCAATATCGCAAGGATTCACACATATCAAAGTACAGGTCGTAGGTTCAAATCCTACTCGAGGTAAACTTTTATTTATGTATTTAATTAAATTAATAATAATTTTTAATTACATATTTACCTTTGAACTTATTCGTTTATAACAAAAACTTATAATAAGAAATATATTGTTTACGGCAACCTCTTGGAATTCAGTACTCTGGTACACTTGCACACGCTTAACCTATTGCAGATTACAGGCAACTTGCTTACTAAATTTTACCCAATTCGCTTTCTCAAAATTCCAACGAGGTTTTTGTAAAGAGTTAACATAGTCAATATGAATGCAAGTTTTAACTAAAACTGGTCTATATTGGCTGTGTGGAAAAATACTTAAGACTTCTCTATTGAGGTATGGAGGTGTGAGATCATTGTGTACGGATGTAATGCATAAATCGGGATTATACTTTATGCCATCTAACTAAGTGAAACCTTTTTCTATGTTTGGCATTAAAATTTAAATAAATATTGTTCATTTCAATCCTATTATTTAATGAAATACCATTTCTATCGTATTTATTATAACCCCACGAGTTATGATGACAGTTAAAATCTCCCATGTAAATAGCAGGGCGAGTATAAATAATTGGGAATTTATCAGGCCAAGGAACATTCGGTGGTTTATAAATATTACAAATGTGTATATTTGAAATTTTGTTACAATAATTGAGATCTGGTTTGAAATATTTTTATACACGTTTTAGTAATTTATACCTATTGTTTTTAATGTATGTAGAGCATCCGTGGACTGTACTGTTTATAAAATCAACTAGTGTATACCCTGAAATGGAACCTATGCAAATTAAATGTTCTTCGGTACTAGTATCCCTTCAATGTTCAGTTTATAATGTTGTTATAGTCGGGCCAATCGTCAAACATCTTGTAATTCTTTGGCTGGGAGAATTCCGTGGAATTTATTTGGGCTTCACAGTGACAACCATTTTGGATTTTGTTCTTGTTAAATTCAGCATGGATTCTAACACAAGAGCTGTCGTCTGCCATTTCGAAATGTCATTTATTCATCAAAACTGAAGAAGACCACTCAAAAATTTGGTTCCTCCATCAAACCATTGCTCTAACACTGAGAGATAAAAAACATACTTATTTGGAGTTTTAGTAACAAAAGGTTCAATATTAATGTTTTATTACTTACCTAGTTCCGAAAATCATTTTCTGATGTCCACCTAACCTGAACACCTACTTCTTTGGGGACGATCAGTGATGGAAGGAATGATCCTTCTGCAGAGATTCATTCCATTAAAGTGGTGGGTTCCTTGCCTGAACCTCCTGATATTCTACACTACTACACTGGAGAAAAGGGCAAGGCTCTGTCCTTTTTCCAATCGCTTTGAGTTTGGTCGGCCCGTGGAAAACCTACTCTCATCAGTTCATCACAGTTGAATATAAATGCAGGTTGATTCTCAAATGCGTTTTTTCAAAAGCTGGGTTACCTCGTTGCAGGGATCTCTCGAATCTTTCGTACACTTTTGTAATAACTCTGGTTTCTTAATCGATAAGCTTGGTGCCTCTTAATAAATGAATAGTACCAGTCATCCCAAAAGCTACTGTTGACAAATTGGGTCGTTAAATTATTTACACGCACATATTCGGACACAACTTGCTTGACGTTTTCATTATCGCGTGATGCCCATTCGCGATCGTGCTTTTTCTAAGTCATGTCATCACTAAGAGACCGGGTCCTTCCGGAACCTAATTTGTCAAATTAATTTTTCTCGCCATTTTCTATTGAATACTAACGCTTTTGGGATACCGTAGTCATGTTGAACTTGTTGGTAAGTTTTGTTTTTTTAAATATCTTCTACAGCCCTACTCAGGACTTCAGGTGGTGGTCCGTGGCATCTCTGAAATTATTACTAATTCTTACTTACTAATTACCATTATATTAGTATTTATATTTCCTCCAAATTAACATTTACATGTACCTCACACTTCTATTGCTGGGGTAAATGTAAATTGTTTGTAAGTTATGAATTGCACAATACCCTTTGCACAACTGTTTTCACACTAAACCACACCGTGCTGTTCATCCGAATATACTTCAGCGGTTATGGGGCCATAATTTGTCCTCCAGTGACTAACAAGTGCGAAATACGAACAGCATTGCCACTGTAAGTTAAAGATCTTTTTGAATCAGAAAGGGTTTTACATTTACCCTATTTAAATTTACCCCAGTTGACCCTATGTGCAGGGTTGTCCACTTGCCCTACGTTATTTGATAGCACCTTTAATATTAATTTTAGGAGAAAAGGTCACGAGGAATTTTAATTCAGATGTTCCTAAAAATATTTTAAACCCTGCACGGATTCCGATTTCCTCTGTACAAGTCCGTACTGAATTATTTTAAATGGAACACCCTATAAATTTTCTTTTCGAAAGTAGCATTCAGTAAAAAATTCATAACTATTCAATCGTTGGCAGCAGAGTAACGAAGTAGGAGATTATCATAAACATAAGATCCTTTTATTTATAGATATACTGATTTTGAACGAGATGCAAAGGGCAATACTGATTTTTTCGACCACAGAAGAAATAGCAATCGTCGACTATTTTAAATAGAACACTGTATATTTTTTCATGAATGAACTGCTATTTATGTTGTCTTTGATTTTGTTAAATATGTACCATATCTAAAGTTAATAGTTTTCGCGATAATAACCTTAGCTTGAATTTTTTCTCCCAATCCTTAAAATGAAGTTAAAGGAAGCACATTGAAAAACACTATTTGCATCAGATATTTAATTATTATTACCTTAATTGTGTTGTTACTTAAAAAGCAAGGAATACGAAGAAAAGAAAATGATATACAGAGTATGCTGTTCCTTAATCATAAACACATTTAATATAGTTGGCTTGCCAATAACTACAACACTTGCAATTCTCAGACAACATATGTCGGTTTAATTTCAATTGATTATATTTGAGACATTATCGTTTTCACTTTGTCCAAAATGGCCAAAATCGAATCGAAAATGTCATGTTTTCTAAATAACGAACTGGTTGATATGGTTTTTATTCCTTGCTAATGTTTACAGAACCTGTTATTGACTACGCGCGTATAGAAACAGCATTTGAAGATCTTCTTGCAAGATTCGTGGCCGGGGAGGGAGCATATTCAAGATCAGTCCTGAGTGAGAAGAATAAAGAAACAGTAATGACAACCTTGGTTGAAGACTCAAGAAGAAGAAAAGAAAAGTGTCCATTTTCATCCATACCGGTTTCAAAGAGACCAGAAACTTCTTGGGGATAACCGTTTAAGTCGTTTCGGTTTTTGTCGTTGGGCCAATGAAAAATTGGCCAGTGAATGACACTTTTTCAAGAATGTTTTATTCATGGACGAATAATGGGTTAATGAGTAGTCACAACAATCATCATCATCATGATATAAACCCACATGTGGCAAGGGAAGTTGGCCGTCAGCATGGAAGATTGCTAAACCCGTGGGGTGGAATTATTGGTCAATATGTAGTGGGACATATTTTTCGATAGACATTTAAACTCTCAAGTTCATCCGATTTTTGAGCCATAATTTGCCGATCTTACTTGAAGGCATCCTTTGGTGATACGACAACGCATGTCGTTCCAGCATGACGGCGCTCCTGCCCACTACGTAATTGGAGTAAGAAACTTTTAAACGATGAATATCCTCAAAGATGGATTGGAAGAAGAGGTCCGTAAATTGGTCACCCTGATCACCTGACATAACCAAATCCGACTTTTTCCATGGGGATGTGTAAAAGAACGTGTACACCAAGAACCACCTACAACTTCAGCCGATATGAAACATAGGACACATAAAGCTTTCAAGTCGTGTAAGGCAGTATTTACAAAATAATGGTGGGTTGTTTGAAGTTATTTTAAGTTAATGTTTACTGTATTGTGTTTTGTATCTTTCGTTTTTATGTAAGTTTATGTAGTAATGAATGTTATAGATCAGCTAATAATTAATAATAAGTAAATATCTGATACAAATAGTGTTATTGTTTGTTGGTTCCTGTAAGTTTATTTCAGGATTGGGAGAAAAATAAAATAATTCAAGTAAGGTCATTTTCCCGGATAATATTAACTTTATTTAACAAAAATCAAAGACAACTTGAAAGGAAGTTCATTCGTGAAAATATATATTTAAAATAGTCGACTTTTAATATTTCTTCCGTGGTCGTTAGAATAAAATCAGTACGGTTCTTTTGCAACAAGTTTTGTTCAAAACTAGCATATCGAAAAATAAAAGGCTCTTTTGTTTATGATAAGCCCCAATTTCTTTGTTCTGCTGCCAACTATTGAATAGTTGATTTTTTACTCAATGTTAGTTTCGGAGAGTTTTCTTTAAACATCTATTTAATCCTAAATGAGTGGACTTAAGTAGGTGAAAGGTCAAACAAACTTTGCTTAGAATCGAATATGGATTTCAAAATATTAAAATTTTAAGGGCATTCCATTTAAAATAATTGAGTACTGTCCTGTACAGATGAAACCAGAAGCCGTGAAGGGCTCAAAACGTTTTTAGGTTGAAAACAAGGAAAATCTGAATAAAAATGTCTCTTAAAGTAATATTAAAGGTACTCATCAATCTCTGCATCAATTTTAACCTAAAAATCGCAAAAATATTTACGTACCCTGTTGACAACATTGTCAATAAGTCATTTGAAATTTTAAAACCTTAAAAAGGTAACTATTTACCAAATTTGAAAAAATTGTGATGAGAAAAAATTGTGTATTCACCTCGAGATACTATGTGCCAAGTAAACAGCAAAATAATGACTTTTCTATTATTCTTTTTTTTTTGAAAACTAGACCCATAAAAGTTTTTCATTTTTTTCTTTAGATTTTATCCTAAAAATGTATTTTGATCCACCAGTATGAGAAATACACATTCTTTGTTAATTTCAATGTATTTTTCTTTGAAAAGTAATTTTCTCAGAAAATTGCAGGTCGATGTTGGACTATTTTAAAATTTCTGTTTTTCGTATGCTGATTATCTTTTGTGAGATGGGTCTCTGTAAAAGAAAACAAACTCAAATTTTGTTTCAAACAAAATTCTAAAATTTATACCATTTAATTTTAAATAAGTTCGTCAACAAATATTGGACATATTTTGTTTGAATGGCTTAAGTGCCACAGTAGGTCTTGGGAACAACTAACTAAACTAAAAAACTGTTAAATTTCTGTATGTGCCTAGCCTTTCCATGCAAGTAACTGTTCTTCTAGGAAAGTGTTTTATCGTTTTTTCTTAAAAAACTGAGAGGTATATCATTAAAAATTTCTCTTATTGTATTTTCTAACTGATCAATATTTTGAAAAGGTCGTTTTTGGTAAACTTTTTGCTTTAAGTACCCCATAAAAAAGTCGAGGGCGTGAGATCAGGCGATCTCGCTGGCCAGTATTGCAAATATCTGCCGATCCATTTGCCGCTACATTAATCGTCTAGGTAATTTCTCACCTCAATGATAGAATGAATTGAAGCGCCATCATGATGAAACCATAATTTTGATCTTTCCGCTAATGACGTGTTATCAATTTCATTTGCAATTTCAGTCGAGAGAAATTTTAAATAACGTTTGGTATTTAGTTTTCTTTGGAAGAAGTAAGGCCCAATAAGTCTGCCATTAAAATAGTACACCAAACATTAGTTTTAAAAGAATATTGGTCCTTGCATTCGATAATAAAGTTGGGGTTATCGTCAGTCCACCATCTGCAATTTTGAGAGCTTCCTACTCCGTTAGATGAAAAGTTGCTTCATTAGAGAATAGTATGTACTTTGTAAAAGGTCGGTTTTCTTCTAATTCTCCATGTACTCATGCGCAAAAATCAAATAATATGTAAATCCTGTTCCTGCAGCATGTTAATAAATCTTGGTTTGTATGGATGATATGTGTTTTCTTGGAATATTTCTTATTGTGCTTTGTTTTATTCCAGTTCTGTTGGAAATTGCGGTAGGTGAAGTTTTTAGTGTTCAATTACATCCAGTAAAACATTTTCTGCTTGTTCGTCCATTACCCATTTTGCATAGAGCGTGTTAAATCCATTTTCTACTGATCTTGTTCTTAAAAATTTTTGGAGGATGCGCCCTACGGTTGAATGTGATATGCTTTTCAGGATTCCTCTGATTAAAATAGTGGCCGTATCTTCTCCATGAATTAAAACAATTTCTACTTCTTCTTCTTCTTTGCTAAGTATTACCTTTCACAAAACTTAACAACTCTTTGAAATACTAGTAAACACTTAACTTGACGCAGTAACTACTAAAAACTGAAGTTTGTTGACATTAAGTCACGGTTTTTCCAAAGGCTACTTATCCAATTCAAATAAATAGGCTCCGCATAAAATATTTCAGTATTTTTTAGGGTATAATGATTGTTCCTCTTTTAAATTTAAATAAATTATCAGTTACACCTTCTGTTCTTGTTTGAAACAAAATTTGAGTTTGTTTTATTTTACACATGCCCATTTCACAAAAGATAATTAGCATACAAAAACAGGAAATTTAAAATAGTCCAACATTGATCTGTAATTTGCGAGGAAATAAGTTTTCAAAGAAAACAGATTGAAATTAATAAAGCATATGTGTTTCTCATACCCTGGATTAAAATACATTTTTAAGTTAAAATTTAAAACGAAAAAGGAAAAATTTTTGTCGTTTCTCAAAAAAAAAGTTAAAAATAAAAAGTCGTTATTTTTCTGCAAACTTGGCACATAGTACCTTTTCTAAAGTTTTAAAATTTCAAGCGACATATTGACAATGCTGTCAACAGGGTAGGCAAATATTTTTGTCGATTTTAGGTTAAAATTGATGCGAGATTGATGCAGAAGTCATTTATAAAAAAACTATTACAAAATTTCCTGTATGGGGCGGACTTTTTGAACATTGTATATGTATGTATTATATCAGGGTGTTTTGAAAATTAGGGTTCAAATTTAATTTACTTTTGCAATTTGATAGAACTCATTAAAATGAAGACAAAATGTCTACTTGCCTAAGATACGGCAACCCTTATCAAAGTATACAGGCCTTGAAGGTTCAATGAACTGATTTTTTCAATTATTTTACAAAAATTCGATAAAGATTTACAAAGAGAAATTTATTGACATAAAACTTTTCACGAAATCATGAATTTCAGTTATAGATTCTAGGCCATTTTACAGTATATTCGAATCATAGGCAGTCCTTTTCAGAGGATGAAAAGGGTATTCAAGTCCCTAAAAATTTTGTACGACAAAACTTTTGCAATTTTTTGAAGACAAATTTCATAAATTCTGGACAGTTTTATCGTAAAAATGTCGTCTTTGCGTAAGTCGATATCGGCAAGGTTGATTCCGAAGTGAATAACAGTAATTTTATCAAATAATGATAATTTTCAAACTCATTTTACACAAAAACCGTTGCCGATATCGATTTACGCAAAGACGAAATTTTTACATAAAACTGTCCAAAATTTATGAATTTGTTAAAAAATTGCAAAAGGTCGTACAAAATTTTTAGGACTTGATACCTTTCCATCCCCTGAAAAGGACGCCTATGATTCGAATAACGAAAATGGCCTAGCTCATGTTACTCGGCGTGAAAAGTTATGTATGTTCCCTTAATTTCATCTCTTTATCTTTTATCTTTTCTGAAATAATTCAATAAAATCAGTTTCATTCGAACCCTTTGAAGGGCCTGTAACTTTTAAGGGTGCGTTTTAGGGCACATGTTTATAGGAACATTTTGTCTTATTTTAATGAGTTCTATATGCAGTAGAAATTGAACCCTATTTCAGAAACACTGTATATATATATATATATATATATATATATATATATATATATATATATATATATATATATTATATTAGGTGTCCCTAAATTGCATAGCCAAAAGTATAAGGAAGATTACTTACGTAAAATAAGCCGATTTAACGAAACTTTTATTTTATAAAATTTGTTATATGGGGACGTGTTTCAACGCTACAACTTTTTGTGCTACACTGTAGGCTTTTTAGTATGAAATAATAGTTTTCCTGTCTTTTCTGCTTTAAAAGGTATACCTTCTTGATATCGCTAAGAGCACCGGTTTCCGAGAAAAACGCGTGCAAATTATCCAAAAGTATCAAAATAACTTATTTGACTATCATATTTTTTTCCGCATTAACAATTAGTTTTAATTAATTTTAATTAATTTTGAATCTTTTCTCTCGTAAAAAATTTGGATAAGACGAACGGTTTAGGCAGGAAAAAAATTTTCTAATGCATTGCACATTTGCGCAAGGGCTTTTACTTAGATGAAAAACTTTAGTCGCCTTTGCTTTTTAGTTACCATATTGATAGTTGAATTTATTTATCAAACGTTAGTTTTCTTTTGTCGCTTTTCCGTTAATAAAGATCCATAATTATCGCTCACAGTTTCACTATTCTGAAATGGTGGATATGCTTTTAGTCTATGGACTTTGCCATTGCTACGGTCGAAGAAGTGTACGAATTTATAGGGAAAAATATCCTTTCCGTAGAACTCCAAATCGGCACTCTTTTGCTAATATCGAAAGACATCTCCGTGATAATGGCAATTTTCAACCAAGCCGTGTAAATTCTGGACGCAGACGAACCATAAGGACGGTGGAAATAGAAGAAGAGATTTTGGACGCTGTTGAAATAAATCCAAAGACCAGCACACGACGTGTAGGATTGCAATTGGGAATTTCGAAATCATCAGTTCATAGTATTCCAAGAACAATTATTGTACCCTTTCATATTCGAAAAGCTCAAGACATATTGCCCATGGATCCTGATCAACGTTTAGCTTTCTGTCGATGTAATATTTATAGAATAATCGAAAATCCAATTAAAAAATTTTGTTCACGAACGAAGCTACTTTTACTAGATGCGGTATTTTCAATGTTCATAATGAACATGTTTATGCTGTTGAAAACCCTCATTAAATGAGAGAACATCAATTTCAAGTAAATATTTGGGCTGGAATTCTACAGACTTTTATTATTGGTCCCTTTGTACCGCCAAATCGGCTGAATGGAGATAGGTACTAGAACTATTTAATACAAAATCTACATATTTTATTGGAAGATTTGCCCTTACTCCTTCTTCGTGGCCTTTGGTTTATGCATGATGGCGCACCTTTATTTTACTTTAAATGTAAGATAACATTTAAATGAGGTATATCAACAGCGCTGGATTGGAAGAGGAGGTGACGCATTTGTGAACTGGCGGCACGATCACTGGACTCGACATCCTGTGATTTTTTGTGGGTGCCTTGAAATCAAAAGTTTATGCATTTAATGCAAGAAGAATTGTTGGCAAGAATAATTCATGAAGCCAATTTATTAAAGAATAGTCCTGAAGTATTGTCCAAAGTACAATGTAATTTTTAAAAAGAATTTACTTGAGCATGCGGGAAAATGGTGGAAATTTTGAACATTTGTTGAATTAGTAAATTAAATACCTTCCAGAAAAGTCCATCAATTGCACTTGTTAAAACAAAATTTACATAATTTTATTTTTTAATTTTATTTAGCTTTTGTTGATAGTAATGCAATATAATTGTTTAACTTTGTTTTTCATATTGTTAATTATTGTTTTGTTTTTTCTTCAATAGCTATTGTTCTTGAAAACTTCATTCTTCTTTATTTTTCAATAAATGGGGTTCATGAATTATTCTTATTATTATTATGAATTACTATTATACTTTTGGATAATTTGCATGCACCATGAGCGTTAGATGCGTTTTTCTCGGAAACCGGTGCTCTGAGCGATATCAAGTAGGTGTACCTCTTTAAGCAGAAAAGGTAGGGAAATCTATTATTCTACACTAAATGGGCCTACAGTGTAGCACAAAAAGTTGTAGCGGTTTAAACAGGTCCTAATGGTCGTTTGTAGCGCCCTCTAGGAAATACACCGAAATCGATGATAAATTTGAATTTCTCATCCAAGGAAACCCTAATGCAAGAAATTTTATAAAATGAGCTCAAACCAGTCGAAAGAAA
Source organism: Vesta saturnalis (assembly GCA_036346205.1). Classification (NCBI taxonomy): domain Eukaryota; kingdom Metazoa; phylum Arthropoda; class Insecta; order Coleoptera; family Lampyridae; genus Vesta; species Vesta saturnalis. The sequence continues at coordinate 1,030,374 of JARFJB010001973.1, forward strand.
ATGTGATTTATTTTTCAACTTTGACACGCTGTAGCTTCGTGATTATCACCTTTTGGATTATGGCAAGTTTAGCTAAATCGGATTATTTTCACGTAAGTAATCTCCATTATCCTTTTGGCTATGCAATTTAGGGACACTATATATATATATATATATATATATATATATATATATATATATATATACAGGTATGGAAAAACATTATTGCGGGTCTGACTTCTAATAATCTAGAAAGAAACCCAATAAGCATTATATGAGTGTGAGAGAGACATAACTTTACCGATGTTGCCACTTGTACAGATTTGCATGTAGGTACAAAATATGAACTACTTAAGTCTCCTTCAATCTAGCTTCAACATTTCTAACGAAACCAAGCAATTAAGATGATGTTGAAAACTCGTGTCTTTGAAACTATTAAGTAAATACTTTACACTTAAACATTAAATGATAATACCTCAAACATCGAGGTTTATTGTAATTGCGAATTTATGATATAGTTTTATAGTTCGATTACTACTGTAAGAAAAAACTTACAAGTTAAGTTTAAGGTTTAACTTTAGCATTATAATTCTTATTGAAGAACAACTATTTTTAAAATGAATAGAATACACTTTTTCAAAACTCTACTTTATAAGATTTTCAAAGAGACCTTCCACCTTGCGCAAGGCAGTAACTCATTCTGTGATAAAATTCAGTTCGGGTGTTTTCTAACATTTTTTGGGTGATGCTGTTCAAAGATTCTGTAAATTTGACACGAAGTTCGTCCAAATTGTTAGCATGTTCATGCCTGTGCCCATAAATTTGCTGGGATACGTTACCACAAACAAAAAGTCGTTCGGCGCAATATCAGGTGAGCGAGGAAGATATTTAGTAGTACCTTTTCCACTAATAATACGTTTAGGAACGTAGTTTCCAAAACTGTTGAACTCTTATTGCAGTATGAGCAGGATAGCCATCTTCTTGACACCAAATGTCATCAAAATTTATATTGAGGCGTTGAACAGCTGGAACTATCTGGTTTCTCAACAGTTCTAAAGACCAATTATGCAATTTCCAAAATTCCTGCCACACATTAACTTTTGGGGTATTGTGTCCAATAAAGAATACTAATGTGTCTGTTTTCCTGAGAGTAACCAACCGCAACAGACGGATTGTGATGGCCATGTAAGTTAAAGGAGTACTCGTCGGCAAACAAAATATTTTCAATAAATCTTTCGTTTTTATTACTCGATTCATCATATCTTCACAAAATTTCATACGCTTTTGGTGATCTGGAAAAATTCTGTGTAGTTTGCAACTTATAGCAACAGTATTTATCCTTTTCAAGATATTGAGAACTGTTCTTGGTTCAATATCCATTTCTTCAGCAATTTTGTACTATTGCACGGGAAATTAGTTTTGCTAAACACACACTGTAATTTCTTGAGTTCTATATGTGTGTGTGTGTGTGTGTGTGTGTGTGTGTGTGTGTGTGTGTGTGTGTGTGTGTGTGTGTGTGTGTGTGTGTGTGTGTGTGTGTGTGTGTGTGTGTGTGTGTGTGTGTGTGTGTGTGTGTGTGTGTGTGTGTGTGGTGTGTGTGTGTGTGTGTGTGTGTGTGGTGTGTGTGTGTGTGTGTGTGTGGTGTGTGGTGGTGTGCGTGGTGTGCGTGCGTCGTGTGTGGTGTGTGTGTGCGTGCGTGTGTGCGTGCGTGCGTGCGTGCGTGCGTGCGTGCGTGCGTGTGCGTGCGTGCGTGGTGGTGCGTGCGTGCGTGCGTGCGTGCGTGCGTGCGTCGTGCGTGCGTGCGTGCGTGCGTGCGTGCGTGCGTGCGTGCGTGCGTGCGTGCGTGGTCGTGCGTGCGTGCGTGCGTGCGTGCGTGCGTGCGTGCGTGCGTGCGTGCGTGCGTGCGTGCGTGCGTGCTGTGCGTGCGTGGTGCGTGCGTGCGTGCGTGCGTGTGCGTGCGTGCGTGCGTGCGTGCGTGCGTGCGTGCGTGCGTGCGTGCGTGCGTGTGTGCGTGCGTGCGTGCTGGTGCGTGCGTGCGTGCGTGCGTGCGTGCGTGCGTGCGTGCGTGCGTGCGTGCGTGCGTGCGTGCGTGCGTGCGTGCGTGCGTGCGTGCGTGCGGTGCGTGGGGCGTGCGTGGGGCGTGCGGCGTGCGTGCGTGCGGCGTTTGCGGGCGTTTGCGTGCGTGGTTTGCGTGTGCGTGCGTGCGTGCGTGCGTGCGTGCGTGTCGTGTGTGTGTATTAATGACAGTTTCAGAAAATTCATAATTTTAGCTTAGTATCACTGAAGAAGTTTTGTTTGGTATACAGTTCAATGTCGTAACAATTATTACATTTGTATGGCGAAGATATTAATGTTTTGTAATGGATAACACTTTTCTAATGTGGTTTTGAAGTATTTAGTACATATATAATCTATTAATTAGTTGTGGTAAAGGCACTTAACTGGGAGTAGTTGATTTGTTCATATTAATCCACCTCAACTTTTAGGTATGTTAAAATGTGATTTTAGGTAAACATATTATTGTTTAAAGAAACACCAGGAAGAACATGTCACTTATTGATGGTCTCTGAGATTATTTGATTCAGTTCTACGTCTCGTGGATTAACAATGTTAATGAACAAATGACGGCTTGTTCAATTTTCCAATTGTGTTTTAAAATATAAAACAAAACGTTATGAAGTATCGAATATGACTGTTTTTTAAAACTGTAAATTTGATATGAAACATGTAATAATGCATTACCTATGTGCTTTTTATTGAAGTGGGTTATTAAGTGAATAAAAGATAGGTTATCAGACAATAACATTGGATATGATCTAATCTAGGAATGTTACAAGTTGATTTATCTTGAAAAGATGAAAACATGTAAACTGTAAATATTTTCATAGTTTCTTTAATCAATACCTCCGTTAATTCACAGATATAATAAGTTAGTACTTTTATTTAAGTGCAGCATTACTTTAGATCTATAACTGTGTTAATAAACTAAAGTTTCATATCATCATTAACCACAAATAAAGTGGGATTAATGTGCCTAATTTTAAGGTAACTAACAAAACTAAAGGCATCACTAGTTCTATTTATTTTAGATCTAATTTTTTATTTGGGAATGAACCATAGAATCGAGTAATTTATTTTTTATAGGATCGTTCATTACAAAATTAGGTACGTGTATAAACCGTTCAAGTTCAAAGACAATAAAAAACTTACTAAGTGGTGATTCCCTATTACTCATAGATCACTCCTCTTATACTCTATAGGAGTAGAAAAAGCATAGTACACAACTCGGGTGGTAATGCCTACTTACCACTCCTATGTAATATACTATTACCAATGTGTGTATACCTCGGTAATCTATTCTAGCATCGGCGTGTTTCAGGCAAGCACCTATAGTTCTTTCACGAATGTCTGGTTCATCGTGATCTGGATGAAGCGGCCACAGCGGAACTGATTAATACTGCAGACGGTACAGGTGTTTACCTCCGTTTAAAGCTTGTTCGAAAAAAAGAAATGCTAATGCCCTGGTTTTTAAAATTCCGACTCATACGCTTAACTTCTATACTTAGTTGACGACGTTATTTTAACAAAATCCATATTGACTGTTATATACTTAAAATTATGAAAGAATTCGATATCGGATTAGCACCTTTATTCAAGCACTACGGTCCAGCAAGCAACTTTGCCGTGTTTATACATGTTACACGACGAAGACGGAAAGAAATTTGTTGTGTATAACCCTGCGGGTGGAGAACTAAACCTACATTGTACGTTGAAACGTAGGTCCATTTTAGGTAAATGCTTTAGAAGAAGGTGCAAATGTGCATCAGTATTAGTATATAAATGGCAAATATCGCCTTAACATCATTTACACAGCGGTACCTCAAGCTATTTTTTACTTATATTGTTTTTAAAATGTTGCAAACTTGACTAAATTAATTTGAATAATTCTCATTTATTATAATATACATAAATAAATTATTTACGACGATATAAACAATTAAGTTCCTGAAGTACCTAAACAATCAAAAACAATTTCTGATGAATACAATCCGTCTTTTTTGTGTGAAGTTGAAATTTAAAACGCTTTTGGAAGCCAAAAAAAAAAATCGGGAATTTCAATTTTCTTAACTGGAATTCTTTTTTTTTTTGTTGTATACAATTATAGTTAAAAGTTACAAAAATAACTGAAAATGATAATTGTTAATGTGTAAAAAATATCGTAACTTAAAATTTAAGCGACTTGTTGAAGGTTCCGAATTAAGGAATAAACTGTGAGCAATTAGATAGTAAAACGATTTTATATAAATTGTGTATTAATATTTTATGTAGGTATTCGGGCTCATTAGAAATTGTTTTGACAATTTGATTATTTGACAATTAGTTGTTTGTTGTAAAAGTGTGAAGTGACATATTAATTATTTTTTTCCAAAAATGTCAAGTCTCAGTGCAGCAGAATATGTCGATATTGTTTTCGTGTACGGTTACTGTAATGAATAGATCGTCGTGCGGCCAGGGTGTATAATAAAGCTGGTAATCACGTTAGGGAAGGCAATGCCGACTACGAGGCAAATGTAATCGATGCTGTTTTGGACAAATCTACGTTTAGTACTAGACGTATAGCAAGGAAATTGTTCCTCACTTAGAACTTTGTGTAGAGGGAATCACACGACGAAGAACGGCAACCTTATCACGTACAACGAATTGTGGCTTTACAGCCAGAATATTATGACCGATTTCTGGAATGTTGTACCTGCTTGCTACACATTATTTTGTAAGCAAAATATTGTGGACCTATGAGGCTGAATTTACAATGTTGGGTATTAATTTTACCCACAACTGCCATTTATGATACCCCCCAAAATCCTAGTGCTAGCGTACTATGAAGGTTCCAAAATAGTTTTACCAGCAGGTTGCTTGATTTAGAAGTTCTTGTTGATTGCATAAATGCTGAAGGATGTGTCTCTTTTCTAAATAAGACACTTTACAAGATGTATTCGGCAACAAATGTGGTGCCAGTAGAATGGCGCCCCAGCGTATTTTAGAAAACTAGTAACGGAATGCCTAATATGCATTATGCTGCTAGATAATTTGATCTGGGGGGGGGGGCTCTACCGCTTGTCCTCTGAGATCTGCAGACCATAATTCCTTAGAATTTTACTTCAGGGACCACTTAAGGCAGCAAGTCTACAGTGTAGAGATAAACACCCGCGAACAATTATTCCAAAGGATAGTACATGCGGTGAATCAAATTCGCAATAATGTCGGTGTTCGTGCTTATGGTTCCATGATTCGCATGTCTCGTACTTGTATTCAAACTCAAGGGGCTCATTGCAACATGTTATAAGTTGCTGACTTTATCTTGTTTTTTATTTAAATTGTTTTTTAGAACGTAACCAGATGTTAAATTACTGTTTGCCGCTTTACTATAACATGGTATATTTTTATTTCATTAACTAGGTGAAATAAGATCTAGGTTCCTATAACATTTTTTTATTCAAAGTAACATCCAGAACATGTTACCAATGTTTGTTGCACGAATTATAATTTTACAAATCACCCTCTACCTGGTGTACAACTAAGAAAGTCGGCCGGCATAACTCAGAAATGATTAGAGACTGAGCAGTTAAATAAAAAATCTTATAATAAATGTGACCAAGAGAGAACGCTGGAAATTATTTTTAATTTACTATCATTGCCGCCAGAAGGAATTTCACCGATTTTAAATTGAAATTCCCATTTTTTGGCAATTTTCCTTGGTAACGTATTTAAAAAAATATATCTGTTGTAAACTAGTGATCAATATACAAAACATTGTTTAATGAATTTTTACGATTTCTGTTAACATAAAGGGAGGGCGAACCATATAACGTGTTACTGGAAAAAACTGTGTAACTTCGAAACGGGTTGCTTGAATTTAACAAAATTGGTCTCGATGAATACTTGGCATTAGCAAACAAATCCAAAAGCACAACAATTTCTATCGCCGCCTACTAATAGAGAGCGCGACTTAGATTTTTCCAAGAAAAATTACAATGATACCAAATGTTTTTTTTTCACTGCTATTGGAAGGAAAATTAATAGAGAGTACTTAAAAAAAATTATGCCAATAGCTATTACAGAACCAAAGATATAGTAAAAAATGTGGCAATATAACACGCAATTTTTTTCCAGTAACACGTTTATTTTGACAGCAATCGTAAAAATTCATTAAACAAAGCTTTACATGTTGACCATTAGTTTACAATGGATATATTTTTTTAAATGCATTACTAAGGAAAATCAGTGAAACGTCCTCTGGCGACAATTGTGGGAAATTAAAAATAATTTCCAGCATTTTCTCTTGGCCACATTTATTACAAGATTTTTTATTTCACTGCTCAATCTCAAATAGTTTCACCTCTCTGTAGGCAACTAACGTGCATTTCGTGCCATATGTGCTGCATATCATAGCTGCATAAAACATAATTTACTTATTTAAAGTGGAGCCTTCCACGCGTATCGTTTGCACATTCACTTTCAGACATGTTCATGCGCAAGGACCTTTTGAGAGCGTCGTTTTTTTGTGCCCAACTGAAAGGCAGAAGAGCATCCTCCTCTCCTCTCCTCTCCTCTCCCTCTCCTCCCTCTCCTCTCCTCTCCCTCTCCCTCTCCTCTCCCTCTCCCTCTCCCTCCCTCCTTCCTCTCCCCTCTCCTCTCCCTCTCCCTCTCCTCTCCTCCTCCCTCCCTTCCCTCCTCTCCTCTCCCTCTCCCTCTCCCTCTCCTCTCCTCTCCCTCCCTCTCCCTCTCCTCTCCCTCTCCCTCCCTCTCCCCTCCCTCCTCCCTCCCTCCCCTCCTCCCTCTCCCTCCCTCTCCCTCTCCTCTCCTCTCCCTCTCCCTCTCCCTCTCCCTCCCTCCTCTCCCTCTCTCCTCTCCCTCCTCTCCCCCTCTCCCTCCCTCTCTCCCTCTCCCTCCCTCTCCCTCCTCCCTCTCCCTCCTCTCCCTCTTTCCCCTCTCTCCTCTCCTCTCCTCTCCTCTTCTCCCTCTCCTCTCTGGCATGCCGTAATGTATTATACTGTTAGAAATACGTATTTATGATTGTTTTATATACCCCGCGCTAACGTGTAATAACATAGGTATATTTTTATGTTCCTGAAAAATGTTTGTGTTTGAGTATTTAATGTTATTGTTTGTTTATTAACGTTCAAACCGCTCGATTATAAGTCTGTTCGAAAACTCACCCTTATCGTGCACCCATGCATATGTAATTATATCAATAAATTACGTAAATGTTTCGTATTTATAAAGAAGCCCCCTTTTTTCTCTCGTTTCTGACGAAAAAGATCTTCAGATAAGACACAATAGGAAGATCGCAAGTTCTACAATTCTACAATTTACGAGACCTTTTGATCATTTTTGTCGACTTAAATAAATAGCGCGCGATCCTGCTTATGAAGCAGTACTTAGTATCAAGTGTAGCACGAAAAGGGTTTGCTTGCGACGTTATCTTGTAGTCATGGAATACAAATTATATCGGTACGTGTGAATAAATATAGTGTAAACAGTTCGCTAGTTAAAGTTAAGTGTTAATAAATAACTGTTTGGAACAAATAATCGTTATAGTGATGTAAAGAGCTTAAAATGCGCACAGTTTTCACTGGCACATGGGGAAAGGCGAATAATGTTTAACGAATATCCACAGTTATGCACAAAAAAGCAGATATTGCTGCTTCTGGCAGTAGCAAAGTGTTTTTTTTTTTTTTGTAAGGATACATTTGGAAATGAAGAACGAACTAGCCGCGATTGAATGTACCACCGTCATACCACGAAGTGATCCACAATAAATCCTTTCGTTCTATGGTCAGCTAATAAAAAGTTGCTTCCAACAAAAATATGCACATACTAGGACCAAATCTGAAAGTATTATATACAATATTTTACAAAAACAATCATTAAGCTCCTTACAAAATTTTCTTGGAATAATAAACATTATTACAATGTGTACCCATAGTTCAAATCACGGGAGCGTAAAAATTTGTCCCATAATCGTATGACAAAACCCATGCAGTCAAGGTAAATGCATAAAAATCACCATCATTGGATCGTGACGCAATGCTTTTCGACGTTTTCTAACAAAATTGATGCTTAAATAACGATTTTGACATTCTTTGGCCGCAAACTATATGGTCACAATAAATGCGTAAGATTCTCTTATTGCGATTGATGCAATGCGTTTGGAGGTGTTTCCCACGATTTTGGTAAACTCCGTCAAAAACTAAACGGTTAAGGAAAATGCATAGAATTTGTTCATTAGGCAACTATGCAATAATTCGGAATGTCCCTTTAACAAAGTGGATGAAATAAATAATGATTCTGACGTGTCTTGCCAAACAAGCGTATTGTCACGGAGTATGTATTTCAACGAAATTTGTCTGTGAATAATGATTTTAACTTCTCGGTCCAAAGCCATGAGGTCAAAAATGTATCAAATTTACTTATTTGGCAGTGGTACAGTACTTTGGAAAGTTTTTTGAACAAAATTATTGAATAAATAACAATTTTGACCAAAATTCATGTGGTCGCGGAAAATTCATGAAGCTCACATTTTGAGTATTAAACAAAATTGGTGCGTTAACAACGATTTTCATATTTCTTGGTCATGGAAAATGCGTGAAATAACGATGCATTAACGCAATGCGTTCAAACGTTTTCCTTACGAAATTAGTACTTATATAATTAGTCAAAGTCCCAATGATCATAGAACATGCATTCACTTATTAGGTAGCGATGTATTGCTGGTTGAGATATCTTTCTGACAAAATTGCTACATAAATATCGCTTTTATAATCTCGGCCTAAATCTATACGGTCACGGGAAATGCATGCAATGAAGTTACTGCGCATTGATGCAATGTTTTTGGAGCGTGCTTCCAACAAAACTGTTTCATTAATAACGATTAGGAAAGTCTAATGCATAACATTGATTTATTGGGCATCGTTACCTTGCTTTGGGACGTTTTTCGTCGATATTTGTGTATAAATACGACGAAAACAATAATTAAAAAACGTAATTTTTTCCTTGCAATGAGCGAGAAAATGATCTTAAAACTATTATACGTTTAAGGTAAATTGGATGGAGTAGAAAAGGAGTGAACAACTGATAGGATTTGTTAACAAAGATGAAACAGTTGTGGAAGGAAATAGGAAATAAGTTTTGATAGGAATTATTTACTAGGATAAAAAAATGTATTGTGAGGATTTTCAGGATCACTACAAGGTAGCGAATGAATTGTGCTAATATGAGCTTTGTTACTCGGTCCAACTTTGCTTGATTACGTTTTGTTTTTCACATTTACTTATATTAGCTGCATATTTCTCAACGAGGAGTAGAAGTCGTATCCGAAATTTTGAAAAATGCGCTAAGGGCTTTGTAAAGTAAAGGCCAGAGTTTAAAGAAGGTCAAGGTGCGATTATCTAACAGAATCGCTCAAAATCTACATGTCATTATTTCATTGGATTTATTCCTTTTTCCATACTTATTTGATTATTTTTTTGTAGCACCCCGGAAGTAGAAATCAAATCTTGTCGTCGTTCTAAACTGGACATTGGTCATATTTGCAAGTAAGGCAACACGGCACGAGCTTTGGCATAACCGTTGAGGTAACGTAAAATAAATATGGTTTCTTAACAAAAGGAAGCAAGAAGGATCGATTATGTTAGAATTCAAGATTAAAGACATTTTGTGGTTTATTGCTTACCTATATTAAGACTTGTGTGTTTTTCCCATGAAAGCTGTTGTTCCGTTTCTGAGTCTGTAACGTAGAGTGCCATGCTATTTGCTTCAGAAGTCCGGTGGATGTAAATATTTGCGTACTTTTCACTTTTGATTGCAATGCTAATTTTTCGAGTGCGTGGTAACCGCGTTAACCGAGGTTTTCCGAACTGCTGATGCCGATATGTTACATTGTGCTAGTAGAGCTTTTGAAGATCGCATACATTATTGTATGGAAGTAAATGGTGGTCATTTTGAACATTTAATAAAATAGTTATCTAACGTTTTTAGTTCTTTCTTATTTGTTGTTAGTTATTTTTTTAATTTGTTTATTTTGAGTTTTGTAGATACCCTATTTACTTTATTACATTTTTAAAGGTAGAAAATCACTGGTTTGATTTTGTCACAAAAATTATCGAAAGTAGAAGTATTCTAAAAGTCACATTCAGAGCTTGCTTGTTAAAAACATGAATATTTTTAAATCATAAGCAAAAATGCAATTTTCTTAAAACAATCAATTTTACAGGGTACATTATGCAGACATAATTTGAAGCGATAAAATAGTTTTACAAGATGGTCAAATAATATACTGGGTGTTCCATTTAAAAAAAGTTTTGCTAATTGAAAGCTCCTGAATTGATGCTTATCGAAAAAACACCTCGAACCCCAAACGAAACTTCTGCTATGTTTAGATATTTCAGCCATCCTTTACCTTCGTACCAGATAACTTTTATTTGGCAGCATTTATAGTGCACCAATTTTCAACAAATCTTTATATTTTTCGCTCCAGCTTGGTAACTTCGCAATTTATGGGAAAAGAAAAGATAGGGCTAGATGCAGAATTTTACGCTGAATTTGATGGTAAAAAATATACAGGGTGTCCTATTAAAAAAAGTAAACTTCATGTTGTCTCGCTTAGGATGAACACCCTGTATATCTCAAAATATTTTAGAAATGTGTATCTGCGCAAACATAACAACTTTTATTTGAAACATTTGTTTGTATTTTTGATCCTAAGTAAGTTATTGCACTTCCACACACTAATGGGCCGCCCTGTATATTTATAGTAATATCCATAAAGAGCGATCTGAATTCGTAAGACAGCGGCGTACCAAAGTGGTTTGACCATCAGGGGACACCAGAATAATTTTAGTTTCAAGCTTATTTTTTTAATCCAGTATAACTAAGTTTGTTTATTTTATTATTTCCTTTTTAGAGTTTGTTTTATTTTATATTATTATACCAGAATACATTTCTATAACCTGTTATGATTTATTCTTAAGTTTGTTCACAAAGTAGTTACAGTCTCTAATCCCGACTCGAGAGGCAAAGAGTGGGCAACAAAGAATATAAAAAGTAGTCCCAACCAAGCGGGGTATTACAAAGTGGCGAGTTACATTTCAGACTTTATAATACAATTAATTAACCGTTATATTCCAGATATAACTATTTTAATAACGTTTTAATTACAGATACAGGCCAAAGCAAGTGTCTAAACGTTAATTTTACTTCCAGAACTACATCAGAATATTTTGTTTAAAAATAATTGACAATTTCTTACAGAAACAAGTTGCTTGTTTATCAGAGCAATAATAATCCTTTTTCCAGAGTATACGCTATTTCCAGGTTACCTACCTGAACCAGAAACCGAAGTCCATGATAGCCAGAAGCTGTGGGTCTCCGACATCCCAGGCGGACCACCGTCACACCCTCTACTAGACTTCCTGCCACTACCGAAGACAATGGCTAGGGAGTAAGACTTCCAACCCTAACCAGTTACCCACACATCTTCCTTCTGGTTCTCCCGGGTACAGGTGATGTGTAATGATCCTGAAAATCCTTATTATACATTTTCCTATCCTAGTAAATGATTCCTATCAAAACTTATTTTCTATTTCCTTCCACAACTGTTTTATCATCCTTAATAAATCCAGACCTGGATGTATAAAGATCTGACCTGTATACAAAGTTCCACATTCCTGTTATGCTTTTATTCATAAGCAATTTGCTAATAATTATCACCTATTCATTATTCCTCTCCTGAGGACAGCTGGTTATTATCAGCACACAAACTTGCATGACTTCACGTTACACATATTTAATTACATTGATATCACCTGTTCATTATAATTAACCTTTTTAGTAATGAAAATTTTCCATATTACTAAAACATCTAATTAATTATATATTTACAATAATATCAATAGAGGGCGATTTAAATTCGCACGACAGCGGCGTACCACAGTGGTTTGACCACCAGAATCATGCTTAGTTTCAAGTTTATTTATTTCATCCGGTATAAGTGAGTTTGTTTATTTGATTGTTTCCTTTTTAGAGTTTGTTTTATTTTATATTATTATACCAGAATAAATTTATTATAACCTGTTAAGATTTATTCTTAAGTTTATTCACAAAGTAGCGACTGTCTTTAATTCCGACCAGAGAAGCAAAGCGAGGACAACAAAAAATTATAAAATGTAGCACCAACCGAGAGGGAGTTACGAGCTAAATAATAAAATTTCATTAAGAGATAAAAAATAGAGCGTATTCGCCAATATCATCCAATCTTTATGGGGAGAACGTAGATTGTGGTTGAGGTATTCGTTTATACTACATGCACCATGTATTGTGCCATAAATAAATAAATTTGTGTCTTTTTATAAGTAATTTATTCAATTCATCAGTCTAGTACACCCCCAAATATATCACGTTAATCCTTGTTCACTCTCAATTGTTCATGAATCATTAATAAACAAAGCAAAAGTATATAACAAAGAACATACTTTACACAAGCATTCAATTCAGCTGATGTCGTTAGAATATGGCAAGTGTCGCTTAATCAGATGGTCAAGAACATCCGTATATTAACACGACTATGGCAGCGAGACTGTAAGAACCAAACTGTATATACTGAAATATAATGTCACGAGTGGTTGATATTTAAAATGTTATATGTAGAATTCTAAACTAAAACGTTTTAATGGGAATTGTTATATTAAAATTGCTCTCGCAGTTTTGAAAGGAATTTAAGTCCATGATCGATGAAAAAAGTTTTAAGATAACATAATATGTTTGGAAATAAATTGTTTGTGCTGTGATACCGAAACGTTCAATTCTACATCTATTTTGTTTCAAATATACCAGTTCCCTTATAAACGGAATTACTGTTGGTGGACATATAGAAATTTTTTTGAATAACAGGGTTTCTTATTGAAAAACATGATGTATGTGCATGACTTAATTCTAGGCATTAAAACTGTTTCTTTCATGGGAATTATGAACTATAAAATTTGCGAATGGGAATTTTTATGCGATGGTTAAAAAGAATGACGTGGTTTTGAGAGGAAGGGGGAGTTTTGTTTTTTCGTTAGTCAGTAGGAGTTTAGGTTTCGATCTTAAAAGTTGAAGTAAAAACAGTTAAGATGTGTGGTTGTGGACCATCGGCACCTTCCCCCATCGTGTGTTTATGGTTAAGAGAAGGGCTTCATAATTTGATTGGGACTGTACAATATCGTTACTTTATTAGCAGTTCACTTTATGCGGGTTTTCCAGTACATCCTTGCAAATTTGTTACCGTTTACCATCTTATCGGGTAGTCCGGGTTCACTAGTGAATTGCAAAGTAGGGTTGCGCTGAGCTGAAGAGATAAAAGAATCTTCTTAATCTTTAACCGACGTCGGCGCCGAGTGGTCAGCGAATTTCATGAATTTGTGTTAAAAACTTTCTCGAATTTATTGATCTGGATTTACTGGAATTATAGATATCATTACCGTGATTTTAAGCATAATAGAAAATCATCACGTGCTATATTTTTTTGGTGAAAGTCAAAAAGCCAATTTATTATTTGCTGAAGAATTTATGTAAGATTATTTAAAAGAATTGTGCCTACTTAGAATTTTGATAAAGTTTTTGTTCGACAAGTATAATGAAAAGTCAGCTAACTGATGGAATTTCGACCAGAATAATGACAATTACGGAAAGACGCTGGTAAAATTATTTTTTTGGTTTGTATATTAATATACTTTTTGATAATAATGTTTAGTAATCAAAAGTTTAATTATTCAAAGTTACAGTGGAAATTCCCATGAAGTTGTGGTTTTAACGTTTTGCTTCTGAGAAAGCTTTTTGTTTTTATTTGCAATAATAGAGATTGTTGGATTTAATTGAATTTTGGTAAATCGGAATTTCGCATTTGCAGTAGATAATACATTTTATATTGTTATTTGTATATATGTATGTATCGGTGAAGCTACGCAAGAAGTAATTCGATATTACTTTTCATTGTCATTAGCGGCAGCTGCTGTATAGGTGACGTAACTTTACACGTTTCCTTTTTAGGTGTTTTTTTTTGTGTTTTTGGGGAACTACTTCTGTTTAGACCCCGTTGCCTGAGAATGTTTCTTTGATTGTATTTGCCCCTTTGTACGTATTTTTATGCTGTCTCATAATTTTAATATAGATATTTGTAGTGTAATTTTTCTGGGCATTTATTTTACCTTCACCAAAATAAAAGAACGTAGATTTTTGATTCGACAAATTTTAAAAGTTACAGAAATTACGGATATCACATTCAGAATGTATAGTAAGTTTTAATGACTTTTAGGTGACGTTTATTTAATTATAACACCTTTTAAATATTTTATCGCGTTTTATTTATTTTTGTTATGACGCACATCCATTTTAAATTGAATAATTAATGACCGTGGTGACCAGTTCTTTTTTTGTTAATTTGTAATGACCCTAAGAATCCTTGCAATTCATTTTTTCCTGTCCTGTCAAAACGTATTTCCTATTCCCTTCCGCAACTGAAAGTAGCCTTGTTTAATAATCCCATCAGTTGCCCACTCCTTTCTCTTTCCACGCCAGTTCTCCTATAAATAACAGAGGTGTCATTCACCAACTATATATATATATATATATATATATATATATATATATATATATATATATATATATATATATGGATGACACCGCCTTCTGGGCTGTTAATCGGAACAGCGAAACGGCCTCCCGCATCATATCCAAAACCCTACGGACCCAAGTAATCCTCTTCCGCCATCCTCATTACACCGAAGATAAGTGCCCAAAGCTTGCCTCCAGAAATGTGTCTCTCAATCTAAATCAGGAAAGACTCCCTCTCCAAGATGAAATCACCTAACTAGGAATCCTTTTCACACGAACCCTCAACTGGCTCCCGGATGCTAAAAAATCAGTGGTTGTCAACCCAAAACTCTCTTACACATGTATAAAACATATATCCGCCCTGTTATGGATTTCCGAGCTCCCATATATACAAATATAAACCCCAGACACTTTTACTCTATCGTCTTCTGTGGGTTTGTTTGCATTAAACTCGTGTCTCAATGATTCTGGAAAAGATGTGCCCCAGTCAACTCTTCTTCATACGCTATGAAACCAATTCATTTTCGGTACAAGCTCTTGGAATCGATCATCAGTAAGCTTGATATCAATAAGGCGACTGGTCCAGACGGTATCCCAGCTATTGTCTTAAAGAAATGTTCCCCCGAACTAGTACCAGTCCTATCTAAGCTCTATACGATCTCTATGTCTTCTGGGAATTCCTTCATGATGGAAGTTAGCAAATGTTCAACCTATTCCCAAAAAGGCGATAAGACCGATCCCTACAACTACCGACCAATTGCCATCAATTCCATTTTGTCTAAAATCATGGAAAAAGCCATCAATCAGCAACTGCTCATGTTCCTTGAAACTAACAAACTCCTTAGTGACCACCAATATGGGTTTAGGCAAAGTCGTTCAACAGGCGATCTTCTCTCATATGTGACCCAAGTTTGGAACAATACAGTAGAGCAGTCCGGTGAAACAGTTGTAGTCGCTTTAGATATCCCTAAGGCATTTGACCAAGTTTGGCATAAGTGTTTACTTGCCAAACTCGCCTCGTTTGGGTTAAATAGTACGCTCATCAACTGGGTTTCTAGGTTTCTTGATAAAAGACGAATACGTATCGTAGTTGATGGCTTTTTTTCAAAAGAAGTTAGCATTAACCCGGGCGTACCACTGGGATCCGTTGTAGCGCCTACACTTTTTCTGCTGTACATAAATGACCTTATTTCTTCAACAGCTAACCCCATCCATTGCTTTGCTGACGATAGCACTCTTCACTGTAGTTCATCATAGTGATAATCCACCTTCTATGTCAAATCAAGGAATTAAAGCTGAAATGGCAAATTCAATCAACAAAGACATTCAACGTATTCTCGAATGGGGAAGAAATAATCTAGTTAAATTTAATGCTAACAAAACTCAGTGTTGCCTTATGTCCGCCAAAAAGATCGATCATTTCCTGTTGTAAGTATGAATGGCTCAGTTTTCGGACTCTATTACTCTGTTGGGTATGACTGTATCTTCAAATCTCATGGGTTGACCATCTTCAGTCAGCTACCAAAACAGATGCTCGTAAAATGGGCTTTTGTACAGATCTAAGCAGTGCTTTACCTCTCGACAACTCCTTCTGGTGTATAAGGCCCAAATTCGGCCTCATCTGGAATATAATTCTCACCTCTGGGTTAGTGCTCCCCAATACGCTCTCGACATCGTTGATCGTATTCAAAAGAGAACGGTTAGGCTTATAAATGACCCGTCCTTAACTTCTCAGATACATTCCCTTGAGCATAGAAGGATGTTTTCAGTTCTTTCTTTGTATTATCATTATTACAACGGCTATTGTGTTGCTGAATTATATTATATGATACCATCTCGGGCTATCTTTGTGAGAAACACTCGGTTCGCTCATTCATATCATCAGTATGCAGTACAAATCTACACTTGTCGCATCAAACGGACGCAATCCACATTTTTCTACACGGCTTCTAAATTATGGAATGATCTCCCTAGTTCCTGCTTTCCTCTCACTTATGATATGAGAAAATTTAAGGCAGCTGTTCATAGGCATCTATTGGCAATTCATTATCCCTCTATCCATCCTCCTAAGTGTTCCTGAGTGCTTTAGCACGATAGGCCAAATTTAGCCTGTTCAGGCCCACAATCATAAAAAAAAATTGAAATTTAAAATTGTAAATAGAAACAAGGTAAACGTAAATATTAGTCCGGGTGGTGTGTTGTCGGTATAAAAGTGTATGTAAATCGAATTATTTCAATTATTTCTTTTAAACTGAAAATTATTTTAAGAAAATTATCATTGCATTATTACTTTAATCGAAATAAAAATTAAAAAGATGCAAGTACATAATAATTTGAATGCAGATAAAATTATTGTGTGTTCGGATACAACAACCTGAGACTAAATTATTATATTTATTAATCTAATAAAATAAATTAAAGTGCTTTTTGAAAAGTGACAATGCGAATATTGATGTAGCATACCTATGTATGTTGGTGCTGTAGACCTTCCACCGATGGAGCAAATGCTTATTCGAATTACTTCTGACTTAGAAATTGGAACATCCATATTGGAAATTGGATCAGCTGA
Source organism: Vesta saturnalis (assembly GCA_036346205.1). Lineage (NCBI taxonomy): Eukaryota > Metazoa > Arthropoda > Insecta > Coleoptera > Lampyridae > Vesta > Vesta saturnalis. The sequence goes on from JARFJB010001973.1 coordinate 1,047,571, forward strand.
AAGAAAGTACACATTAATGTGAGTTTATGAATCTTATATATTTATTTGAGGTTACGTTGAATATTATTATTATTGTTCATTTATATGCATTTGTGTAAAGGATGCAAGTGCATTATATACTAGTCTGGAAATAGTACGACCACTTATTGATTTTATAGCTATTCAATATTATTTTAAAAGGAAAACGTACACATATCTAGGTCAATAAGATTCGTATGCGCACAACATATTATATATTTGCAGATGATACAAGGTGTTTGAATGAAATTAAATTATACACAATTCCAAATTTATTTCAAGATCACAATTGAATTTATTTTACGAAAGAACCTCACGTAAATGTTTAATGTTTATTTTAATACTGAACTATATTGAACTCTCATCATATTTAGAATTTACATCAGTTCTACATACATAAAGACAAAATTTACATCGATTGGGGTTTGAACCTTGATGGCGCAGTTGGTTAGCGCGGTACTCTAGCAAAATACAGGTCGTAGGTTCAAATCCCACTCGAGGTAAACTTTTCATTTATGTATTTAATAAAATTAATAATAATTTTAATTACATATTTACCTTTGAACTTATCCATTCATAACAAAACTTATAATAATTTAATACTAGTCAAGTTGCTTTGGTATGTGTGAATCCTTGCGATATTGCAGGCTCACATTCCATTAATATAAGTAATTTGATTGTATTCTCATTATATTTAGAATTTACATCAGTTCTACATACATAAAGACAAAATTTACATCGATTGGGGCTTGAACCTTGATGGCGCAGTTGGTTAGCGCGGTACTCTAGCAAAGTACAGGTCGTAGGTTCAAATCCTACTCGAGGTAAACTTTATTTATGTATTTAATAAAATTAATAATAATTTTTAATTATATATTGAACACTATCTCTTGAGATGCTAGTCGAGGCAATTTATTTAAATAAGATCAACAGTAATTATCACATTAAATTACTAAACTTACTAATACAATTAATCTCTATTGTTTCATTTAATTCAAATGTGGTGATAAATTATTATTACGTGATAAAAAAATAAATATGAATACTAAAATGTTATATATTTGCATCATAATGTATATATATATATATCTATATATATATATATATGTATATATATATATATATATATATATATATATATATATATATAACTTGACAAGAATAGTTCTGCAGTGAGGATTTCAGCTTCCTGCGCACACAATGAAGAAAGAACGCATTCGGAGAGAAAAGACAGATACTACGTGCTCACGATTTACGGTCCATTCATATTACGTAGACAGAATATATAAATAAAATTGCAAAATATCCAAAGAAGGTAATTATACTTTACCCACCAAATTTTGTACTTATTTTTAATTATTTAATGTACAATAAACTTAACTCGCTTTTACTCAGACTTTGTAAGACGGATGAGATACTAAATTATTTCACATTTGATTACAATTGTATAATTATACATTTACAAGGATCAACATATGTGTTTTTATCCGTTTCAAGTCCACAGGTAAATAATGTATCCAAATGATAGATAAGAATGTATTTATTCATTTGCATATCTAGAATTATAAATTCAGTTGCCAAAATTTACATTGCAAACAAGGGATAATGTGGGATATCCAGGTACAAATTAATCACTGTTACGACAGCTTAAAGTATATAGATATGTATTATTTAAATAATTGTCACTTATTTTTTTTTCATCTTCTCGACGCATAAAAAGTATCACGTTCACTACAACTTCCCTGGTTTGCCCACTAAGCACCGCATTTTCTGGTTTAGTAACAAACTCCACTATAGGCGGTTTCACATAAACAATAAACTTAATTCGCTTTTACTTAAACTATGCAAGACGTACAAGTATTGAAGTTGAACAGTGAACGTTTCTTCAAATGACTACTCACACTCAAATCTCTCTGTCTACCAGTGCGTAACAATAGGCGGAGTTTATTTTTATTACTTCACCCGCAGAGCTATTCTATATGTATATATATATATATATATATATATATATATATATATATATATATTATATGTATATACATATATATATATATATATATATATATATATATATACATACATACATACATATATAGTTATATACTGTTTTATGTTATTTCAAGCTCTCAAAAATTTATTATTTTCTTTATCAAGACTAAACTAAAATAACAGACATGCAAGTTGAACAAGAAAACTAAGATAATTAAACTTAAATGCAAATGAAGTTTAAACACAAGGATAATATTCCAATTTAGTTAAAACCATATTTATATATATATATATATATATATATATATATATATATATATATATATATATATATATATATATATATATATATATACAAGTGTTTGGTACATCGATGCAAATATTTAAAGGGTGATATAATAGGTGATTTTGAGTCGATTTAAGCAAACATACTTATATACCAAGTGTTACCGTTTTTGAGATAATGTCACTTTTAATATTTCTTGATTTTACCGTGCTTTTCTGCAAATATCGAAGTGTACAAGCGTAATAAGTCTTATGGCAAACTTATACTAAGTTTTTTATTCCTCATGAAGTGATTGTTCATATTATTTTATCAGAAAAGCCTAAACTGTCTTTGGTTCTTGCCTAGAACTTCTTAAACATGAAAGTTTTAATTTGTAAAAAGCAATCACTAAAATTCAAACGTGGATTTAGTCTAAAATCTTTCGTTATTTTTTTCCAATTTCAGTAAAACTTCTTTGGGCAATGGTCTTTAAGATAGCATGAATAGATTTAGAAAAATTTTCAGAAAATTGAATTTAATTACCAAAATACCCCTAGGCGCATTCGCCAAAACGTAAAATAGCCCTTCATTATTTAGTTTAAAAAGCAGATTTTTAGAAAATGTTTTGCGGTTATCGCTCCACCCAGTACTTGAGTTTACAGAAACTGTTTCTGAATTCAAGATTTCTTTCACCTCACTAACACTGGAATGTAAAATTTTCTTAGCAAAATCGAGTTTATTTTCAAGTGAATCTACATTGCTATTTAAAACGTCACTTTTGACTTTTCGTTTATTTAGTGGAAATAATTTCAATTGTGGTAAATTTAATACAATCATGCAAAAACAGTATAAGCATCACGAACATTAAGGGTTGTACCGGTCTCCGGCCAAATTCGCTATCGCTCAGCCTCCAAACATGGCCGGCGACCGGTAAACGTCCCTTACTGTTCTTGATACTCAATATAATATTGCCTCGTGCAGTACTAATTTTGAACACCAATAATAATACTATTAATGTTTTAATAAATCGGACATTTTCTAAAAATCTGCTTTTTAAACTATTTAAACTAAATAATGAAGGGCTATTTTACGTTTTGGGAATGCGCCTAGGGGTACTTTGGTAATTAAATTCAATTTTTCCAGTTTGTAAAAATTTTTTTGTAAATCTATTCATGCTATCTTAAAGACCATTGCCCAAGGAAGTTTTACTGAAATTGTAAAAAAAATTAACGAAAGATTTTAGACTAAATCCACGTTTGAATTTTAGTGATTGCTTTTTTACAAATTAAAACTTTCATGTTTAAGAAGTTCTAGGCAAGAACCAAAGACATTTTAGGCTTTTCTAATAAAAGAATATGAACAATAACTTCATAAGGAATCAAAAACTTAGTATAAATTTGAGATAAGACGGCTTGTTACTCTTGTACACTTCGATATTTGCAGAAAAACACGGTAAAATCAAGAAATATTAAAAGTGACATTATCTCAAAACGGCAACACTTGGTATATGGGTATGTTTGCTTAAATCGGCTCAAAATCACGTATTCTATCACCCTTTAAATCTTTGCATCGATGTACCAAATACCCTGATATATATATATATATATATATATATATATATATATATATATATATATATATATATATATATATATATATATATATATATATATACAAGTATCGGAAAGTTTAAAGGACATTTGGGTAATAAAAGGGGTGATTTCAAGCTCGATACATGTGCAAGACACTGTTTTATATAAATCTGGTTCACGATGTGATTAAAATGAATTTGTTTGGTATAAATTAGTCTGAATATTATTTACATAGTTTGGTTTTATCATAAAAGCATTTTGCTGCTAACAAAATTGTCAAGAATGTTAAATATAACCATTTCCGTAAAGTCATTTTAGTATTTCAATTATTGCAATAAAAGTCAATTTTTCAAGGGTAATTTGGCAAGTGAACACTTTACAGGTGTTTAAACATGCACTGTATAGTTAGGATTATGTTAGGGATAGTGTATAATTAGTTTTTGAATGCAGGAAATACAAAAATTTCATAAAAGGGTTATAATATGGACAGTTTAGACATTTTTCGCACATATTTTTGGAAGCGAATTAGTGACAAAAATTATGATATAAGTTTCACAATAAGAACAACACATAGAACATTTTGGCATAAAGACATTTATAGTGGTGTACATTTTTATAGTGAAATATTTCATAAGAGTGTTAGACGATGAGACTTTTTCAATGCAACACCATATGACATTATGCATTACAAATAGTTAGTGAAAATAATAAAGACAAGAAGTACAAACCTTTAACATAACATTTCAAGTGTTGAAAACATTTTTAAATATGAATTATTTTCAATTTTAGATTTAAGTTTGGTTAGGTTATAATTTTTAGGTTTTTTTACATAATTTTATATCTTTTTCACATTATTAGGCTTAGATTTTGCTCTTAAAGCAAATAGTAGATGTTCTTTCTTAATATAGCACAATTTTTATAAGGATACATCGCTTTTCACCGCAAAATTGTGTTAAATCTGAGGTGAATTTACAAAAGCTTAAAATTTCTTTAAATTAAATATTTCTAACACAAAAGTATGTGTTCTTGTGTAAAATGTTCTCAAAATTCCATTTTGCAATTAGAAAAGTATAGCGTGTAAGTGTAAATAGTTATAAGCTTATTTAAGTTAGATTAAGTTACTTCGTATATTAATTTTAGGAACCATAGCTTGTTAGGTGTCTTTTTGTTCAAAATTTTACGTAGTTTTCATTTTTGTTATTAATTTTCAATTCCGATTATGTATAAGAAAGTTACGGCCAAATTTCCATTTGAGTCCAATTTGTAATATAGGTCCACCAATCAGAGCCATAGATACGTAGGCAAAATGGCTGGAAAAAAAATGAATTTTTGGTAACAACCAGAAACATATAAAAGGAAATGCTCTGGAAATCACTCTCTCTCTAGAATTTGTTCAAAGTGTAAAAGGTTGAAACAGTGTTGTGAAATTGTGTAAGAAAAGTAAGTTTCATAACCTAATTTAAATTTGCGTAAAGAAAATTACATTTTACGAAGAATACTTTCGAGAGCATTTGTTTTTATATCGACGGTTAAAATAAATAGTTCGGTCTCCGATACCTGTCGGTTTTGTAAAGATTTGCTTTTGTGTTATCCAACTTAAATTAATTCCGTTTATACCAAATTAAAACCCACTTTTATTTAGTTAATGTTGTTTTATTTCTTCGGACAATTTCTTTTAAACAAAATTTGAATCGGTATCTAAAATAAAAGTGTTCATCAACAATAATTTGGATATTTAAATATTTTTTAAAACGATATTCAATAATTTTAAACTTAATTAAATAAAAAGTTACCCAAGTAAAACAAGTGATTGGAGTTTGCTGATATCGAAGAAAACATCATAAAGTTTTGGAAGTTGGTGTCTTCGACAACCAAGAATCAAGTTAGCCGTATATGGATGATGGTAACAACTGTAATCGAGTGGACATTGCCTGCATCCAGTTGGAGTTATCCGAAGACATCAATCTACAGTGAGGACAGTATATGTGAGTCACAAATTTTAATAACCCTACTCATTGTGGACATTCATTGATAAATTTCCTGCAAATTAATATTTGTTACATACATGTTTTGGTTTAGAATTTTAAATATTTACTTGTGTAAACACCTGTAAAGGTATTAATTTATTTTCTTTTTCTAAATTTTCATTTTGGATATAAACATTAAATTTCTAAATTATTTATTTGACATTTTTGACAGCTTTAAATTTCACTTAAGTTCATTACAACGCATGCGTTGATAGCAAATTATATTCAGGATAATTTTATACTTTCATTATAATTCTATAAAGTGTATTTCTTATACACATTTTCAAATTCAAATTTTAACTTCAAACTAAATTACTTGAACTCTATCCCCAATTGAGATTGAGCTAGTCCGGTGCATAAATAAGTTAAAAATTACATTCAATCATATTATTAACATTTCAATTTAATTTAATTAAAGATTTCCTATCCTCATATTCGTTTAACTAAATATAATTTTACCCTACAAATTTATCGTCATCATTACAATATATATATATATATATATATATATATATATATATATATATATATATATATATATATATAGTAAGGAATAAATTCAATATCTCGTAAAGCACAATTTTTTCAAAATCGCTCGGACCCGTCGATTTTAAAATGTATACAGGGTGTCTCAAAAAGATTTGCTAAAAAATTTTTTTTCAAATTGCAACCCATTTTTTATTGCATTTTGGATTACGCTTACAATTCTAAACATTTGTCATGTGGCATGTGCTATACCTAAGTCCAAGCGTTTTGGAGTTATTCGCATTCAAAATTTAAAATTGAAAAAGATCATGAAGAAAACGAGAAATAAAATAATTTTATAACGTTTTATTATATCGAAAACAAAGATTCGTAAACTTAAAAATAATTTTATTTCAGCAAATGTTCGAAATGTCCTTCGTTAGTCAACTGACAAAAGCCTAATCGATCTACAAATTCATGCTGCACATTTCGAACCATTTCGGGCGTTATTCGACGTATTTCTTGACGGATGCGTTGTTTTAAATCATCATGCTGAAATAAAATTATTTTTAAGTTTACGAATCTTTGTTTTCGATATAATAAAACGTTATAAAATTATTTTATATTTCGTTTTCTTCATGATCTTTTTCAATTTTAAATTTTGAATGCGAATAACTCCAAAACGTTGATTTAGGTATAGCACATGCTATATGACAAATGTTTAAATTGTAAGTAATCCAAAAATGCAATAAAATTGGTTGCAATTTGAAAAAAATTTTTAGCAAATCTTTTGAGACACCCTGTATAAAATCGACGGGTCCGAGCGATTTTTGAAAAAATTGTCTTTACCAGATATTGAATTTATACCTTACTTACGACCACCGGTATATATATATATATATATATATATATATATATATATATATATATATATATATATATATATATATATATATACAGTATGTCCCCGGATCGACTTTAAAGAGGAAAATTCTCTTATTTTTGATTTCTCAGAAAATTTCATTCTTGCTAATTTGCCCTGCTTGTTTTCAAACCCCGAAACACAAATTGCTTGCTATTTAACTCAAACGGTTCTCGAGATAATACCATTTTCTTGAAAAATTCGAGCTTTCGTAATTTTTGAAGTAAATTGATTTGTTTCAAAGGAAAAATCAAATTGGTCTCACAAGTTTTAATTAATAAATTTAACAATTGATGGTAAAATGAGATGAAATTCTCAAAAACTGAACAATTAATTTTCTATTCAAATAATGCTCCTCCTTTTTCGCGCAGATTTCAATGCGAGCTCTGAATTCATTGAAACTGCGCCTTATTTCTTCGATTGAAAGAGACTGGACAGCATTCCGTATCCTATTTTTCAATTGCTCTTCATCATTGTCTAATGGCTCACTGTACACAATTGGTTTTAAACAACCCCACAGATAAAAGTCCATTATTGTGAGATCAGGACTTCTCGGTGGCCATAAATGGGACCATCTCTTCCTATCCAGTTATCATGGAACTCTGTATTGAGCCACTGGCGAACAGTACCGGCATAATGAGCAGGGCACCCATCGTGCTGGAAGAACATTTCAATTTGGTAGTTCAATGGCAATTCATCCAGTTTATCAGTTAAAAATTTTGCAACATTTCTAAATATGAATAACGGTTTAAATTTTGATCACACAAATATGGGCCAATAATTCCATGGTACGAAACCGCACACCACACATTAACTTTATTCAAACATTGTCTGCGACTAGCAATTCGGAAGTTTGGATTCGTCCTACCACAGTAACGGCAATGTTGATAGGAAACGACTCCGTTAGTTGAAAATGACGATTCATCGGAGAACATTATTCGTTTATGAAAATTTGAATCTTCCAAAACTCTATTGTCCATTTCCAAACAACAATCCAGACGTTTGGCTTCATCACCGTTCTCTAAAGTTTGACTAAATTGCGGCTTAAATGGTAAAATTTTGTTCTCCTTGAAGATTCTTTGTAAATGAGATTTACCTATCCCAATTCGTAGTGCCCTCCTTCTTAAAGACAATCTTGGAACTTCTGTTGCGGAATGAACGGCGAGAACAGTAGCAGCAACTTCTTCACCGAACAACTTCTTTAGCTTCTTTAGGTTTAAAACCGAGCCTGTTTGAAGTTTTTGCTCCGGCATTCGAAATGGCAACCTTCGGGTATTTTTGGTTGAATTTTCTGATAACAACTCGGTAGCACTCTTCCCCAGTTCCGTAACATTGAATAAGATAAATTCCTTGTTGTAAAGTCAACATTATAGCATACAATTCAAATTAGCATGAATTAATTTGCAGTTCAACAGAATTATCACAGTTGACAATTTCTGTCAGTGGTGTTTTTCAATGAAATCCGCCTACTAAAGTTACATCTAAAAATTAGGAAAAACAGTCCAATTTTTCAAGAAAAATGATATTATCTCGAGAACCGTACGAGTAAAATAGAAAGTAATTTGTGTTTCGGGGGTTTGAAAACAAGCAGGGCAAATCATCAAGAATGAAATTTTCTGAGAAATCAAAAATAAGAGAATTTTCCTCTTTAAAGTCGATCCGGGGACATACTCTATATATATATATATATATATATATATATATATATATATATATATATATATATATATATATATATATATATATATATATATATATATATATATATATATATATATATATATATATATATATATATATATATATATATATATATATATATATATATATATATATATATATATATATATATATATATATATATATATATATATATATATATATATATATATATATATATACATACATACATATATAGTTATATACTATGTTATTTCAAGCTCTCAAAAATTTATTATTTTCTTTATCAAGACTAAACTAAAATAACAGACATATAAGTTGAACAAGAAAACTAAGATAATTAAACTTAAATGTAAATGAAGTTTAAACACAAGGATAATATTCCAATTTAGTTAAAACTATATTGTTCACAATTTTTAACAAAAGGAAATAGCAGAAAGATTTTTTTATGTAGTAAGTTAAAAAGTGTCATAACACAAATTTTACGTTAAAATATAGTTTAATAAAATAGGTTATAAAAATGAAATGTATCAAAAAACTTTGTAGTAAAAAGTAAAGTGGCGTGTTAAAAATCATATTTTGTTCTCAAAACTAAGTAAGTAGGTGTAACTATTAATAAATTGTTGTAATTCGCTTTTCTTATCACTAGAATTTTTATTTTTCATTATTTCAAACATCTCTAAGATTAAACGTTTGTGATTATTATTTTCTAATCGTAAAATTTTAATTGCTGCAAAATTTGGATAATGAACTTTATCTATCAATATAGTGTTTACTTAGTGCACTTGAAATTTTGTTTAACCTGATGTCACTTTTATGTTGTGTTAAGCGATCTTTAAGTACTTTACAGGTTTGTCCAATGTATTCCTTATTACAATAATTTACACAGAGAATTTTACATGTAGCACCAGAAATTTTGAATGTGTCAATTGTATCTTTTGTTTTACTAAATATTGTTTTGATGTTATTATTATATTTTTAAGTAAATTTTAATTATTCTTCTTTTCTAAATACATTAAATATGTTGTTAAATAAGTTTTTTTATATAAGGTAAAGAAACGAAACTACAATTTTGATGATAAATTTATAAGTAACAGTCGGTGTTAAAGGTATTCTTAGAGAATTATTTGCATTAACTTCAGAATTTGAGGTATTAAATTGACGTTTTTTTTTAAATTATGGGAATATGAATTTTTTCCAATTTATAAACAATATAATTCTCTAATATTTTTAATGTAAAAAGAAGGATGGTCAATGTGTTTTATTTTACTTAAACGTAATACCATGTTAATTTTGATTTTTGTAGTGTGTTGAGAGAAATAATTTATATACCTATCATAATGTGTAGGTTTTTTATACTAAAATTGCTATTTTATTATCCGTCATTAATTTAGTGTCTAAAAATGGAACGCTATTATTAATCTCATTTTCTACAGCAAATTGGACAAAAGAATTATATGAGTTAAAAATATTTAGTATTTGGTTTGAAGAATATTTTGGAATTACACAAATAATGTCATCCACGTATTTTTTTTTAATAACAGGTAAATTAAAATTTAATTTTGGAATGCATTCATTTAAAAGGTCGTGCATGGCATAATGTGTTATAATTGGAGATATACCCGTTGGAGTACCAAAAATTTTTTTATAATAAAGATTATTAAATAAAAAATAATTGTTATCAAAAATAAACTTAATTATATTAATAATATATACATTAGTATATACCAGTTAGAGAGGTCCCACTCATGGGATACAGATGGCGTTACTAGTAACTCTCACATATCGTCTTCTTTTGTGGCCATTTTATATATCTTCATTGTCGAGATATTCCACACCGAGCTGGTAGAGTAGTGGTGACACGACCTGCTTAGCATTCTGGAGGTAATGGGTTCAATTCCCGTTATCGTCTACCTTGTGTGAGTTTTTTTCAGGGGGTTTTTCTGATACACATGCAGCGGCATAGTCACTGTGTACATGTACATCATGTGCGGTTACTTAGGCGAATGCTGGGGTGGTATTTTCCCCCTCATAACCCTAACTCCGGTTCCTTCCGATCTTATGCTGACCAAGACCCATCCTTTATCCCACCATGCATATATACGTAATGTATATATGTGTGTTGCGAATCCATGATTGTGGCTAAAGGAGCCCGCCCTCCCTCTTGGGGAGGGAATGAAATACGTGACCTATCCTTTCTCCAGCTATTCCATGACAGATTTACCCCCTCCTGATTAGTTGCAATTCGGATGGGCGACGGTATGTCATGGCGTTCTCGCCTCTGAACACCGAGAAAGCTGTCATACTGGTGGGCCTATTTTAACAATATTATTAAAAATCAAATTTTTATGTAAATATTAGTACGGTTTTTAATATTATTCCAACATTTTTTCAACACTTTGAATGAATAACTGGATCGGAACGTTAGTTAATCAAGATATAGAATCCAAACTTATTCATATGTAATTTTATGGCAATTTTTTGTTAAAATTATAAATTTAGTAAAAGCACGGAGTGAAGTGAAGAGGTGCAAAGGTCTGGAAGGAACCCTTCATAACTTTTTCATATGGTATATCTGAATTTAATTTTTGGCACAGCGTAAGAACATGAGTGGTTTCTTCAATTAAAATAGAATGGAAAATAATATACCAAGTGTTACAGTTTGCATGCCACATTTAGCTAATTTTAAACTGCGAAAACTTTTTTTTAATTCGTTTTGTTTATGCCCAGTTAAAATTAAATTGTATTTCTTCTGGTATAGCCATTACAGGGGTTAAAGGTAGCAGTTTTTGAGATATTTCCAATTTGCTTTCCATCATACAGATTTACAAGGATTTTGCTTAAAAATTAGCCATATACTTAAATAATTCACCGGAAAATTCAAGATTATTTGTTTTTGTTAATTATTTTTGCCAAAAAAGATGCATAATTATGTTTGCAATAGGTACTTCATAGAGGATCTCGAACAATACACAAGTACAGTCGAATTAGTACAAAGAAGGCTTTGAAAAATTTAAACAACAAACAATACTGTCAGTTTCCCAGTTGTTTTGAGAATCCCATTTAATTGCTTGTTTTAGTACCTGGGTTTGTTATCGCATTAATATTACCTCGTATAAAACGTTAATATGAATTATTGTATTCAAAGATTGGTTGATATGACTTATTTATTAGGAGAATCTCACAGAAATTGTTTATCATAGCATATCGTGTGCGATATTATGAGCAAAGAAAAGTTAAATGTTTTGAAAAACTCAAGGAGCGTTTTGAACTTGCTGCTAATGGTAAATATAAGAATAACTCACGATGTAAACCCCTTTTACAAAAGGTGGTATTTAACTAGTTACTAAGCTATTCGCTTTGGCCCGGCGTAGTTTCGTCGAAGATGGGACGAATTCACAAAATCACTAACAACACTACTTTATTCCCTATTTGCTCACAAATCTAAATATTCGACTTAAATCTAAAATGTTTCACTTATTCTAATTTTAACCCAAATAAGAAAACAGGAAAGGCGAGACCCCCGGTAGTCCTGCATAGCGTCGGACAAGTCGGCAACGGCGAACGGGTATCTAGATAGTGGGTGTCTGTCGGTTAGATGATTATTATACAGAACATGATTTAAGGTAGCAATTCTCTTGGTTGACGTTACGTAATTTTTAATAATCAAAATCGTATCCAAATTAATAATTAAAATGAAAAGTTTACTTACAAAATTCTACGAACTTTAATTCTAACGATCTAAGAGCTCGTATATAAAAGAATATTTCTATAAATATATTCTGGGTATTTAACAAAGGACTGATAACACGATTTTATGAGTACAATGTTGGTCACTGGGTCAGCAGGTGTTACTGATATCTGCTTGTCTGAGATAAATGTTTTCTTTTATTTATTTAGTAATTTGAGACTTCGGGGTTTTGCAATAAATAATTTTACGAAACTTTATGCTGGCGTATTTATTAAAATAGATTGCAGGAGTTCATATTGTATTTTCTATGCCATGAATTATTATCGCTTCTCAGAAACTACACAGGAACGGGAGTATGAAATCGGAATTTCTACGTTACAGAAAATTGTATTAATTTCTTAAATAATTGATTTATTCTTTTGGGAAGCGGATTGTAATACATTAATAGGTACTTTGGATACGAATCACAGGCTGTTCGTAACAAGGACCGTAACTGGATTTAATTTTGTATCTTGGCACGAGACGCAGGATTTCTCATATATTAATGACTGAAGTACAGGATGATAACGATCTTAGTCAGGAGAATCTGACAGGAAACGGATTTCTAGATATTATTAGGCAATCATTTGTAACCTTTACTGGCTTCCTAGTTCGGTCGTGTTTATGTTAAACGGGCGTACGCTCCATTGGTTAATTAGAAGGAAGCTAGATCGAACAGGCCTACGCCTTTCGGACAAGAAAAGGTAAAAGAAATAGATAAGTCCCTTCTGAAATCTCAGTACTTTTCAAGAATGCTTCTAAAAGTTAAGATAAGGATTTTGTGTAATGGGATGTTTGTCTTACGTGGGCTTACGCTCCAGTAAGTGTCGTTGTACAGGTATTGCGGTGTTTTACAGACAAAATCGATTTAGAATGTACCAAAGGCAGAAAAGAAACCTTAATAACGGAAAACTGGTCGGAAAAATACGATAGAAAATTTATGCTTTTCCCCAGAATGGGTCGGCAAGTAGAGGTAAAATACATTCGGCGGCTAAGTAGGTCGGTGAAGACATCAGGACGGAAGCAACAAGATAGGTGAAGACTTCAGGGCAGAAGTCAACAAGACAATTAATCTCGTGTTTCGGTTCTGCTTATATAGCCCGCGCTTTAACGTGATTTGACGAGAAAATGGAGGTGACACTTTGGTTCTTGCGTCTAAATCTAAAACGTTTTCTGAATTGCGTAAGAAGGAAAAAATATTATTTTAACTACACCGGAACATTTTTGAAAAACGCGCAGTGTGAATGGATAAATTAAAATAATTAATTTGCATATTTTTGTAGATTTCTGGATCTTTACAAGGAAAACTAATGGTGAAGCTACGCAATTTGATATAGCTAATGCAGTAGTTGAAAATCCCAATCTTAGTACTAAACAAGTTTGTGCTGTCTTGGATATCTCTCAGGCTTCGGTTGTTAAAATAATACGTAAGCATTGATTATCATACTGAATATGAACAAAAGGAGTATCAAAATCGACTACAGTACACGAAGATCAATTATTTTCCAGATATGTATTATTTACTGTTGAGTATACTTTCTTTAACACATCTCAACCAAATCGTAGAAATTCTCACCACTACGACAATGAACACTCTCATTTTAAAATCGCGATAGATAAGTAGCATCGTTTTCCTGTAAATGTGGTTGGTAGGTATTATTGGTCAATACATAATTGGTCCTCATTTCTTCGAATGAAATCTGAATGGAGAAAGGTGTTTATATTTTTTTACAAAATAATTTACTTGATTTACTCGAAAACGTGTCATTGGATGCAACCAGGTGCATGTCATTTACGCAATATAGTGCTCCACCACATTATAATGTACCTGTTTTCAGATTTTTGGATAACTTATTTCCTAACAAATGGATTGGTCCAGTTCTGGGCCCCCGAGATCTCTCGATCTCGGATGTTTAGATTTATTTCTTTGGGGACATACTAAAAATCTTGTTTTCCAGGAAATTTCAGAAAGTGTAGAAGATTTAAAAATCAAAATATGACATGCTTTTCGTACAATTACCCTGGAAATGTTGAAAATATACGGCGGTCATTTAGAGAAGAAATTTAGTTATGCATATGAAGTATTTGGCGGAATGTTGATCACTATCGAGAAATTAATTTGTAATAGATATTTTTATTGTTATTGCTATGTTATTATTGAAAATTTGTTCTCGTTAGTTAACAATACGTTACAGTTCATTTCAAATTAAAAGCAGTTTTTAATTTTTTAAGTATAAGGCTCATTTTATACGTATTTTTAGTAAAATCCTGGAAAGTGTTCGCTAACAACCTCTGAAAGACTATACCAAAAGAAAAAAGAAAGATAATTAAATTTTACATAACTGGGTATAAAAAATATAGGGTGTTTCATTTGAACAAAAGCGTGTTCGCAGTTTAAAATTAGCTACGTGTTATGGAAAATGTAACACTTGGTATATTACTTCCAATTTATTTCGATTGTAGAAGTTAGACCACTCTATGTTTTTACGCTGTGCCCAAAATTAAATACAGATATACCATATGAAAAAAGTTAAAAGGATCCTTCTAGACATTTGCACCTGTAATTTTTCTCTTATTTTACATTATTTTAAATATTGCTTTTGACTCAAAATTTTGCACTCTGTTCTATTTATAATGAGAAAGTTAGTTGCCGTCCAGGAAATATGTAACACCCTGTACAGGCTGTCCCAAATTCGTGGGCAAGCATGGTGATCTCGCTTATTAAGAGATAGGATATAGGTTTAAATTCGGCACTTTTGCAAAATTCGATGCCGAGTAATAATCTGAAAAGAAATTTGAGCTAACTCGAATGGATTTGGTTTTATGCTCAAAAAACTAAAAATTTCGATTTTCGTTTTTCGCGTTTGGCCACCTTATTATTAGAAATTTTCAAAATTCGATTAAACATTATTAAGGCACCTTTTACGCACAATACTAATACGGTATTAAAAATATTATGTGACGTTTCGTTTATTCTGAACCATCATCAGGTTTATTTTTTCTTATGAAGGTTAAGATATATTTTATGTCGTTGGATGGAGAATGTTATGCTGATTTTAGCAATATATAACACTTTATGGTTTGATCGACTGCGAACTAAAATAATGAAAAAATACGAAGAACAAGATTCCGCCTTCTTGGATCCAGCAAGGAATAATTACAGTAGTTCTACTTATTTAATTTGTTAAACTCGTTAGAACATCCAAAAAATATAAAACGGTTAAACAATTTAAAAAAACATTAACAAACAACTCAAACAAATAGGTCTATGTAACACGGTCATAATAGCGACAACGCAAATTTATCGATAGGTAACAACAAAATAATTACACAGACAAACAAACAAAAATTATTATAATAAATGCTCGAACAAGTTTCCTCCTTCTTGAATACAGTAACGAATTCTTCTTCTACAATTGTTTACGCTTCTTTGAATGCTTCGCCTGGGAATTTGACGAAGTTCATTAACAACCCTATTCTGGAGTTCTTCTATATTTTGCGGGGCGTCTTATAAATCATATTTTTAAATAGCCCCAGAGGAAGTAATCTAAAGGGCATAAATCTGGACTTCTTGCTGGCCACCTAAGTGGTCCCCTATTTCTCATCCATTTATCAGGAAATTCGCCGTTAAGATATTCACTTATTATCGCAGCATTATGAGGAGGAGCTCTGTCCATTTGCCACCAGAGAGTCCATCTTTCGTTTAGCGGAACATCATCCAAAAGGTCTGATATTTCGTGTGTTAGAAATGCGAGGTAGCGTTGAGACGTTAGGATACCTTCGTAAATAATTGGCCCAAGGAGCCTATCCTTCCAGATTCCAACCCACACATTAAAGGACCTGTGGCCTTGTCCTCGCATTTGCCTGTTAATTCTTGGATTTTCAATGGACCAGTAGTGCTCGTTATTACGATTAAACATTCCATTAGTGGAAAAATTGCACTCATCCGTCCAAATTATTTGATTGAGAAAGTTGCGACTTTCCAGCATTTTGGTATTAAGTTGGTTGCAAAAATCCAACCGTCTCATATCGTCCCCAGGCCGAAGAGTTTGACTAACGTGTAACTTAAATGGTTTATAACGGTGTAGCTTTAACACTCGCCAAACTGTCGTTTTTGGCACTTCAATAGTTTGCTCTATTTCTCTGGTAGATGTTGAAGGATTTTCTTGAACCTAAGATGGATAACATAAAGTCATAACTCTTCAAAAAAATGTCTGCTGAAATTAGCAGTGAAGTGAGTGGAAATTCTTATAATTAGCATAATACTAACAAATAGTACCTGATGTAATATTTCTTCTTCGGCATCTCTGTCTAGTCTGCTACCATATGCATTTCGAGGTTTCTGAAAACATTCAAATTCTCGCAAATTTTGGTCTAATTTTAAAAATATCTCTGGTTTGGTTGCTGCCTCTCGGATATTCCTCTAAATATCTTTGTTCTGCTCTGACACTATTTCTATTGCAGCTATAAAATATCCTTATCATGCCTCGTTTTTCTGAATTTGAAAACATTCTAAAGAAGCTTGCAAATTTTAAAGCACTAACACGAAGGATCTTGCAGTTATTACCCTTTTACAATTAGAAAATGACATGACAAAAGCCAACTCCTGAGTTTTGTTTGATTCATGGGTATCGTGATAATGTAATATTTAGTTTTTAATTTAAGAGTATTTTAGTTCGCAGTCGATCAAACCATGAAGTGTTATATATTGCTAAAATCAGCATAACATTCTCCATCCAACGCCATAAAAATATGTCTTAACCCCGATAAGAAAAATAAACCTGATGATGGTTCAGAATAAACAAAACGTCGCATAATATTTTTAATACCGTATTAGTATTGTGCGTAAAAGTTGCCTTAATAATGTTTAATCGGATTTTGAAAATTCCTAATAATAAGGTGGCCAAACGCGAAAAACGAAAATCGAAATTTTAGTTTTTGAGCATAAAACCAAATCCATTCGAGTTAGCTCAAATTTCTTTTCAGATTATTACTCGGCATCGAATTTAGCAAAAGTGCCGAATTTAAACCTATATCCTATCTCTTATAATAAGCGAGATCCCCATGCTTGCCCTCGAATTTGGGACAGCCTGTACATACACCGATATTTAAAAAAACGCCAAGAAAGGATACCAACAAACTGGGATAACACACATTTTTCTCTGATAAGCAGCTAAGATGCTACAGAGTAAATCTGCACTTAAAACTCACCCTGTACATATATATATATATATATATATATATATATATATATATATATATATATATATATATATATATATATATATATAAACGAATTTATTAAATACTAAAATGTGTATGTACTTTCATTAACACAGTTTATTATATATCTAATATTTTAAAACAAAATATTTTTGCACTATGAAAGCAATAATCGTACTAATGATTTCACAGTTAATTTGTAAGAGTAACAATTTTTTGTTAATGTGCATGTTTTGTACTACGTTGTCAAATTGACCCATTTCTGAATGCATTAAGTTTCAATTATTGAATGCAATCCTATTATTTACAGTTCTACGATATTTACAATATTTAGTTAACTTAATCACATTATATCTATCCTTACGACCAAACTTTGCATTTGTGAAGTGGATTCATTCTTCTATTTGTTTTGCAGTTAAAATCTTTACTAAACTGCTCTGAGTTACTGATTAATCCTAACAATCTTACATCATTAGGTGGGTGATTATCGGTTAAAATTTGTTGGATAACATATTCTTTCCTTTCCTTAACACACCACGTGTTGGCTAATGAAATCCAAAATAATTGTTCCTGATTGTATGGAACACCCGGAAGCTTAGGTTCAACGCCATTATGTTTGACCTAAGTTTTATACGCCAAATAAGCTTCATTCACACCACCATTATCTGCAATGTTTTCACCTTGAGTGTTAATACCATTTATCTGTAATGTTGTCATGATAATTAATGATATTAGTTAACTAATGTCACATATTACATTATAACCTACCTTCATATTCACTTGAGGTGAAGTATAATTACTAAACTGATCAATAATACACTGCGCGTTTTCCAAAAATTCAGTTGCAGTAGTTTGTTCCCACCAATTTGCCAAGTTACTGTTTTCATCATACTGTCTTCCCATATCATCGAACCCATGAGTAACTTCATGGCCAATGGCAAAACCTATTGAACCAAAATTTAAATAATTAGGTCTATTGCGATCAAAAAATAATCCTTGCAAAATTCCAGCAGGTAATTCTAAAAAAGTAATTAAGCTATGTAACAATATTTACCTAGCTACTTACCAATACTATTTGCTGTAAAACTATAATATGCATTAACCGTTGTAACTGCACTTTGTTTTACCCAGTCTGATTGTTTTACGAATTTTCGTAGTGCTTTGAAGGATTTATCTGTAAGAAATTTATTTATATTTAACTTGAACATTAAGTAACTGTCATCATCGGGTTCTAACTAAAAATAATTACATTAAATTTCACGAATTATTTAGGCAGTGTGTGTACATCTTGATAATATTCATCAATTTTGTTGTCACTTAGATACTCTATGGGATAGCCAACATTGGCTCGCATCTTTAATGCTTTATTGATTGCTCTCTTTTTTGTTGTACTATCCATCCATTTCACATTTTCAAGTATGTGTAAAAATTGAGCACGCAAATACTCAACTAAGGTTTTGGCCTGGTTCTTTGACGCGTCATCAAAATAGTGACGTACGTATAAGGAACCTGCAGCTATACTTAATCTATAATTATATTCCAGTTATCATAGTAATTAAATACTTGGTAATAAGTTACGATTTTGAGGCCTGTACAGTACATTCCTTCCATCTTGGATCCATTTTTATGTTTCCCTGAAAGTATTTTAGATACTCCAATCTTCTTACTCTCATATCAGTTTGTAAGTAAGGGACTGAGTTCATTACTAATTGAGACATTAAGTAGTTTGCTAAGATTCTGAAAGTGTGAATAAATTCATATATACCACATAGTTTGCGTTATACCCTGTACAAATTTTCGCGTAATTTATTACCTTTTTGATGTATTTCTAAGAAGCGTATCTAAATCCATTAGAAATTGCGGTACACCTATGTCTACCTCTTCATTTTCTGTAATGGTAATATTGGGATCATCAATAACATTTTCTAAATAATCCATCCAAGGGATTACTGGAAATTTATTCTGAAGTTCAGCCACTGTCATTATATTAGTCAATGTAGAAACATTTCGCCTATTTTCCAGGGTTAATGTTATCTACATAAATATGTTTTGTTACGAAAAAGAATTATTTTTTAAATTTTAACCTTAGCTAGTTGTGTTTCAAATTTTACAGATTCTTCTATATCTTTGAGTGCAATTGTTTTATTCGCGCCTAACATTACCGCCAAGTCTACCAAATACGTATAATAATATTGGACAAACTTGTCATTAAAGCCTTTTGCTAGATGTTCTCTGTCCAAACCCAACGTTGCTTGATCACACTAAAAATAATTTTGTTACACATTACGACTAATACTTGTTACTCACGTTCATAATATTTTGAGATGAATTATATGTATTAACCCCAGGATATATGTTCACAATACTGTCGGTCGCTATTCCAAACTTTCTAAAACGTTGAATTAGTTTTATCCAATCAAACTCATTTTCATTCCAATTAGAGTTTTCAAGCACAGGCCATCCCCCAAGATTTTTTAATATTTCATTCATTGTAGATACTTCAGTTTTATCAACAGAACTAGAGTTCATACACATACTGTAGAACTTTTTTAGAAGCCTAATCGTCCTTGGTTCCGTAGAAGCACTTGGCTCATTCAAAATCGTTCTTAACTGTATGAACACTTTTTCTTGTAGAATGCTAAAAGGACTTACAGTTGGAGAATTCTCAGGAATAACGGTTTCTTTCATAAAACCCCCACAGGCAAAATTGTAAAAATCTTCACATGGATCAGCGGATTCGTTCATATTATTAATAAGTGTTGACGCACTATGAATACAAGCGGGTGTTAAACATACAGCTTCATTATTATCGGTGAAGCACCTAAAATTTTATGTTTATACCATAAATCCCTTAGCACTTAATAAGCTGTTTACCTGCAGTCATCTTTGTTTAGGCTCTCGACGATTGCATTAGTAGAATTATCACAGAAGACAACTATAATTACAATACCAATTATGTATATAAATTTGGAAGAGTTTAATTTGCTGAAATACGTATGTTTAATAGTAAAAATTCAATTTTTATTTTAATATATTAATTAAATTTTGAAATCAATATTTACCAGAAAGCTAACATGTTTCTATACTGTAGATTGAAACTGTGATATATAACATTTGTTTTGGTATAATCGTCTTAATGTACTAAATATAACGATAACAAGTATTAAGGTCAACTTATAAGACTTATCAGTTCATTGATAAATCTATTTAATTTCAAAATTTTAATATCTAATAACGTTAGAATAACGTAATAGCTATTCTGCCCAAACTCGCAAAATATATAGCAAAAGCGTTTCTTTGTATATGGTTTTTCGCAGTTAACACCCCTGCATTTTGTTATTAAAATTAGTGAAATGATTAATTAATTGTCTAGCCCCCACGGTGGTGGAATAGTTAGAGTTCTTGCCTTTTAGTCGCGCTGGTTCAAACCCGACTGAGGTAGCTGTTTTTCAAAAAACGAAGAAAAGCCAAAGCATTATTTTTTCTTTGATAGGAAGTAAAAATGTAGGTCGCGTGATACTATGATGTTTGACACGTTAAAAGATCTCTTACTAAAGGTAGAACTCCTATAGTAAAGCAAAATTTTAAGACGGGTGTAGCTAATAACTACTAGTAGTTTATGCACATAGAGATGCCAGACATTTCCGTTTGTGTCTAAATCTCGGCCAACAACTAGAATTAATTTGCCATTGCTTCTATAGCGATTAGTATTGTATGACACTTGACGTGGAGTACAAATCCCTGTTAGTATAATAAATGAGTATCCAATGCAAACCTACAATTCTTATTTGTCAACGGAATGAATTTATTGCAACAACTAAAAATGTGCAACTCGTTATACAGTAAAACTGAATTTAAAATATGGAACTTTGTAAAATAATAGTTATTTGTGTTGCAAGACTAGAAAATCGGTCTTTGCGGATACGCGTAAACTTTGCAAATTTATGGGTACTCGCAAACCATTTCATGGCAGAGTGACACACAAGATTTTTTGTGCTGACGTCAACAAGTGTTGTTAAAATCAATAAATAAAATTGCTGTACTTTTTAAAATTTCATACCTGTTGAAATTAAGTTGGCAATACTGACAACTGACAGTAACCAATGTAACCTAAAAAATACAATTGCGAAATTATTCATTACTCGAATTTGGTAGGTACCTTACCAATTTCTTAACTTTACAATAATTTATAGATGTAATTTGTAGTTTATAAAGAACTAATACGGACATAATAATGGATGCGTACGCGTACACGGTAACCCGATTATGGTTTGTGTTATGTAGATTATGTAGAATATTCTATCAGTTCTGTCGCTACAACGAATACCAACTGTAATTTAGTATTATTCTTGCCGGCCTAGGCCGGAAAACGCATAATTTAAAACCTTACTGAAATGACGATAGCTAGAAGTTCGATCTGAATTCCGTGAAGCAGAATATAAAGCTGAAAGAAGGCGTACGAAAAACAATAATCATCGTTACCTCTAACATTAACTACTGCTTTTTTGACTACTATGAAGTTAGGTACTTTAATGTACATAAAACCTTTTAGAGGCACGTACATGTTAAAGTTTACTTTTAAATGTAAAACTTCATGCAAAGCCCACCCTGAACCTGTTTCCACAAATTCCCCCAATTTGGTTTGCAGTAGCTTGATACCATTTCCACAAATCAGTACCAACATCAATAATTTCGTCTTTAAATCAATTTCCAAACTGTCAGAGTGTACAGAATGAGCTGCCAAAGTTGTGTTGACTTTCAACATGGACATGCCTGTACGTATTCTACTTTTGAAACACGATTCAATAGGTTGCCACATTAAATTTGGTGATTACCCCCGCCTATTTTAGAAGCATTTCTTGATGGTTTCAATTTTATAAGAGCTAAATTACTCTCTATGTGTAGGATATTACTAATATGTTGTTGAACTAACCTAATATTTTTTCTTAAGGTAAAAGTGTGTAGAATTATCTCAACTTTATGTTTAATCTGCTTCGACGGCTTTCTGGTCAACTCCACAACTAAAGTGCTCATCTATGAAATTGATTCCATTGTAGTAATGTATAGTAAAAATGTTATCTGATTAGGTTTACACACAAAATTGCAATAGTAAACACGTAAGCGATTTTACAACAATGTGCAGTATGTTCAATAATAATAGCAGCTTTACATATTTTCTAGAACGTACAACTACAAAATTTCGCCTTATATAGATAGGTTGACCCCGCAATGCCAGTTACGTGATTCACTGATTATGAATGCTTATTTTGCCATTTCCAAGATATTGGCATTCAAGGCTCCCTCCTTCCGATTTCCACTAACTAATTATGTTTTTAGATTCCTAAGAATTGATATCCCCAGAGACCGATGAAATTACGACTTCCCTCCGTCTCGTTTGGAAGAACCGGTTCTACTTCTAGACTTCTAACAATTGTAATCGGACACCCGTAAAGGTCAATGAACTTTTACATTGAAAAGGTGAATTAACTTTATGCATTTGTTCTATTTTTAGATTTCTAAAAATAGCCTTTGACCTTGAAGAGGTTAATGCACTATGACATTGAAGAGACCAATGACCATTTATTCTAACAACTGTAATACAATACTCCTAGAGGTTAATGAACTTTGACCTTGAAAGGGGTCAATGAACTTTATGAATTTGTACTCTTTAGATTTCTAAGAATTACGTGACTCGTCCAGACGACAACGCACTTCCCCGTGTCTACCAACTCATTCTACCGACATAACTATATTACGAAGAGCTTGACCCAATTTAGCCAATACAAGAACCATTTAATATTATCTTACTTTTTAGCATAGACAACTTTTAATTCTTCCTACTCCCACGAACTGATACTATTTTAAGATACTCAGATTCACAGATACACAGGTACACAGAAACACAGATACACAGATACACAGATACAAATACACAGATACACAGATACACAGATACACAGATACACAGATACACAGATACACAGATACACAGATACACAGATACACAGATACACAGATACACAGATACACAGGTACACAGATACACAGATACACAGATACACAGATACACAGGTACACAGATACACAGATACGCAGATACACAGATACACAGATACACAGATACACAGATACACAGATACACAGATACACAGATACACAGATACACAGATACACAGATACACAGATACACAGATACACAGATACACAGATACACAGATACACAGATACAGATACACAGATACACAGATACACAGATACACAGATACACAGATACACAGATACACAGATACACAGATACACAGATACACAGATACACAGATACACAGATACACAGATACACAGATATACAAGATACACAGATACACAGATACACAGATATACAGATACACAGATACACAGATACACAGATACACAGATACACAGATACACAGATACACAGATACACAGATACACAGATACACAGATACACAGTAAGTACAGATACACAGATACCCAGATACACAGATACACAGATACACAGATACACAGATACACAGAGACACAGATAAACAGATAAGACACAGATACACAGATACACAGATACACAGATACACAGATACACAGATACACAGATACACAGATACACAGGTACACAGATACACAGATACACAGATACACAGATACACAGATACACAGATACACAGATACGCAGATACACAGATACGCAGATACACAGATACACAGATACATAGGCACACAAATACACAGATACAGACAGATACACAGATACTCAGGTACACAGGTCCACAGATACACAGATATACAGGCACACAGATACACAGATACACAGATACACAGGTACACAGATACACGGATAAACAGATACACAGGTACACAGATACACAAATAGACAGATACATAGATACACAGTTACACAGATACACAGATACACAGATACACAGATACACAGATACACAGATACACAGATACACAGATACACAGATACACAGATACACAGATACACAGATACACAGATACACAGATACACAGATACACAGATACACAGATACACAGATACACAGATACACAGATACACAGATACACAGATACACAGATACACAGATACACGGATACACAGATACACAGATACACAGATACACAGATACACAGATACACAGATACACAGATACACAGATACACAGATACACAGATACACAGATACACAGATACACAGATACACAGATACACAGATACACAGATACAGATACAGTACAGATACACAGATACAGATACACAGATACAGACACGATACAGATACAGATAACAGCCAGATACAGATACAGATAAAGTACAGATACACGATACAGACACAGATACACAGTACACAGTACAGATACACAGTACGACAGATACACAGAACACAGATACACAGATACACAGATACAGAGTAACAGATACACGATACACAGATACCAGATAAGATAACAGATACACAGATACACAGATACACAGATAACAGATACAGATACAGATACACAGATACACAGATAACAGATACACAGATACACAGATACAAGATACACAGATACAGATAGATACACAGATACACAGATACACAGATACAGATACACAGATACACAGATACACAGATACACAGATACACAGATACACGATACACAGATACACAGATACACAGATACACAGATACACAGATACACAGATAACAGATACACAGATACACAGATACACAGATACACAGATACACAGATACACAGATACAGATACACAGATACACAGATACAGATACACAGATACACAGAACAGATACACAGATACAGATACACAGATACACAGTACACAGATACACAGATACACAGATACACAGATACACAGATACACAGATACACAGATACAGATACACAGATACAGATACACAGATACACAGATACACAGATACAGATACACAGATACACAGATACACAGATACACAGATACACAGATAACAGATACACAGATACACAGATACACAGATACAGATACACAGATACACAGATACACAGATACACAGATACACAGATACAGATACACAGATACGACAGATACACAGTAATACAGATACACAGATACACAGATACACAGATACAGATACAGATACACAGATACACAGATACACAGATACACAGATACACAGATACACAGATACACAGATACACAGATACACAGATACACAGATACCAGATACACAGATACACAGATACACAGATACACAGATACACAGATAAATACACAGATACACAGATACACAGATACAGATACACAGATACACAGATACAACAGATACACAGATACACAGATACACAGATACACAGATACACAGATACACAGATACACAGATACACAGATACACAGATACACAGATACACAGATACTACAGATACACAGATACACAGATACACAGATACACAGATACACAGATACACAGATACACAGATACACAGATACACAGATACACAGATACACAGATACAGATACACAGATACACAGATACACAGATACAAGAACATCAGATACACATATACACATATACACAGATACACAGATACACAGATACACAGATACACAGATACACAGATACACAGATACACAGATACACAGATACACATACACAGATACACAGATACACAGATACACAGATACACAGATACACAGATATACAGATACACAGGTACATAGATAGACAGATACACAGATACACAGATACACAGATACACAGATACACAGATACACAGATACACAGATACACAGGTATACAGATACACAGATACACAGATACACAGATATACAGATACACAGATACACAGATACACAGATACACAGATACACAGATACACAGATACACAGATACACAGATACACACATGCACATATACACAGATACACAGATACACAGTTACACAGACACACAGGTACACAGATACACAAATACAGATACACGGATACACAGGTGCTCAGATACACAGATACTGCTTAATTCTTTACTCCACTGAAACGAATTTACCTGAAGTTACATTCACATATAAACGAAGACTAATGATAATTAATTTGTACCAGTAAGAAGATAATATAAATTTAAGGAACATGTAAATCAACACAAAATTCAAGCCAATGTTAATTCAGTTTAAAATTAAAGAATATGTAAATATTAATTCATGACTCGCAATTAAACGGTTTTAACTAAATCAAAACCTTTCGGTGACAATATATTCTGCAACGTATTTTAGTAAAAATATTTTTAATTAAGATAATAGATCCAAGGTAATTAAATTACATATTGTAGCTTAAAATATATTTAAGTAAGTTATGGTTAGTAAGACATCTAAAGTAATTAAATTAAATAATGTAATAAACAAAAACCTGTAACACAAATCGAGGGGGTAATAGCAATACTTGCGTCAAGCTTGTTTGAAAAGCAAATATCGACATCAAAATTACAAAATGAGTGGGCACCAAGCGGACGTAAGGATTCAGAAACAAAAACACAGTATTTTTCAACACGCATTCGTCGATAATTCAAAAATAATGGAAGCATAAATCAGTTTATGGCAATGTTTTGATTATTTATTGACGAAGATGCGCTCCATAAACGCGATAAATAAAAAATCGTAAAGTGATATTCTCGGGTAGTATTTATACAATTTTTATGTTTATTTTTATGACAAAAATTTTATTCGTATCTAATATATTTAAAGGGGTTTATTTATTGCCTTTTAATTAGTATTGGACACTAACAAGGATAATTAAAATATTTTCTAATTATTTTTCGTAGCTAGCGGAGATGATAATGCAAGAAGTTTGAAGGTGAAGTGTAGAGGGTGATCATTGTAATGGTAGTTATTTACACACGGGATATACTCGTAATGAGTGTTTAGTTGCGGGAGCAAGAATGCGTTTACCGCTGAGATGCGCCATTCGCGTCTGGTTTAGATAGCAATGGTGGAGTGGTGGTGGCTACTTGCTGGTTCTCTGACTCGGGGCGGTGTAAAGTATTAAAACGTTTTATGGGTTTCGTATTAAAGAACGTACCGAGCGATAGAATAGGTGGCCGCCGGAATTGTTCAGTCCCTGGATGCCAAGGGAAGATGTGGCATTGGCGGCGTTTCTTCGTTAGTGGCGGAACAGAGCTTATCTGTTTTGAAACTCGGGAATTGTACGGCTGTTAACTTTTCTTGTTTTCATTCGCTAATGGATTCGTCTGATTTGTAGGGTGATTGATAACAGCGTTCTACAAACCCTTAACAAGTGCTTCCCCCGCTTTTTTTATCTACCGGGTTCTCGCAGTTCAACTATTAAGGGAGATCTTTTTAATTTTGCTTGAAATATGATGCGTTCTTCGATAAACGAGATCTCCTTTGCGGGGGCGGTATGCTTGACGACGGAGATTATAGTGTCTATGCACTTCTCAAATTTTGTGCCAACGAAACTATGGCCAGAAACTACATTAAGCTTATCATATGCTTTTCTTGTTCTTCAGGGGACACGCCGGTACCGTGGCGTTGTGTGGCATCCAGTTCTCGGACTAAATTAAGTAATGCCGCGGGAATCCAGTAGATCCATGAGTTACTGTTTTGATTGCGAATGCTATTACGGGAAAGTTAATATCCCATTCCTTCAGCTTGTTTTTTGTAAATCGTGCGACCATCAATCCGATCACTTTGTTGATCCTTTCTATTGCGGTCCGTTATCGGAGATCAGCTTGCGCAGGTTGTCGAAACTGTAAATCACTTGTTGTCTAAGTGCCTGGATAATGGATGGACTGGTAACATTACAGAGTGATGTAATTCCGAACCATTTCGTTAGTTGGTCCTGGAAAACCATTATAAATCTGGTTCCATTTTTCGTGCGTGGGAGCGGTCCAATGAGATCGGTTTTAACGTTATTCCAGGTGTGGCCTGGTTGAGAAAAGTGCAACTTGCCTTGAGGTTTCTGGGTAGAGCTCATGACGTCTTGTTTTACGGTGGATTAGTAGTAATTCCCGTAGTATGAGGCAAAGAGTTTTTTTGATTCCAAGAAGTTCTGCAGTAGGGGAGCCTAGCTCCGGTGTGGTGTTCGGGAAGGATCGATACAAATATCCCCCGTGTATGTTGTACCGCGGGTGTGG
The DNA here is from genome assembly GCA_036346205.1 of Vesta saturnalis. Taxonomy (NCBI): domain Eukaryota; kingdom Metazoa; phylum Arthropoda; class Insecta; order Coleoptera; family Lampyridae; genus Vesta; species Vesta saturnalis. Next base: position 1,076,618 of record JARFJB010001973.1, read on the forward strand.
GTCGGGATGCTCTCGTGCTTGCTGGAGAAGATTCTGGTACCAAGGGTAGTTTATCACTTCCATTGCTTCTACTTCCGGGGGCAATAAGTCCGTGGGTTATGTCGTGTCATCGTGGAGAAGAGATAGCGCGTCGTCAAGGGGATGTGAGTCAGAGCACCTTTTCGAAAATCGAATTGTTGTAATTCAATTACCAACCGGTCAGTCGGGATGTCGACTGTTCTAGTGTGCAAAGCCATTTAAGACTCCGATGGTCCGTGAGAGCGGTGAGGGTAGCCTTCCAAATATCCTTTCAACTTCTGTACCGACCACACCAACGCCAGGCACTCTTGCTCGACGGAGGAATAATTTCATTCCGCCGGGGTTAGGGCTCGGCTAATGTGAACAACCACTTCATTATCGGTGCCTGTACCTGAGTGATGACGGGTCCAATTCCGGTGGCGCTTCCGTCCGTCTGCAAAAAAAAAGCTGGTAGAAACCCGTGCATGCTAGTATGGGGGGTGAAAGTTCGTTCTTGTGTTTTGGTCCATTATATTTTGTGTTTTTCTTTAACAGAGCGGCGAGGAGCTGGCTTAACTGGGCGAAACCGTTAACGATGATGTCATCAAGGTAAACGAAGGCTCCTCCAACCATTTCTGGTTCTATCATGGTGTTCAAGAAACGATGAAAAGTGACGGATGCGGTGTGAAGGCCGAAAGGGAGAACTTAAATTGAAATAATACTCTACTTGATACTGTGAAGGCGGCAATTGGCTTGCTTTTCTTTTCCAGCGGAATTTGTCAGCATCCATGCTTTTAATCTGACATGCTTACGTCGCTTTCTCCCCGTAACTGGTCTAATATTCCCTGAATATACGATAGTGATGGGGAAGCGTCCTTAACTGGTAGACTTTACGGAGTCTATGCAGAATCGATATCACCTGACGGATTTTTTTATGGGGACCACGGGGGACCTCCGGGGGCTGTGGAACGAAATGTCTTCTGCTAACAAACGGTCTACTTCGTAATGTCTTGCATGGCCGGATTTCGGGTATAATATCGTTGTTTAATGGAAGTGACCTTCGGTAATATCGTGATCCGGTGGACCATGTCTTTAGCTCTACCTAACACGTGTTCAATTTGTAGCAACTCCTCCTCTCGGAATTTATTAAGTATTAGGTGTCGGTTTTCGTCCGGCCCGTGAATTCCTCCCAAGCCGGCGCTAGCATATTCCTCGATCAGACGCGGTTACCGGCTATTTTCAGTTGTTTCTTGTGTATATGTACCGTGGCGTGCACATGTTCCACAAAATCTAACCCGACTACATCGTTGGGTACTGGGGAATGTAGTATCCTAGTATCTGGGGTGTTTGTTTTCCTACGGTCGCTAGGAAGATATATAGTTTGCGCCCGACCCGGCGCACTGTAGTGGTATGTAGAGTGTTCGGATATATGTAGTTGGCCACAGGTAGGTTATTCACCTTGTATCATATAGGTTCTTGAGACCCTGGTGTCGGGTATTGCATGAACAGGTGTCTGAAATATCCATAGGGAAATGAAGAGTCGATCATCGGAGGGGCGAGAGGGACATATTTCGGTTCCTTCTTATTGAATTGCTATACTGTATGTAGCCAGGCGTACCATTCCGTCTGTGATGTATGGGCTTCAGGTATTTTAGCCGGAGTTGTTATATTTTAGCCGGAGTTGTTAAAGGTTCCTGGTGTTTCCTTACCGGCGCAAGAAGTTTTCCGGCCGCGAACAGGGGAACTCTCGAGACAATACATCATTCTCTCTGTTATCGTGAACAAAAAGCTTTGAAGGTGTCTTTACATTTGTCGCTTATATGACCTGGTTTATCGTACCTCCAGTAGACGTTTTTGCGTTTATACGGGTTTATCTTCAGCTCAGCTTGTCGTTCGGTGTTACCTGCAGCTGCAGGCATAGGGAGGTCGAATTTTAACATTACCAACTACAAACAGATACCGAAAGATTCGCAATGAGGAAAATATAATAAATGCACTTGCACACGTTGAAGCTAATCATCATTGCAGCATAAGAGATATGGAAAGAGGGCTATGTCGATTGTGCAGAGGATACAACATCATTCTAACTCAATTAGATTTTTATCGAAGATTAGAATACTACCAGTAGATGAATGCCATGATCCAAGAAACACCCAATTTTTAAGAAGAATTTTATGGACCGACGAAGCTACGTTTAATAGCACGGCAGAAGTAAACCTTCATAGCACGCATTACTGGGCAGAAAACAATCCGCATTGAATGATCCAAATCGATAATAAGCGTACATTTAGTGTTAATGTGTGGTGCGGCATTGTTCATGGAAACATAATTGGACCATTCATAGTTGAAGAAACTTAAACGGTGAGAGATATTTGAACTTTTTATCGAACCATCTTCCAATCCTTCTGGAACCCATTGGACACCCGGGTGACTATGTTGTTCCAGCACGATGGCTGCGATGCGCATTTTGCTCTAGGTGTTAGAGACTATTTAAATATTCATTTTTCTAGCAAATGGATGGGAAGGGATAGCCTAGTTTTTTGGCCTGCAAGGTCTCCTGATTTGACCGTGATGGACTTTTATTTATGGAGAAGTCTAAAAGACCTTGTCTATCAAAGAACACCAACAACCCGCCAAGATATGAGTCTTCGAATTAGAAATGCCGTTGCTTCTATTTCAAGAGCTGAAGTCGAAGCTACAATATTATCTACACGTGCAAGGCTTGACAGATGTGAAGAAAACAATGGCGGTCATTTTGAACATCTGCTCAATTGGATTAAGATAAAAATAACAATGCTTTTTCTCTATGTTCGGATTGAAAGTTATCACCCGGTATATTATTTTCATGTTCATGTTTTGTATTTTTTGAGTTTCTAGCTGGTCTTGTAATGTATTATAAAAATAAAGGCTTAAATAGATACTTTAATACTGAGTGTTGCTGTAAAAAGGAAATAATTCCCCTGAAGTCCATACTGTAAATAGCGACTTCTAGTTTGCGGCATTCTTTTGGATATTTTATGTGCAAGAGGAACATGGTATAAAAGGTGTACCATTGAATTTGGAATTTTTGAGAAATTAATGAAAATTTATAATTTTTGTAGAGAACGCCACCTTGCAGATGTTATGTGAAATAAAACTACTGCAAAAATGCACAGCCATAAATTATCCTTCAAACGAGACTAAACTTATTAAAATCGATTAGAGCAATCCCGAGTTATCGTACATTTCCTATAACGAAATTATTCCCCCCCCCCTCTTCTTATTTCGAAAGATAGAGCAATAAGTAATAAATCATAGTTGTACAATATTATGCGTCAATTTAGAAAACCCAAAATGGAACATACCTCCTTATTTGAATTTTCGGGGAAAATGACTTTTTTAAATTTGTATTAAAAAATACGCCCTTTGGTGATAATAACTGAAAGCCAAAATTATTTTTAGTAAATTTTTCATGGTTACTTTTATCTTAAATTTTTTTCCAGAAGATCTAGGATTAATGGTTTCGGAGATACGGCCGGTGGCCAACCTTAACGGGGCATGCGGTATACAAGTTAATTTATATATCGACTGTATCAGTCATAAATAATCAAATTTATTTTAATTGTTTATTGTCGTCGAGCTTTCGCTAAATGTATTAGCTTTTTCAGGATCTAAAATACTAAAATAAATAGAAAATTGGACAAAATTAGAAACTTACAGAACTACTTGTTTTCTCAAAAATTAATTTAGTATATTAGAATAAATGATATTTAAACCTTCGATATCTGTTTTTTTTTATTAATAGCTAAATTTTCACTATAAATTTCAATCATCTTCAAAATAATTCTTTTACCTAAAAATTTTTCGTTAACCAAAACTTGTATGTTATTAAAATCAAATACATAACTAAAAGATACAGAATACTATGTTAAACTAGAAGTAAGTGTTTTTAATTTACAATCACTTTTATGTGAATTTATCCTTAAATCTAAACGACAGGAGGTTTGTCCTATATAACGTGAATTGCTATTTAAACAGTTAATTATGTAAAGTACATTAGATCTTTTTAATAGTGGAAGTATTTAATAGGTTTTATTGTAATTTTGTATTCATTATTTAATATATTTTTAAATATATCTAAAATTATTTGGGTTAAAATATTAACCAGTGGAAAACATATATTTATAATTTATATTAAATGCCAACATTGTTATTAGTATTATTATTATTATTATTACTGGAATTTAGGGTTGAAATATTATTAAAAAGCAATTTATTTAATAAATGTGTTGAGTAAGAATTTTCAAGTAAAATTCCTTTTAATATTTCTAAATCTTTATTGATAAATTGTGGATGGAATTATTCTATAATACGATTTTTGAAGTATAATACAAAATTAATTCTAGGTTTAGGTTGATGGTGCTAAAAGTAATTTAAAAAGCTTCCTGAGTTGGTAGGCTTAATGTACCACTATAAAATTAAAACGTTTTCAGAATTTCTAATTACCTTAACATCTAAAAAGGTACAATACAATCAATTTCTTCTTCATTAGTGCATATTGGAGATTTGAATCATACGAATTAAACATTTCCTAATTTAATTTGGATTTATCGAAAGGAATACTAGAATATGTTAATGACATAATAATACTAATAACAATGTTGGCATTCCTAATATAAATTATCAACATATAAGTTTTCCACTAGTTCATAACAACCCAAAAATTTTTAAAAATATTTAAAAATATATTAAATAATGAATACAAAATTACAATAAAACCGAATAATACTTAGAAAAATTATTTTCTAAACTAAAACATAAAATTCCTATATTAACAGTTTAATTTTCTATTCATGCTATATTGGACAAACCTGCTGTGGGTTAAGGATAAAAGTGATTGTAAATTAAAAACACTTACTTGTTGTTTACCAGAGCATTTTGTATCTTTTAGTCATGTATTTGAGTTTAAATATATACTAGTTTTGGCTAATGAAAAATTTTTAAGGAGAAGACTTGAGTAGTACACGGGCACCTTAGCTTTCACTTTTGTGACGTCATTTGACCTTGGGAATTTCCCAGGGTCTGCCACGTGATTGACCACTGTATGAGTTGTTTACCTTGAGAAAGTTGTTTACCTTAAGAAACAGACTTACCTTGAGAAACAGGCTTACCTTGAGAAGGAGGACTAGAATTAGCATAGGTAAAATTGGAATTATTTTAATGGAGGTTCTTGTAAAACAAGAGCTATCTCTAGGACATAGTCTAGCGCTGGAAATGTTTCCTAGTAATAAAGAGTTTCTTGTAAGACGAGAGCTGTTACTTGAACCTGGCCTTGCGCTGGGAGTTGTTTTAAAAATAAAGAGATTGTTGTAAGACATGTGCAGAAACTACCATATAGGCCTTTGACCATATCGTGATCCCTGATGCAATTGTCATAACGTGATCTTATAAGACAAATGTAGATTCCTGCCATAAACATTTGTATTCTAGTAACGGAGCCCTAATGCTAATCTGTAAGATAGCTATATAAGAACTTGTTTGTGACATCATCTAGTGGTGTATGTAGACTAATAAACTTAGTGTGAGGGGGGGGGGGTAGGGTGACAGCTATTTTTGGTAATAATAGTCCATTCTTAACCCTTGCTCTGATTTGAGGGCTAGCATTTTGATTGATTAAGCTGACCTTGGTTATGGACTTAAACTGCTACTTCCATAAGATAAACTTCACATCCTATTATAAAACTGACGATCAGTTGGTCTTGGAATTTTTTACATGTATCAAGGTTATTGATATTTTTATAGATGCGGTCGGCCTTGGAAAAGTTGACACGTATTTTATTCACGCATATTAATTAATTATGCTAAGAAAAATGTTATTAGAATTATTACGTTCCTTTAAGACCTATTTCATTTACAGCATGCTTATTTTACTTTGAGCCATAAGCATGGCCTTTAAGTTGGCCATGAAGTTAGCCTTGTGAATTTCAAAACAAGTTAATTTGACCTTTGACCCTGTAAAATACTATAAAAGCGCACGCTTAGCTTAGCTAATTTAGTACGGTTCCGAAGTGCATTACGTTATCTTAGCTATGGAGTGTTTATCAGCCAATCAGATTTTGGGATTGTTTCACGGAGGGTTACTATTAACCGATGAGTTGTTGATAAAGGCGTACAATATTATTAATTATAAAATTGTGTTTGAGGATAATAATATCGATTCGCTGGAGGAGTACGATAATTTTGTGGAAGCTGTGCGGGGAGCTGGTGGAGTGTAAGTATATGCTTGTTTTTACTTTTAAGTTTTATTTTTTTTAAAGCCTTGCACGGTAATGATGTGGTGGAAACTTCTACAGTGGAGGATTCGATAACGGTGTCTTTTCTAATTTTTATTGTTTTGATTACTGAATGAGTACATTACAGGTGCAAGACCAATCGGGCTCAGGTTCCCTGCAACAGGCCGGATCATCCTCCTCCCAAATGAATCATATAAATATAATAGGAGAGTCAGACAGTAAATTTATAAAGAAATTCAACACTACGTGTCAATCGCTGAGATTTAGTTTTAATGACGATACGTGCAAGGATAATCCCTTAACATGGCTACAGGTAAAATATACCATTTCCTAACAATGTTATTTATCTGATACATATATTTTTGTAGAGTGCATTCGAGGAGTTGTATGCATACACTATCAAGGATGCAGTTCCGTCAGACCGTGTAGGGATCACGTTAAGAAATCCGAATTTCCCGGACAAACCAATTGGCGTATCATTTAGAAGAGTGGACCAGTTGTCGGTGAAAGTGATAATGTCTACTTGAAAAGGTAACGAAGAGCAATGCTAGTTTTTCTCGAGTGACTTGTTAGTCCTAAACGTGGATAGAGCGTCGGTACCTGTAGGCTATGAACGCAAAAAGTTGACGGGTGTAAAATTTTAAGATTTTTGTAAGGCTAAAAAGCAGGGTATTATTGTTGTCCCCGCAGCAATCAACGATAAAAATTGTTTAGTGCGAGCATTAGTCCTACCAATTGCATTTAGAAATAACGATGCAATGCGCAGTAGTATGGCAACTTTGCCAAAACAGCGGTGTAGACCTTAGTCAGGATGGTAGTTACGAGCACATTCAAGCATTTCCAAACCATTTAGCTTCATATACCATTGTAGTTTATAATTTGCGCGTAGGTGGTTCAGTTTACTTTGAGGGTCCTAGTTGTAGTTATTACTGCGAGCAGTGCAAAAAACGTAGTAATGACAAAAAAGATCATATGAAATGTTCGTATCAGTATCCTACCTGTAATCAAAAACCACCTTGCTCCGTTCAAAATCCTAGAATTGTCTTTAATGATTGCAGGAGATTGTTTTATGGGCAGCAATGCCTTAGAAACCATAAGGACAGTGAACTATGCGAAAAATGACATAGATGTTTAAAGTGTCTTAAAACCAGTGAAGTAAAGTGTAAACATAGGTGCGGATACAGTCCTTGTCCTACGTGCATGAACGAAAAGCCTATTGGTCATCTTTGCTACATACTTGTTAACAAGGTGCGACGCAACGGTAGTAATGGTAAACCATCTATGTTTATCTTTTACGATTTAGAGTGCATGCAAGAGAAGGTGTGTGAGAAGAACGAATGACAGATTTCTGCATGAGCCCAATCTATGCGTGGTGCAAATGTTTGTTCCACTTGTATTCAGCACATCGACAATTTGTACGAGCAATGCCCAACGTGTAGCGAAAGAGTGCACATTTTCAGGGAAGATCCTGTTCAATCATTTCTGTCGTATGTTGCCGAGAGAGCGCGAAAATTTAAAGTTACATGCATCGCGCATAACATGAAGGGGTACGATGGATGCTTTGTGCTTAGATGCATGTTAACTGATAATAACTAGAAAGTCATCACCAATGGTCTAAAATTAATTTCAATTCAGTGCGACCATATTAGTTTTACCATTATTGCTAGCGCATGCAATAAAGTGTTTCGTAGGCGTTTCCTCAAAGAAAACACAATCGGGCTCATTCCAAAAGGTGGTTGTAGACGTTCCTACAACCAATCAAAGGTCGCAATACAGTGATTACGATGGGTGGAACATTCGCAATAAGTGACCATACAGCACGCAGGGAAATCTAGTGAATTTAGAACACCTGAAGGTGTTAAGGGCGATGGTTATTGCGCAAAATCAAATACAGTTTACGAATTTCAGGGGTGTTATTGGCATGATTGTAAGGAATTTTTTCCCAATCAGGCCAATATTGACCCTAAGCTAGGTGCAAATACATCCATGCTTGCCCGAAACGAAAACACGGCGGCTCGACCCCAATTTCTACGCGAGCGCGGGTATAACCTAGTGGAAGTGCGTGAATGCGAATTTAAAAAACAAATATTTGCAAACGATGAGTTAAGAGCGTTTATACAGAATCTAGGTGACCAAGATGACGAACCTTCAAACCCACGAACCGTGCCAATAACACCCTGAAACTGGGTTTGATTTTGCCCAATAACCGTCGACCTTAACACCTTCAGGTGTTCTAAATTCACTAGATTTCCCTGCGTGGTGTATGGTCACTTGTTGCGAATATTCCACCCAGCGTAACCACTGTATTGCGACCTTTGATTGGTTGTCGGCACGTCTACAACCACCTTTTGGAATGAACCCGATTGTGTTTTCTTTGAGGAAACGCCTACGAAACACTTTATTGGATGCGCTAGCAATAGTGGTAGCCTCCTTAAACGGTTGGACTTTATTTTGGGTCGCGAAGGTAGACCAGAAACTAATGCAACCTTTAACGAGAATCTTAACATCCATCAGGCAATATTTCTCAATCTCTTCACTCATCTTGAAAACATAATTACTCTGGGCCGCGTGTCAACCTAAAAGTTTTTGTCTCTCTTTCTCAGACATCTGATCTGCACAATAATATTCAAGAGGTGGCAGAGGACCCCCATATTTCTGATTTACGGATGTGTTGAAGAGAAAGGGAAAGTAGCCCTTGGACTCGGGGAAATCTAAAGTTTTCGGAAATGCCGAGAGTGGTGACGGGGTGAAATTAAGGGAGTCAATAAAACTAATATCGTCGTACTGAATTGAAATTAATTTTAGATCATTGGTGATGACTTTGGATTTCCACCAGTCAGTTAGCATGCATCTAAGCACAAAACATCCATCGTACCCCTTCATGCTATGCGCGATGCAAGTAACTTTAAATTTTCGCGCTCTCTCGGCAACATACGACAGAAATGTGCACTCTTTCGCTACACGTTGAGCATTGCTCGTACAAATTGTCGATGTGCTGAATACAAGTGGAACAAACATTTGCGTCATGCATAGATTGGGCTCATGCAGAAATCTGCCATTCGTTCCCTCACACACCTTCTCTTGCATGCACTCTAAATCGTAAAAGATAAACATAGATGGTTTACCATTACTACCGTTGCGTCGCACCTTGTTAACAAGTATGTAGCAAAGATGACCAATAGGCTTTTCGTTCATGCACGTAGGACAACGACTGTATCCGCACCTATGTTTACCCTTTACTTCACTGGTTTTAAGACACTTTAAACATCTACGTAATTTTTCGCATAGTTCACTGTCCTTATGGTTTCTAAGGCATTGTTGCCCATAAAAAAATCTCCTGCAATCATTAAAGACAATTTTAGGATTTTGAACGGAACAAGGTAGTTTTTGTACAAATGGTTTTAACCCTGTATATAGTAAACTGTCCTAACTGTAACGAGACGTTTATCAGGTGTGCATTCAAAAGGACGTTGCTTTTGAAATTCCTTTAGGTATCGTCCACGTATTTAAGTCACTCCCTTGATTTTCCCTTAAATATGGATATCGCTTGGCCTTCAGTATTTAACAACGTTCCTTGCATGGGTTTAAGCGGATGTGCGTGTGCGTGTGCGTGTGCGTGTACGCGTGCGTGTGAGTGTGCGTGTGCGTGTGCGTGTGCGTGTGCATGTTTGTGTTGGTGTGTGTGTGCGTGTGCGTGTGCGTGTGCGTGTGCGTGTGCGTGTGCGTGTGCGTGTGCGTGTGCGTGTGCGTGTGCGTGTGCGTGTGCGTGTGCGTGTGTGTGTGCATGTGCGTGTACGTGTTTGTGTGCGTGTGCGAGTGCGAGTGCGTGTGCGTGTGTGCGTGTGCGTGTGCGTGTGCGTGTGCGTGTGCGTGTGCGTGTGCGTGTGCGTGTGCGTGTGCGTGTGAGTGTGCATGAATGTGCGTGTGCATGTTTGTATTCGTGTGTGTGTGCGTGTGCGTGTGTGCATGCGTGTGCACGTGTGTGGTTTAGGAACTAGAAACAGTTTTAACCCTGTATGTAGTAAACTGTCCTAATTGTAACGAGATGTTTATCAGGTGTGCATTCAAAAGAACGTTGCTTTTGAAATTCCTTCAAGAGATAAGTTAAATAACAAATTAAATCAAATATTTGCGCGTTTTATTGATAGCTATGTAAAGTTTCAAGATAACACAGAAGTTTAAATAAATTTGCATATCTCGTACATTGGACTAATATCCGACCATGGTCAATAACGACGCTCGCTCCCGTACTAACTGCCAGCTCCAGCTCTAGGAAGTCTAACACCTGCACCCGAAGACGTTCAAAGAGAGAACGTCCTGCCAATACACTTGTTCTATCATATTATTAGTTTCATAAATTTTGTATTGTTTATGCTGTGTTAACGCTCTGTAAATTGTACCTTCGTTATGTTATATGAAACGCTCTGTAAATTGTACCTTCGTTATAATAATTTTACGTTAAAGTATTTAGTTGATTTGTAACTTATAGGATAATATACATCCAAAACGATTCTCTTTTTTTATCCATCAATGGTGAATGGTAGTTTATTTCATAAAAGAACCTATATCCGTCTTCCACAAATTGAGCATATAGGAGCCGAGATCAGTTAAAATAATTAAAGTAAGCGTAGCACGACTGCTTTATACCTTGATATTATCATAGGAAGTACTTTATTAGCTGAAAGTACAAATACAAATAGTAAATTTAAACTTTATTTTCTTTATCCGCTTTTAAAATATGTTAGTGGCTAATGAGTCTATAAACATTAAATGGCTTCACGTAAAGGTAGCATAATATTGGAATATAGTGTTATTGTTTACCAAACAACACATTTTTCCTTTTTGTTCATTTTTGCTTCTGTAATGCAATTAAAATCATTGGAAAAATACTGCAAATTGCTCAATGAACCAGTCACTCGAAAATAAGATGGTGAAAATGCTTGGGTTAGGACTATATATTTTAAAAACTCCTCTCGATATTTTGTACACCACATGTTTACTGCTGATATCCAAAACATTTGGTTCTGAGTATAATTCAATCCAGGTAACAACGCCTCAGGTGGATTATCTCTAGCCCATTCATTGTATGTTAAATACGATACTTTTAATCCTGTTATATCAGCTACATTTTCAATAAGAGTTTGACGTCCATTTAACTGCAATAAAATCTTGTGCTACTAGACAATTTACCGACACATTACTTACATTCACTTCAATTTCATTAATAGTATAGTTATTATACTGATTTACAATACAATTAGTAACATTGTTATATGACTTCTTTGTATCTTCACTCCACCAATCTGTTAATTCAAAATGTTTATTAAACTGTCTTCCATGCTCGTCAAAAACATGAGTCAGCATATGGCCAATTACAGACCCTACTGCACCATAATTGGCATAATTTGGACGGTCCTTATTAAAAAATGAACCTTGAAATAATCCATGTGGGACTCCTGTAAATCAAGTGTCAAACAAATATGAAATAATCCATCTTCACCTAAGTACCCATTTGGTATACTAAAGATATATCCCATTCTCTATCTTTCTTCTTTACAGGTTCTCGAAGCTTTTTAAAATAATTATTACTTTTAAACAACCATACATCAAGTACGGATCTTAAGTAATTATCTGTTGTAAATTTAAGCTAAAATTATTTATTAACATCATTGATAATTAGTACACGGCTAAAGAGCGTAAAAAATACCGGTGAATAGAAAGTAATTAAATCTTCGTCATCCATTTCATCCAAATTGGTGGTGTAGAAAGGTAATCCAGATGCTTTATCATAAGCGTGTTGTTTGGTTTCGTTATCCATCCATTTGGATTGCTGTATAAGTTTTACCAAATTTGAGCCAATTTTTGAAAACATGTACATTATGTCCATTTTTGCCTGATCATGAGAATGTTTTCTTAAGTATAGGTTTGTTAGTGACACCTTAAAACTAAAAACAATTGCATATATTAACGTGATCTTTACATATTTTTGTATATATGTAAATGTAAATAAATATATATATATATATATATACATATATATATATATATATATATATATATATATATATATATATATGTACAGTGTGACCCATTTCAAATGGAAACCTCTCTGTAAAAAATGTATTTATAATCCTATGTTAACGATTTTTTTTTTAAATGATAAACCATCGAGAACTCCACTTTATGACAAAAATTTAGAGATAAATTTCAATTTTCAAGGCTTTCTATGATTTATTTTCAATGTCGAAAATGGACAAATTTGATTAGCGATTTTTTAATTCAAATTTTAACTACACCACTGGATTCAGTAACCTCTCATATGGGTAAATCCCAAGCTCCATGAAAAAAAATTTAAAAATGACAGACCTATGACAAAATTAATGTAGGCAGTTGTGCGACACATTTTGAATGGAAACACCCCTGCAAAAAATGTGTCTATTATCTGATTTTGACGGGACTTTTTTTAAAAGATACACCATCAAAGACTCCACTTTGTGACAAAAATTTAGAGATAAATTTTAATTTTCAAGGCTTTCTATGATTTAGTTTCAATGTCGAAAATGGACAAATTTGATTAGCGATTTTTTTATTGAAATTTTAACTACACCACTGGATTCAGTAACCTCTCATATGAGTAAATCCCAAGTTTCATGAAAAATATTAAAAATTACAGATTTGTGACAAAATTAATGAAGGCTCAGAGTAACTTTTGCTTGATTTTTCTAAAATTGAAGTAGCCCATAAAAATAAACATAAGAAAGATAAATTAAGTGAATAATTCTAATAATTTGACGTTTTACTATAAAATTTGTTTTCCATGGCCCTCTATTATTATCTGCCATTACTCAATAGAAATGTAAATCAAGTAAAAAGCCAACATTAATTTTGTCACAAATCTGTCATTTTTCAATATTTTTTCATGAAATTTGGGATTTACCCATATGAGAGGTTATTGAATCCAGTGGTGTAGTTAAAATTTCAATTAAAAAATCGCTAATCGAATTTGTCCATTTTCGACATTGAAAATAAATCATAGAAAGCCTTGAAAATTGAAATTTATCTCTAAATTTTTGTCATAAAGTGGAGTTTTCGATGGTTTATCATTTAAAAAAAAGCGTTAACATAGGATTATAAATACATTTTTTACAGAGAGGTTTCCATTTGAAATGGGTCACACTGTATATATATATATATATATATATATATATATATATATATATATATATATATATATATATATATACATACAGGTGAGGCATCTAAGCTCCGTCGGTTTGAATACGAAAAATGGTAAAATGTTTTTTTTAATTATCGTGTAGTTTCATTAGGAGCATGTTTTAAAAGCATTTTCGAATATGCAGGGTGGTCCATCAAAAATTTAACGCATCAAATTTATGAAAATTTAAATGGAATACCCTATATATGATTGCATATTTCGATTCTATGGACTAAATAAAGGTCACTTGCTGTTATAGTCCCTATACCTGTTGCCGAGATATTTCATTATTTGTGAGAATGTAGATCGAAATTCAAAGGTACTTTCTGTTTTACGTACTCGAGGATTTTTTTTAAATGTTTTTCATTGTTTACTGAAAGCATCAAACTTTAAAGTCCACTGAAGTTATTATCACAAATTTATACTGGGTGTATAAAAACTCAGTAACTATTTTGACCAACATTAAAGCCAATTAAATTCCTTATTTTAAATGGAACATCCCGTATTTATCACCATATTTTTATTCTAATTTTAATTCCCTACAAAACTGTATTAGGGTTCCCTATACCTATCTCTTACAGATTTTTTGTAAAAGTCTCTTCTTCAATATTTGTTCCCTCTTTCTTCATTTCCACACCTAAATCTCGCTATCATTTTCTTTCTTTCCTTCCTCCCGTCTCCATTCAAGTATCCCAGTATCCCTTCTCCCTTGATCTTCCTATATTTTGTATTATATTTACCTTCCTCCACCTTCATCCATCTTTCCTGCTTTTGAACATCCCTGGACCTTCTAATTATGCCCTCTCTCACGCTCACACCTTCCCTTCTTAATATCTCCACTTCTTCTTTCGCATACCCATTTCTTTCATAATATTCTTTCTTGGTTTCTAGTCCATATTTTATTTTTCCTTCTTTTATTTTCTTCCAGCATTCTTGTAATATCTTACACTCTGATCTTCTACTTATTTTCTCCTCGTGCTTCATTTCTCTCATTCCCACCTCTACCATTATTTTTTCTGCTTGCACCTCCTCTCTGATAATATATCCTGGTGTTTCTCTTTCCACTCCCAGTACCCATATCTAGTATTTTTCTTGCAGTCTCTCTATATCGTTATACTCCTTCTACCCCCACACTTCCGCCCTGTACAACACTATACCTTTTGTTAGTTTTTCAAATATTAATCTCTTTTTCATTAAGTCCATTCCCAACAGTCTTTCTCCAACACTCCACACTTGTCCTATTAGTTTATTCCCTTTTCTCATTCGTTCTTTTATATGCTCTCCATCTTTATTGTCTTGTCTCATGGTGTATCCCAAGTAGGTGAATTCTTTTACCCCTCTGTATCTCGTCTTCCCTCCTTTTCCACTCCTCCTTTTTACTTTTACCACCCCTTTTTTTCTATACCATTGCCTTTGTTTTGCTCCCATTTGCTTCCAAATCTTTTCCTTTTAAACATCTGTCCTTAGTTTTTAACATCTTCTTCATTTCTTTTTATTCCTTCGCTATTACCACTATGTCATCTGCGTATGCCACCGACCACACTTTCCTATTCCTCACCACCACACTTCCTTCTTATTGTCCCTTTAATGTCTCCTCTAGATCTCCTGTGTATAACGCGAACAGGTTTGGGCTCAGTGGAAATCCTTCTCTCAGTCCCTTCCTTGTTATAAATCCTTCACTTAATTCCCCATTCACCCTCACCCTATTCCTCTTTTCCTCCGCTCTGGTATCGACAACGTTTCGGCAGTATCACATTTGTATTATCAATTCTTTGCTCTGCTGCGTGTAATACGAATACAACTACTGACCTCTTTTATATTCGTTTCTCTTTTTATACTCTCAACTTTCACTTTTTCTTTCCGTGGTTTCTCTTTTGGTGCTTTATTTTTTGTTATTTTCTGCGGTTCTTTCGATGTTAAATTCTTCCGAAGAATTGATTTCCAAATTTCTGGTAGGGCTTGTGTGTCCTCTCCGGTATTTACGTGCATTGGTCCTTTCGCTACTTCTATTGCTTCTTTGATGATCCGTAGTGTTTTGTTTTCAATATTGGCAATAATTCACGTGTTATCGAAACCTATCTCATGATTTGCTGTTGACATGTTGTGGCAATGACAATGTCGTTTGATTTTTATGTACTGCGTTCCGGTGTTCCTCTTTTCTTATTTTAATTCTCTTGTTTGTTTAGCCCACGCGTATTTTTTTCGCAACCTCTGCACGGTATTTCGTATTCCCCGTGGTTTTCTAGAATTATTTTTGTTTTCGCGTTTGGTAATATGTTTGACGTCTTCCTATCGGTCGTAAAAATGGTTCTTGAGTGTTATTGGTTCCTGGCATAAGTTGTCCTTGTCTGCCAATGTCTTCGATCTCCTTATTAGAGTTTTCACCACCGACTGTGGTTAAGCTGGATGGTTGTGAGATGCAGCGTTTAGGTATCGGTTGGGGTGTGTCCTAACGATATACGGTATCTCCCAAGTTTCCATCTTGTTTTTGGTACACGAGGACGTCTTAAAAGGCAGGTTTTTTTGTTTCTTTATTTCCATCGTGAACTTGATTGTATATGTTGTTTGTATTCTGCTGTCCGTAGTGCTTTTTTCTTCAAGTCCTCCATGAGTGTGTTGGCTATTTCCATTGTTGCTCGTTCCATACGCGTATACCGTTGGCTGTTGTATATAAAATATATGTTTTTAAGACAATGTTCAATCAAGTTGAAAGTATCCTTTGTTGGTTAATATTTCTTTTGTATGATCTCCAGTGTCTCGTCTATCAGTACGTTAGTGAATAAGATAGCACATCAAAGCTGACCAGTAGATCATTAGGTTGTACCGTCTACTCCTTTAGTACCTCGATAAAATGGTTCGAGCTTCTGACGAGGGATTCTGTCTTTGCCGTATGTAACTATAGCCGTTTTGCCACATGTCTTGCTAATATACAGGCTTATGAAAAAGTACCAGAACGCTTAAATATCTACAAAATCGCGAAAGTTACGATTACAAAATTCGGCATTTGGGGGTTTCGGGGCGCGCGGAATTGGAAAATGATATCGGCACTGTTGCCAGATTTCCCAGTTTTGCGATACACGTAGTCGTTTTGTTATCTTAAATAGAATGCCCTATTTATTTTTATTGCAGTCAATTGGGCGTCTCAAACTTATTAAGATCTCAATACTTAGTCTTTCTGTTATATTAAATGGAAGATCCCAAATTCTCAAAATTCTGTCTATACTATTAGATACTAGTGAGAAATATTAAGGGATAGATACTTATTTTAGAATGAGCATGCATTAAATTTATCGGAGATACCCGAAAATATAAACACCCTAGGAATAAGTAAGCACTGCTTCAATTGTTTTCAACACTCTAGCCGTCGCCATGTTACAATAACGACAAATTAAACACATCATTGTCAGTTAAGCCGCTGAATATTGCATCGATTACAAAATTATAATTTGATTATGGCTTTTTTTCTATCAGAAACCCAACGTATTGATATTTTGATTTTTCGTGGATATGGAAATGAAACAAGGACATATCACGAAGTCTGCAACTTGTTTAATGATCGTTATCCTAATAAACCCACTAAAAAGTCTACCGTACACAGACATTATCGACGTTACGAGGAAACAGGGTCCATAAAATGTTTACCTAAAACCGGACGCCCCAAGAACTGCTACAAGTGATGAAAATAAATTAAACGTTTTATTACAAATAGAGGAAAATCCAAAAGTAAGCACCAACCAGTTAGCTATAAA
This sequence comes from Vesta saturnalis, assembly GCA_036346205.1. Classification (NCBI taxonomy): domain Eukaryota; kingdom Metazoa; phylum Arthropoda; class Insecta; order Coleoptera; family Lampyridae; genus Vesta; species Vesta saturnalis. Next base: position 1,093,852 of record JARFJB010001973.1, read on the forward strand.
TACCGAAATCTGTCAAAAATCTGTAAGGACTATTTTGAAGGAAAATATATTAAAGCTGTACAAGATCCATTACACTCAAGAGCTTTTAGATGATGGTCCTGACCGCCACAATGAATTCGCCGAAATCATGATGGAAAATATCAACCAAAATTGTATTCAGTGATGAAGCTACTTTTTGCTTGAACGGCCATGTTAATAGGCACAATTGCCGAATTTGGTCTAGAGATAACCCCCATTGCATGGAAAAACTTCACATCCAATATCTTGAGAAAGTTAACGCCTGGGCGGGAATATTGGGAAACAATATTATCGGACCTTTTTTATAGAAGGTACATTAACAGGGCGAAAGTATTTGGAGCTCCTTAGAGAAAGTATAGTTTCTGCCATTCAACAAAATAGAAATATAGGTGAAATCTGGTACCAACATTATGGTGCTCCGCCCCACTATTTAAAAGAAGCCATGCAATTTCTAAACAACCAATTCCCAGGAAGGCTGATTGGAAGACGTGGAGCATTAGAATGGCCACCTCGATCCCCTGATATGACTCCACTGGACTTCTTCTTGTGGGGTCATTTGAAGAACCGTGTCTACAGAAATCGTCCAGAAAATTTGAACGAACTCTGCGAAAGAATCCGCATCGAAATTGTACTTATAACACCGGATATGTTGAGCAACACATTGCGAGAATTTTATGATCGACTTGGATACTGTCTGGCAAATAATGGAGCCCACTTTGAGCATTTAATTAAAAGTTAGTGTCGTTAATTATTAATTCTATTGTTAATTAATTAATTGAATTATTGTTGTTTTAGTCCATTGGCAAGGGAAAGTGGCCAATCACAAATGAAAAAATAACCTTCATAACTCAAGTCATTTATTTCAATAAAAATAAATGGCACATTCCATTTAAGATAACAAAAAGACTATGTGTAGCGCAAGACTGGGAAATCTGCTAACAGTGCCGATATCATTTTCCAACTCCGCATGCCTATGAACCCCCAAATACCGAATTTTGTAATCATAGCTTTAGCGGTTTTGCAGATATTTAAGCGTTTCGGTACTTGTTACTGAAAACGCGGTGTTGTCTTATCTCGGCAACTAGTAGAGATACAATTTTGAAAATTTGAGATCTTATTAAGTTTGAGACGCCCAATTCATTGCAATAAAAATAAATAGGGCATTCTATTTAAGAAAACAAAATGACTACGTGTGGCGCAAAATTAGGAAATCTGGCAACAGTGCCGATATCATTTTCCACATGCTGAATTTTGTAATCGTAACTTTAGCGATTTTGTAGATATTTAAGCGTTCTGGTACTTTTTTCAAACCCTGTATATATATATATATATATATATATATATATATATATATATATATATATATATATATATATATAGAGGGTGTACAAAAAGTGTGCCACATCAAAGTAATGCTTTTTATGGAATATCCTGTACACCATATATCTGGCTTCAATTTGGAATTTAAACAAAAATAAGGTCAAGTTTTATAAGGGTTCCCTATGCCTATCTATTATGGTTTTTCAGATATTTCCAGTTTTCGGAAAATGTGATAATTTTAAAATAATTAATTAATAATAAACTAAACTAAAAAAAATTATTAAAAACAGTTAGATAGTTCTTCAATCGGATAAAATATTTAGTACTCTTGAATGTTGTACAGAGTGCTCACAATATTATGTTATTGCACGAGTACATGTAGACCCCATTACAACTGTTATTTTAAATGGAACAGCCTATATTTTATTTATTAAGCATATTGCCATATTAATCCCCTTTCTAAATACTAAAGCATTCTATATACCGAAATGTAATTACAAATTTTACAAAATTATACATATTAGTTTTCTCTAAAATCATAATTTATTCTGGGAAGCGGTGGTTGTTTTATAGCAAGATGTTTAATATAAGTAAATCTAGAATGCTGCTATCACTTCTTGAAACTTCTTTATTAATTGTCACGTAACTTAATATTTGCACCTCCTCAAATGAAGCAATATCCACTTCAAGAAATGATATTATTCTAGTAACTGGAGGATGTTAGCATCAAGAGTTTACGCTCGGAAATATGCAGATAGGCAACATTCCAGAAAGGAAGTATGTGAACGTTTGTTGACCAGGTTTCGGGATACAGGTAATGTTGTTTACAAAAAGATAACTCCGACTAAACCAGCAATTAACAATGACAGCAATGAATTTGAAGTATTACAGTCTGTAATTGAAAACCCAAATACAAGTACAAGATCATTTACTAATGAACAGCACTGTTTGTAGAATCCTTAAGAAACATAAATATCAGCAATTTCACGTACAGATGCACCAACATTTATACGGAACGGATTTTGATAGGCGCATAGAATTTTGATTATGGGCGCTGAATCGCGTAGGAGAAGACAATAATTTTTCTTAGAAATGTTCTATTTGCTGACGAAGCAACATTTCATAATATCGGTTTAGTAAACAGACATAATTTTCGTTATTACGACACTGATGTTTCGTGCTGTCAACCTTCAAAATCGTTGGGGTTAACGTTTCTGGGAGAGTTATTGGCGATTTTGTTATTGGACCTTATTTTTTTGATGCTAATTTGAACGGGCGAAAGTTTTTAGGATTTTTAAAATATAAGTTTTGGTTACTGCATCATGTTCCACTTCACATCCAGCAAAGCATGTGGCTTCAGTTAGATGGCGCACCTGCTTATTATACACGTAGAGTGAGAAATTATTTGAATAGGAAGTTGGACTTCTTTTAATGGGGTTACATCAAGAACATTGTTTATAATACTGCTTCCACGACTGCAGATGATATGAAGCTGCGAATAACAAATTCGTTTGCATCGATTACACCAAACATGCTGCGTAGTGTTAAAAGATCTTTTGAGGATCGAATAAGGAATTTCATTGAGCAAAATGGACATCACATTGAATACTTACTTTATTGATCAATTATTATTATTCCTATTCCTAATGTTAGTGCAATTTGTGAAGATCACGATTTTTACTTATTGTTATAATTAAATCGTTTCACAATTAATTTTATTGACAAAATTAATAGGCAGAACAATGACTATCTGCCTTTTCCTTTAATAAAAAACAAACGGTTGTTACCGAAGCGTGCACACACTTCTGCGATAGAAGTATTCAAGTATTTAAGTGTGCAAATTAATTTATTCTTGCCGAATACTTTCAGTCTACCAGGCCATCCTCAGGGCATTCGTTTAAATTCAAAAAAATGCCAGCATAATTCTAGATTTACTTACATTAAGCATTTTGCCATAAAGCAACCACCGCTTCCTAGATTAAATTATGATTTTTAGAGAAAACTAATAATTATAATTTTGTAAAATTCGTAAATTAAATGTACCCTGTACAACATTCAAGAGAACTAAATATTTTATCCGATTGAACAACTACCTAACTGTTTCAGGTTTTAATGATTTTTTCTTACATTAGTTTATTCGGGAACTAACGACGTTTTTCAAAATTATCACATTTGCCGAAAAATGGACATATCTGAAAAACTATAATAGATATGCATAGCGAAGGGGAGTTTAGAAAGAAAACGCTCGGATGCGTTGATTTTTATTTTCAATTTAGACTTTTTTTGCGTAAACGTGAAATATGCAGGGTGTGTCAAAAAAATATATAACGTCATCGCCTTTTCTTTTAAATGTCAACCCCCATTTTTATTGCAGAATTGAAAAGGTACACCTTTTTACGTACGACAAGGTAAATATGGATAATGTCAATACAGGGTGTCTCAAACTTTCGTCTGCAGGCGTTTCCTCCCTTATTTGATGGAATGTGTGAACAAAATATTGAAATGTAGTAGAAAGAATAGAGGCGCATATTTAAAACATATTTTAAGTTATACATTATTTATTTATACAGGGTGAACTAAACATAGACTTTTTAAATGGCACGTTTGTATGTTATTTCAAATTTGCATGCAGCTCACTGCGGCCATTCTTTCAATATAAGGTTTGATTTTGTTATACAGGGTAGTTTAGAAGATTTGGTCATTTTGAAGAAAATCGTACCTAAATGGATGCCACGTATCACTTCTAATAAGAAATATTCAAATACTTTCTTTTTAATAAAATACATTTTGAAGCACAAGCAACTTTTTGCGGTTAGGACTAATTTCGTTGCAAAATGATTCCACTAATTTAAATTAAATGCGTGAATTGAGCACAATCTGACAATAGCCAAGGCGGCTAACAATTGATTTTTGAACGTTGTCCATAACAGCAACGGTAATGTTTCTTGGCGAATGTCATCGACGGCGCTCAAAAATCATTTGTTAATCGCCTTGGCCATTGTCATATTGTTAACGGTGCTCAATTCGAACATTTAATTTACATTTGTGGAATCATTTTACAACCAAGTTAGTCCTAACCCCAAAAGTGTCTGAGTTTCATAATCTATTTTATTAAAAAAATCATTTGAATATTTATTATTAGAAATGATACATGGTATCCATTTAGGTTCGATTTTTTCTTGAAAATCACCACATCTTGTAAACTACCCTATATAACACAATCAAACCCTTGTATTGAAGGAATTTCCGAATTGAGCTGAACCCAAATTTGAAATAACATACAGGGTGTATCATTTACAAAAATCTATGCCTTTGTTCACCCTGTATAAATAAAACACCCTGTGTAACATAAAATAATTTTAAAATATGCGCCCCAGTTCTTTCTACAGTTCAAAAGTTTGTTCTCCTATTCCACCAAATAAGTGAGGTATCGCCCGCGGACGCAAGTTTGGGACACATTGTATTAACATCATCCATGTGTACCTTATCGTACATAAAAATATGTACCCTTTGTAATTCTGCAATAAAAATGGGAGTTAACATTAAAAATGGCGATGACGTCATATATATATATATATATATATATATATATATATATATATATATATATATATATATATATATATATATATATATATATATGCACGTGTGTGCGTGCGTGCTGTGTGTGCGTGTACGTGTACAAGTACGCGTGCGTGTGCGTGTTGTGTGTATGTGTGTATGTGTGTGTGTGTGTGTGTGTGTGTGTGTGTGTGTGTGTGTGTGTGTGTGTGTGTGTATGTGTGTGTGTGTGTGAGTGTGTTGTGTGTGTGTTTGTGTGTGTGTGTGTGTGTGTATGTGTGTGGGTGCGTGCGTGCGTGCGTGAGTGCGTGCGTGTGTGTGTGTGTGTGTGTGTGTGTGTGTGTGCGTACTTTGTACCATGGCTACGCTGGTGATGTTATTTTTGATGTAAAAAGAAGAGCGCATTTATCATAATTTTGACCAATTTTGAAGTAAATTACGTTGTATGATATAACCTGGTAGTTAGTTAGAATGCAAAATAAATATAAGTTTTTCTTTAATATTACTAATAATTAAGATTCTGGTTGACGATGTATCACACTTGATAAACTGAATAAGGTTAATTTGCAGAGCAGTTATGAAAAGTGTGGCAAGTTTATTATCGTTCTGCAACAAAATTTAGTATGTTCTAACAATTTCTAAGGTCACCGGTAACGCAAATGTGATGAAAACCACTTGTATTTGAACATAGAGAGGCGGTACAATTAGCAGAGTTTCAAGGTTAAACAAGAGAGAATGTAATTGTTTCAATGAAACATCCTGTTATTATGGTAGCAGATCAAGAATTATTAGATTTTCTACAAAAATCTTCAGGTACACCACAGTTGGAGAGTTTGAAACAGTGTATATTTGTATTCTTTCTAGTCACTCATGAACAAATTACAGATTAAAAGTTTTTTGTGGTATCAATTAATAAAGCAACAAGTAAATTACTGAATATTAAAAATATCTTGAATAACGCAAGACAAATGAGTTATTGTTGATTTATATGCATTTTGGTCTAGTCATCTGAGTACAACTTGCAATCTAGTCTTCCATGAAATTAAACAATCGTCACTGTTTTCAAATTATAACTGTGTAAATTATAACAAGTGTATTAATTAACAGTATTCACGTAAATTGTGTTATATCATGGAAAGCTACCTTTTATGCAGAAAAATGTAGGTATAGCTGCAACATTACCAACAACCATATCACGATCATCAGGAACCCCTTCACAATTTAGTTTATGTTTTGTAGTTGAAAGGCATCATGTTAGTTTTAAAAAAATAAAACCAAAAAAGGATTATTGGTACCCAAGCAACGAAAATTAATGTTCAGTTATTTTAATGTTTATCATATCTTTATCATATTTGTAAGACACCTTAACTATTTTTTTGTAAACTGTTATTTACTGAAGACTATAACTTAATTGATAAATGTTATAATTCGTATGAGAAATTAATAAAAATACACAGAGATAGATACAAACAGACACAGACACAGACACAGACACTGACGCAGACGCAGACGCAGACGCAGACGCAGACGCAGAGGCAGAGGCAGAGGCAGACGCAGACGCAGACGCAGACGCAGACGCAGACGCAGACGCAGACGCAGACGCAGACGCAGACGCAGACGCAGACGCAGACGCAGACGCAGACGCAGACGCAGACGCAGACGCAGACGCAGACGCAGACGCAGACGCAGACGCAGACGCAGACGCAGACGCAGACGCAGACGCAGACGCAGACGCAGACGCAGACGCAGACGCAGACGCAGACGCAGACGCAGACGCAGACGCAGACGCAGACGCAGACGCAGACGCAGACGCAGACGCAGACGCAGACGCAGACGCAGACACAGACAGACACAGACAAACAGACACAAGCACAGATACAGCCGTACACACGGTCACGTACGCACACATAAGCACACGCACACTCACTCACATAGTGCTTCGCGGTTTGTATGTTGTTTCTTTTAAATCAGTAACTGTATTGATCTGACAAGTTTTGGTCATAGAGAAGAAGGTAGTGTGATGTACATAAAGAAAAGCTACGTACTTTTCCATTGTGTTGTGAGTGCACTCCTTCCACAGAGGCAATAATCTTTTTTCACCATATAGTTCGTTATTAAATGCTAATCTTCTGTCTCTTAACTTTTGATTTAAGTACCTTATGGTAGATAACACTACCCTCCACATAATATAATTTGCTTGCGAACTAAAATAAAACGCTACTTAATTTTTCATGACTGCCACAAATACAAACCGTTTTGAAGTTTGCTCTATTAAATTTTCTAAATCCTTGAGGTAAGTAGGAACACGTACAATTATAATATCGTTATCTGAAATATGAAAATCTGGAATATCTAGTATGTATTTAATGTATTTCTTCCAGTCTCCATTAGGATACTCGTTTTGCAATTTCAGTATTGTGATTGGGTTATATAATGATTTCGCTTCTTCACGTTGAGAGGCAGACAGAGAAATCTAAAAGTCACCTTTATCAAGAATAAAGTGTACTTTACCTACTTTAGCTAATTCGATTTCAAATTCTAAGGTTTCTTTAAGCTCCTGTAGTGCTTTTGAACGATTTGCTCCAAATATTTCCGCTACATCAACCATATATTTATAATAACATTGTGTAACATTATCATTGATACCATTTAGTAAGTTACGATGGTTAATACCAAATTTGGCTTGATCTAACTAAAATATATTAAAGTAGAATATAAACAGGTATCATCTCTCTCTTTTTTACACTAATAATACGCAAAGAAGAATTTTGTAAATCTGTTATTACATCTAATTCTATAAAGTAATCTGCGGAAAACCCAACATTTCTTAACGCATACATCGTTTGCTTCCAATCAAATTTAGCGTCATACCAATTTTCACCTTCAAGTACAGGCCATCCGTTTAAGTTTTGCAAAATCATACTAATAGTTGATAAGCCATCCAATTCTATTGCTTTTGTGTTTATACACGATTTATAAAAATCCTTGGTGATTTGAAATGGCCGTATTTCTTGAGAATTATATGGCGCTTCAAGTAATTGTCGTAACTGACTAAATACCTTTTGTTGAACATCTCGTAAAGGACTTACTACTATCTCGTCCGCAGGAATGGGAGTATTTTTCAAAAAGTTTCCGCATACAAAGTGGTAAAAATCTGTACATGGATCCACTTGTAAATCCATATTATTGATAACTTTTGATGCCATCTGAATGCAGTCTGGTTTCAAGCAGATTTCTGGTAGAGATTTGCTATGGGAGAATTTGCAGTAATCTACTCGTAATTTGCTAAATATTAAACTTACTTAGATATCTCATTACTGGTATTGTTAGATATCGCTACGATACTTATAATAAGAATAACACTTACACCGATTAAAAGAAAAAGTATAATTTTAAAATGACGTTGTATATTTTCCCAGTTTACATAATTTAAAATATTTTCTATTTGAATATTCATTTTTTGTGACTTTTAAAAGAACTGTTCTGTTTAAAATTAGAAATAAGTACGTGCGGATCAACGGGTACTAAAAGTAATCGAAGAGCCTATCTGCACGAACTGGTGCAAGGTTATTAGGATTATCTATAATTACATTTGCAAACTTTTACAATTATTTTACTTTCATGTTCGTAATAAAAACCAAATTCAAGATTTAAAGAAACGATTTACAGTTTGATAATCTGCTCCAAACTACATTTGATATTTTGTATTTGTAGCTATACTTCAGTAAGCATATCTTCTACATACAACCTTGCCAAACGTCTTACCTTTTTATTACAGCTTCAGATAGGAAAATAAAGAAAAACGTTTCACACTTCAGTGAAAAAGTGCGTAATATTAACATGCAAGACGGTGGCATTGTGATCTGTTTTGATGTTGTATGACTATTAGTAAAGTGTCTTTAAAGAAAAACACACACGCACACGCACACGCACACGAACCCGCACACTTACACGCACACGCACACCCACACGCACACCCACACGCACACGCACACGCACACGCACACGCATACGCACACGCACACGTTCACGGATATGCACACGCACACGGGCATGCACGCACACGCGCACACGCACCCATATATATGTATATATATATATATATATATATATATATATACATAAGGTGGAAAAGCGACTAAAATTGCACGATTTTAGGTGGCGATTAAACTGGCAATATAGTCGTTACATCAATGATAATGCTTCTAAAGATGCACCAGTTATTAATATACTTATAACGAACTTGTATATAAAACACCTAGTGTTCTTTGATATTTAGCGTCCATGTTCGACGCGATTTTGATAACTACTGTTTACGCTATCGTTGCGCAGTAACAAAAACTCAAAGCATAAATTGTCTATACCGCTGTCGATGTCGTATTATTTATACTATGTTTGTTAGCTTTTAAGCACCAAGTTTCTCTTATTGGGGATAAAAGTGCTCAGATCATTGATCTCTAATTGGAAATTGATTAGTGATTGGTGTAGGATACTGTGAAACAAAAGGCAAGTTGGAGTGTTGGAGAGGGTATTAAGTTTTTTATTAAATTAGCGAAATTGACTAAAGGTGAGTTTATCACTCGTAAAATCTCGCGACTTGCCCTCGTCATTAATCATTTGAAAATGTATGGTAATTATGAAACTTTAGTATTTCACATTGTGATTCTCAGATAAGGCTACACTTATCTTTGGGGTTAGGGTAAAATTGCATGTTAGGATAGGCATGCACTGTTATTATTATATATCGATATTAAAATTTAGAAAAATTATTTAGTGTGGGTAAATTCATGAATAAATTTACTTTTGTTAAGGGAATTGTCGTTTATCTGTTCCTACTGTTTCTTCCCAAGTTCAAGGTTTACAGGGACTCTCTTTCTAGAACTAATAATTTATCTTTGCTTTACTTAAAGCTTGTGGCGTGTATTTCTTGTCTGATCTCCGTATCGTTCTGTCTACAACCTCTTACTCGTTTTATAACTAACCTAATCATCTATTTACTCTTTATCAATATATAAAAACACCCACGCTATCCGAGTGCTCTGCGGTCTCGGGACCGTTTGGCTGAGTTAGTAGTCGAGTTAACTAACTCCCCATTTTATGTGACGCGGTTGGTTAGATACGTTGCGCTCGCTCGGCTCATAATCCCAGACTAGTCCGTTAAAGAGTCACTGTATTAAATTGGTACATATATAACTATTACCTGACTGTTGAATAAGTTTAATAATTAAAAAATTAATCTTGTCTATCGAGTAGTCTCACTTTGTAATTATCTACTTATTAAACATGTAGTTACCTGCGGTTTTTTGATGACACGAAAGGGTAAGTGTTATGTAAGACTTATCAGTTAATTGAAATATGATTGGTGCAAAATTTTAAATTTGTGTTATTTCATCGGTTGATGGGGAAAGGTTGACATACGTATATAATGGTCTAGCTAATTACCTTGGGGTACTTTATCTGCTAAAAATATTTTTAACTGAAGTGATGAGGTTCAATGATATGACTTATTGTACATTTGATAATGTAGAAACTATTTCGATTGCTTATAATGTAATTTTAATGGTGTAATTAATTAAAAATTATTATTAATTTTATTAAATACATAAATAAAAAAATTGCCGCGAGTAGGATTTGAACCTACGACCTGTACTTTGCTAGAGCACCGCGCTAACCATCTGCGCCATCTTATTATGGTTAGCGCCGTACTGTAGCAAAGTACAGGTCGTAGGTTCAAATCCTACTCGAGACAAACTTTTTTAATTACATATTTGCCTTTGAACTTATTGGTTTGTAACAAAACTTATAATAAATTGATGGTATATTAATTACCCAATGGCCTAATTACGTTTCAGTTAATTACCTCAACTTTTTTCCACTTAGAAATGAAGTTTAGTTCTCCAGTCAATCTAAATTTTACTCTGCATTTGCAGTATGACCTTTTAAATCAGCTTACTACAAAGGAGCAGCGTGCAGTAACATTTTTATTCCACTAATGCAACAAATAATTACGTTTTACACTAAAAATCAAGCAGTGCAAACATACTTCAAATAACTCAATCTGATTCATTACATCAAAAATTGGAAATTATTACCTAACAGCACAGATGCAGCATCTTTTTAAATAATTTAATCACAATTAAAGTTGTTTTTAGTAACTTAGTTACTTTATGAATGCAAATTTTTTAAAGAATTGTATAATTAACTCAATGAAACTGCTTGGAAAATACCCTAATATTTCATAATGTGTTTAAAATTTTATCCTTGAGGGTATTCGTTTGTTCCAAATCTTCTTTTTGTAAAATTTTACATATACTTCAATTATTCTTTAAAAATACAATAACTATATTACAGTTATTTTGGTAAACAAAAAAAAATCTTGAATAGATTTAAAGATTAGTAAAGGTTAGAAGTAAGCGAATGAAGTACTATATTTTCATTCTTAATTCGGATGTATCTATTCTATTTTTGATGACTCCGTTGTTACTTAATAAAATTCTTTTTAATCATGTACCAGTTTCTTCTTAAAGTAAAAGATAAAAGTGATTTAAAGCTTTTACGCAATTTAAATAATTTCACTATAAGAATATGTTACTTTTAGCTAGTCATTGTTTAAACGGGAGTATGACTGATACCGATTTCGAAATAACCAGTAGACTTTTAATTTTTATTTACCTTCGTAAGTAATTCGATTTTGACATCATATTCCTTATTCTGATAGGTAATATTCTAACAAAAATTGAAAAAAAAATACATTTCTGCATAATATTTTTTTTTAACATAACATTAAAATAATAGTAACTAGATATTTGATTAAGTATATTTCAACATGATCTAGGGTCCGTCAGCAAGCCCTAAGGACAAATATAATTATGGAACCGTTAGGCACAGAAATGTTAAACTTTACTCTATGCTAACAAAGAAAGCGACTTAAACTAACATAATGACGATTATGTTGGAAGCGGCATCAACTTTGTTATTTTATTTTTAAGATATTTAGAAACCCAGTTAATATATTTTCTGAATTTGTAGTCGTGATACACGGTGTTAATTAAATTCACAAAATCAAACATATAAAAAGATTTAGATATTTTTTAGTTTATATTTAATTTTATACATTCATAAAGTATTTACACCATTTACACCAGTGATAAATTTATGTATTAGCTTAGTATCTACTATTTTCTTACAGGTACCTGGACAAACTATATACGAAAAAAGAACTTATTTGTTATGCAGGCTATGTACAAATTCATAATAAAAATTTTATGATGCACTTAAAAATATTTTGAAATTCGTATGACTAAAACTATGGATCATGTGGTGTATGTACCCGGTTGATGCTTATGTATATAGGTTTTTCATAAAATACTGTTTTAATAACCGCAAAGTGGTGAATTTAAATTATGTGTTGTATTTACACCATTTACACCAGTGATAAATTTATGTATTAGCTTAGTATCTACTATTTTCTTACAGGTACCTGGACAAACTATATACGAAAAAAGAACTTATTTGTTATGCAGGCTATGTACAAATTCATAATAAAAATTTTATGATGCACTTAAAAATATTTTGAAATTCGTATGACTAAAACTATGGATCATGTGGTGTATGTACCCGGTTGATGCCTATGTGTATAGGTTTTTCATAAAATACAGTTTTAATAACCGCAAAGTGGTGAATTTAAATTATGTGTTGTAAGTGAGTATTTAGTGGTTAAAAGATAAACAAACTATGTATCAATAAAAATTGGATTATATTCGAATTTGCAAGATACACTAATAAGTTAGATCAATATAGTACAGTTACACATTCTGATAGGAATGCTGCGATTCACTGCGTGTTCTGGTTTTGATTATATGTTGTTCATTTTTAGTCTGTGGAATACAGTTGAAAAATCTGGAACACTGGAACTGTGGCAGGATCTATAACAAACAAAATATACCCACGTACTACACAAAATTAAAAAACACCGAACTCGTTTCGATAGTTACGCTATCATCATCCTAGTCTACCGCTGATGATGATAGCTATCGAAAAGCGTTCGGTGTTTTCTAGTTTTGTTTGGTACGTGGGTATGTTTTGCTTGTTCTGTGTTATGCAATTAAACTGTAATATTTAAGTATTTGTTTACATAGACGTCCTCTTGGTTATATATTTACGAAAACATTAAAATCGATCTTTGTACAGTATAATTCAATAATTTTAAATAGAATAACAATAATACCAAATTCCAGAAAAATTATTGAGTAAAATGATTTATGAATTTTAAACTCATTAATGCATTATTTATCATTTGTCACATCAGATTTATCAATTAAATAAATTGATATATTTGGTTTCATATGAAAAATCTACATAAGAATACCTTACCTAAAATTAAATTGTATAATTTTTGCCATAAACTTACAGTGTTTTATGTACCTTTTTGGTTTTGTAGCGTTTGTTTATTATGCTACAGGAAACCTTCATTAAGAAAGCTTATCCAAAATTTTATTGTCTCTAATAAAATAAATGTTTTTGCAATTTTTTTGATAAACTTAATGGTTTTGAAATATTCATAAAATATATTGTGGCGCCTTCTATAAAGTATCCTTATTCGTGAAAACACACACCCATATCCACACACACAAATTGAAAAGGTCTAAATGGCTTCAAATACGCTGAAAACCTATAAATACATTCAAAACTGCATTTATTTGTTTCACGTGGACAACACATGGCGCTTCGCGCATAAAAAAGCAAAAATCATGAATTTTAGTAATAGAGTATCACAAAAATAGAACCAATCTATGTGCAATAAAATCCATAAAGAAATAAGGTTACTTGATAGATCGTACGCGACAAGGTGTTTCATAACAAAGGTCATAGAATTTAGTTTTCTCTATCACAATACGACTAAAGTGTTTAAGGCAATCAATCCATAAAGGCTTTAAAAATACGGTGTCCAATTATAAAAATTATAAAGTATCGCCAATGCTCATTACATTGATATTATAGATCCCTTTACTAGTATTATTAGTAATCAGTTATCTAAGATCTTAAAATTAATGTTTTTCCCATCGGAATATGACCAAGCATTCTCAACGGAAATACTCTATGAACATAGATATTTAATATGTCCGAAACAGTATGGTGTGTCCAGTACCAAAACACCTTAAAATATAGTTCTGATTATTACAACTATATGGCCAATCTTCTTCCCAACCAGTTTGGTCTATAAATAAAGGCATTCAATGTGGCAAGCGCAATATGGTGTTCAATAACAAAAAATATATAGTTTTTGTCTATCACAATAAAATCAAACTTCAGAGCTTGATGACTGACGTGCTTGAAAATCAGTAGGAGCTGTATATCAAGTTTCAAAAATATATAACGTTCTTAGACCGAGCTAACGTGCGAACAAAACACGAATTTTTCAATATTATAAACGATCTTGACAATACTATAAATTCTTGCAATGTTTTTGTAAAAACTATTATTATGAATAATAATATGCCTTAGATTTTTAAGTTTTCCCAAACGAGCTAACACGTTTGCATTGGTGCTTAAATAACTATTTTGTCAACTCTTAGTCGAGATGCACGCGTTCACCGCCAATGCACAATATCCAGTTCCTGAGGATCAAATTAATGTATTTGAATGTTTTCCCAACAAAACTTGTTCATAAATAACGAGTTTGACATCTATTCGCCAAAATGCACATAATCACAAAAATGCGCAAAATACACTTTTTGGCCAAAAAGCTAACACAAATGGACATTTTTCCATAGAAATTGGTGCATAAATTTTGATGTTGACATATCTTATACCATATTCACGGGGTCACGGAGAATGTATTAAAATAACGTATTAGGCGAAAATACTATGCTTAGGGTGATTTTTCCAACAAAATTGTTACATAAATAAGGATTTTGACATCTCTTGGTCAACATCTCCGATGCGATGCCGTGGAAGGTTTTTCCAACGAAATTTGTGCAAAAATAGCGATTTTCACAATCGCATGTGGTTACGAAAATGCATTAAATTTAGTTATTGGACATCGATGCAATGCTTTGGGGTCCAACGAAATTGGTGCATAAATAATGATTTGTACACATATTGGCTAAAATCCATATGGTCACCGAAAATGCATAAACTTTACTTATTCGACATCGAGCTTAAACGTTGGGACGTTTCCCCAAAGAAATTGTATAAATTACGACTTTGACTTCTCTTCGTGAAAACACATAGTCACTGAAAATCCAGGGAATTCACTTCTTGGGGGTCGAATTAATGCATTTAGCTACATAATGGTTTCTAACAATGTAAAATCTTGCAAGTATAGTATTTCCTATCGCCGCTTTCTCAAGAAATAATTTTATATGGAAGCTAACCTAATATAATTCAATTCACTGAGAGATTCAAAATTATGTATTATCATGCACTAAATAATGGTAAAACGTATAAATATTTACAATCTTTTCCACAAATGCAACAATTTAAATATATGCATATAGCTGCAACTTTATTGCAATAATCCTTTCCCACATTATTATAGAGAATGTATGCGTGAATTTTAAGTAACAGTTAACTGGTCCATTAGTATTCATGTATCTCACAGTCTAAAGTAGTTATAACTTCGAACTAAATATTCAATAATTAAAATTTGTTCTACAAAAAAAAAAACAAACCATTACGTTAGAACAATAAATATTTGTGAGGCTAACCAACTAATCCCGCCCATCCTCATATATATGGTGCCAGACTGTATATATAAATTTTTGCCTCTTAGACCAAATATAAATTGGAGCCAGTTGGTGGTTTTACCTATATGTGTGTGTGTGTGTGTATATATATACAGGGTGTCCACAAACTCTTTTCACAAAAGAAAACTGCAGATTCTAGAGCTTATTTTATGTCGATTTAACGTAAATTACCTTAATACAAAAACACTTCCTAAGAGAGCTGGAGCTCTTGGAAGATGGCGCCCTAACATCGGTTTAATTCAAATATCTTCAAAATGGTTTCCCTTTAAATGATAGCGTTCTGTACAATTATTTAGTGGAATATGCCCAATCGTATGGCGTGAATATGATTTTTTAGTTGTACTCATAAGCGGCTCATTTGGACGGGGCATTGTACATTGTTATTCATAAGTTTTTTGTTTTTCAAAATTTCGCAATTTTAACATAAAATTTAAAAAATATCGATTTTTTATAAAAGAATGATACTCTTGTATGAATTCACTACGACGCACCGTTTTCGAAATAAATCGATTTGAACTTTTCATGTGTTAATCATATTTTTATAAAATTAACTAACGAATTCATTTATAATTATGAAACATGGCTATGTAAAATAAACAAAATAACAATTGCGTGAGTGTCAACCTGCTTTCATGTCATAAATTAATTTTGCTTTAGAAACTAAGAAATAAACTCGTGTAAAAAATAATCGTTTTTAATAAAAAAAAAAATGTTCCTGATACAATTAATAATAAAAGAAATTCAAAATGGCAACTGAAAGCATGAAACACAAAACTGAATCTACAAAAGATGCTCCACATGACGACCATCCGTTTCTATGCACAAATTTATTCGTTTATGTAAAGATTGCCGAATTTTTTTTTATTGTTCCTAAATTCGTCGCAGGTATCCTGAATTTTTCTCCAAAGCTGATTTACAAAAGTATGATTAACACATGAAAAGTTCAAATCGGTTTATTTCGAAAACGGTGCGTCGTAGCGACTTCAGACAAGAGTATCATTCCTTCATGACAATTTTTTTTAAATTTTATGTTAAAATTGCGAAATTTTGAAAAACAAAAAACTTATGAATAATAATGTCCCCGCCAGAACAAGCCGCTTATGGGTACAACTAACACATCATATGCACGCCATACGATTGGGCATATTCCACTAAATAAATGTACATAACGCTATCATTTAAAGGGAAACTATTTTGAATATATTTGAGTTACCGATGTTAGGGCGCCATCTACCAAGAGCTCCAGCTCTCTTAGGAAGTATTTTTGAGACAATGTTTTCATTCTAATATTTTAAAAATCACTTTTAAATGTTTAATTTTACTTGGCCGCTTTACCGAAAATCTCTGCTTCAACATTAGAAAAAAATCATAGAGGTATTTTGCGGACACTATTTTCAGTACTTTAAAAATTTGTTTATAAATATTTTTTAGACATTTTCAACGTTTTATCATGCATTTGAAATATTGTAGTATCTACTTGTTTTTCGTCACTAACATATTTTTACGTTTTCTGCAACCTATCTGTAATATTTCAAAAACATTTAAAGAATAATTTTTTTAATACTTCCTTGTTGATTGGGTGGTCAATTTTAAGATTACTTATGGAGCGGTATTCTTTATTGTACACGTAAAATTCACCGGTTACTAGTTGTAAATCTTAATTAACACCCTGTATGATCAGGTAATTTGTAGTTATTAACTACAACTTACTCTACGGTATTATTTATTCTTTCAGACAAATCGTTTCTTGTTTCAGGAAGATCTGCAAAGATTCCTTGAAATTCTTCATTATGATTGACGCTGAAACCATCATTAAAAAAAATATAAACAATTTTCGGCAATTTCCTATCAAACCTGTCATTCAACTGCTTAATCTTTAGCCAACGCTTCTTGTTTGCTTTGGCTTTTTTATTCCGCTTCCGATTAACAGCTACGCTTTTCGGCATCTTAACAATTGAGATTTGCCCTAAAAATTTCAATAAAAGAATTACAGCATCAATTAATTAAAAATATAAACATTATATAACTTACTTGATGAATTCTCAATGAAATAAATAAAAACCACCACTAGATATATAATCACACCGTACACTTGATAAGCGCAAATTACTTCAAAGAGTAAAACGAAAAATGCAACCTCCGTTAATGAGAATGCAATATTCAATGAGCAGAGAGGTAAACAATTTTTTTTTATCGACAAAGTGCAATGAATACACTAACAAGTAATAAGTGCCATCTGTTATTCAGAAGTTGCGAACATTTTTAAACTAAATCAGTAGTATTTTGGTAATTGTTTGACTAGTACGCATGTTACTGTCATCTAGCCGCCGTTAAGCACATTCTCCTCTCCCACTTCCACTCCCATCACGGCGCGCTCTTAAGATAATTTACGTTAAATCGACATAGAATCAGCTCTAGAATCTGCAGTTTTCTTTTGTGAAAAGAGTTTGTGGCCACCCTGTATATGTACCTATAGTATTTTCGCTGTTCCCTGGTGAGCTATTAGTGACCCATTTGAAAACGATATGGTCAATATTTTTGAAAGGTTGGCGGCATTAGGACATGGAGTGTTGTCTTCACTTTAGTACCACTGACCTTATGCTTTATAGTAACCAAGGCAGAGGTGTATTCCTTAGTCGGCAAACAATAACTGATTAGTTATTGCTCGAGGCGACTAGACGTTCCCAACATTTTAAGTATGTATAATATAAATAGGTTAGAAAAGTATGCGAACTTTCCGAGTATGTGACTTCTGAAATAAAATGCTAATTACCAATCCACAAAAGTACTCCAAAAATATTATACCTACTTTCACTTCAAGTGAGCCGATCTCAAGGAGGTGAAAGTGTGCAAGATGGTATAACGGACCGGGAATCGAATCCCGACAATGGGTGTTCATAGTCTATCGCTCTACCGCTAGTCCTCTCAAAAAGCGGCAATATATGTGGTTCAAGAAATAATAGAAAACAAATTTTTAACGTAACTGCTAATTTATAGTACAATTATGATACTAAAAAATTATTGTGAAAATAAATTTATATAAAAAACCTCGAGTGATCTCCACTCGAACTTCTCGTATCGTGTATCATTCAGAAACTGAAATTATTTCTATGTTTAATGTTTAAAACACTACTAGCAGTTATTAATGTACGTCATTATACTTTAAAAAACAAACTGATAATGGATATATTATAAAGTAGTGGTGAGCACATAGCATATTATTCAACGAGCATGTATGGTAGCTATTAATTACGAGAACGAAGTTTACTGAACGAGTCGCTGGGGAGTGGAGTAAATCGTTTGAGTAATTAATGGAAATTATTTGCGAGTAGGATACTATACTTTGTTCGCGGCTACGACAACAATCCAGTAAGAGTGACCCAAACTCATTTATTGCTGCGGAGCTCACCAAATAGTACAGAAAAGAGTATTGATTACATTGAAAATGAATACCACTACAATTAGTCAACGTTATATTTGGTACACTTCTGTTCACGAAAATTGCATACACTTAGATTTAAGTTGTGTCACTCGTTCTTTAATGTTACTGTCAGTGTCATTATCATCCAGACATTAAAATACTTTCACTCACAACCATGGAAATAGATCTAGAGCAAATTTACAAAGCTTAAAGAAGTTCAAACTTATATCTTGTAAAGAATTATATTTTATGTTTGAATTATTAATTGCGTAGGCAGTTTTGTTGGCAGCTTGCACTTTGTTTTGTACCGACCCACCATGTTTTTTTAAGGTGGTCATATCACCACCAGCATCAACCAATATTGTTGCTGACGATCGACGAAAACTGTAGCCGGTATATTCCTCTGCATTTAAAATATTTCTATATCTTTGCCCATTTTAATAAAACCATTTATTCCCACTCTTTGGTTAGAAAGTACATTATAACGGTATAATAAATATCCCTGATCTTGATTTGTGGTTCTATGACCAACATAGTTTTTGCATGTATCATAAAATTGATCAGTAATTATAAATGTTTGTGTTAACATCGTTCAACTTCATATTGTGTTATTCTACCGACCGGCATGCATCCATAACTCCCATTATTAGAGCAACCTTAAAAAAATAAGTAAAAACAAAACATTCTTAAAAACGGTTTTATTTCCAAATGTACTAAAAAGAATAAAATAATTTTTTTATCTACCCAGTAACATCAAACATTTTTGTGACTAAAAATAAAGGTGTGGGGCGCTATTTATAGTACCTTGCACTTCACTGTTTGAACGTAGGTGTTGATAGGCTTTATTATATGTATAAGATATCATGTATGCCCCACACTGTTCTTTTTAGTTACAACAATTTTTGATGTTACTGGGTAGATAAAAAAATTATTTTATTCTTCTTAGCATATTTGGAACTAGGAGCGTTTTTTAAAAACGTTTTTTTAATTTATTTTTAACTACTATTTTTTAGTCTTTTGGCTGTAAGTTCCAACGAAGAAAGAAACTCAATTTTTTAAGACCCTAGTATTATAAAAAAAAATTTCGAACTTACTTTGCCAATATACACATGTACGCCCAAATTCAGCTCAACCAAAGATCGGAAAATAGTTGATTTATTTTTGACAGAATATAATACTTAGAGCCCCCGGGCATATCCCACTGATCTTGAAATCAACTTGTCGGATATTTTTGTGCATGGTCTGAATTTCAAGGCCCTAACTTTTTAAACAAAATTTCGATCATGTTTGGTCAAATTTGGCGGCAACGCACCCTCCTGATCTTGAAACTCAACTTGTCGCATATTTTTGTGCATGGTATTATGCGAAAAGCTTAACTCAAAAAGTTCAGGGTCCTAGCTGTATAAACAAAAATTTCGTCCATATTTGGCCAAATTTGACCGTAAAAGTCAAATCAAAAAACACATATTAGTGTATTATCATCAAGAATACGCATGTATGCCAATTTTCAGCTAAATCGGAGATCAGTAAGTTGTTGAAAACTCAATTACAAGATTTTAACCGGACAAAGTGAGTTGAATAAAAGCGTTAAAAAAATTAATTGATTAGAACTGAAACAATTCAAATAATTTCTTCCCTTTGTCGTCAAATATAACTAACCAGGAGCTTTGTTTATAAATTCTTGGATTTTTTCAGGCTTAAAGGTATTTGCCTTCTTTGGAGTAAGCCCTTTCGACTTTCGTTTTAAGAAAGCCTGCATTTTGCCGTATTTTTCAATATTAATACTTTCATTAATATTTAGCGTACTTTTAACATCGAATAGGTTCGCCAAAGAGTTGATGACATATTTTTCTGCCAATTCCGAAAAATAAACCAACAATGCAGATTCCGATGTCGAGCTTAAGTTGTCGGTCCTCCATTCCTTGAAATTTTTGTACACGGTCTGGTAAGATTTGTGCGACTTTTCCGGAAGTACATTTGTAGATGCTGCTTCTGCGGCTTGCCTAACGTTTGGCGGATGTTTCGGATGTTCAACGTATACAATTCATTTCACTAACGATTCGTTGACGAAGGAACGAACTTTATGAAACGTCAAATAAATTTAAAAAACCAAATGTCGTTGAAAACAACATTTGATTTTCTTTGCGTGTGACAAGTCATGACAACCACGATTGTGCGAAGAAAATAATAAATACACGGATATTCGTGTATAACGAAATTGAGTGACAAATGTATGTTATTAGTATTCTCCGTAGTATTAGGTAATGTTCTTATTTTAGGGTAGTCGTGAATAAAATAATTTAAAAATAGAATATTAAAATACAAGTATCATAATGTTAGTATTACCATTGATTAACAACGTTAATCAATATTAATCTAAATCCAGGGTAGCCAATGTCATAAATCGAAATGCGCCAAAACCGTAAAATAAAGTTTGTGTTATGCATTATTATCGTTCTGTTTTCACCCCAAAACAGAACGCTAATGTAAACTTTATGATACAGAATTAGAAAAATAAAATAATGTACTGAAAAAAGTACTTATCTTTTTTAGGTTTTTTAATGGTGTATTTGTATATTAAAGTTATACAATCTAAACGTTTCGATTACACTTACAGTTATATCCGTCAGTAGTAATATTATCTATTAGAATTGTTAAAGATGTTGAAATAATTTTGTAAAATTTGAAAAATTATTTCAACGTCTTTAGCAATTTTAATACATAATATCACTACTGACGAAGATAAGTGTAGGTATCGAAACGTTAAATACACAAATACAACATTGAAAAATCCTACGATAAGTATTTTGATATGTGTAATAATGGTGAAAGTTTACGTTTTCATAATACTGAAAAAGTAATTTAAAAAAATTTAAAAAGTGTATCTTTCGGGCGAGCCGAGATTAGAACTCGCGCACGAGGACATTCGCAACTGCAGAACACTAGCACCTCACCTCGACCACGAGACGGTATAAATGCTTTTCTAGTATTTAAATCTATTTATTTAGGTAATAAACACTTCCGGTTGACTGATTGTTATCAAATTTTGTATTTATAAGTTGTTCACTATTTGTTATATATTTACAAAATTTACCTGAAAATTTCCAAAACGTCTTCCGGTAAAGAACCACTTCCGGTTACCAAAAGTTGGTACGATTCTTTAATATTAATATAATAAATAAATTTAGGTTGAAGTGTTAATTAATATTATTAGTTTTCAGTACTGATAGCTTACTATTCTAGAACCTGTCTTACTGTCTAGAACGTTAAATTACCTATACCAACTTGCCTTTCTTAAGTATCTTTGTTATTAAACATGTATTTGTAATACTCAAATTAAATGATTTTATACCTATATTATGTTCTATTGTATATGAAAAATGTCGTTTATGCTTTCTTTTAATTAGATAGGTCCATAACCTATTTTTACCTTCGTTTAGTTTAAAACAATCTTAGTTACTCTTGCTGAAGTATTCGATATCCACGTAACATCAACAAAAGACTAATCCAGATGAGATATAAATGGCTAAAATTGATCTAAACTTCATGATATAATTAATGTGGAACATCAATTCAATAAGAAATGAGTGAATTAATATCTTGAGAAGCATTTTACCAGAAAATATGTTGTACTTACATAATTGAAATACATTACTAATAGAAATTGTATTAAATGCAAACTAACACACAATTATTATAAGTTTTTGTTATGAATGAATAAGTTCAAAGGTAAATATGTAATTAAAAATTATTATTAATTTTATTAAATACACAAATAAAAAGTTTACGTTGAGTAGGATTTGAACCTACGACCTGTACTTTGCTAGAGTACCGCGCTAACCAACTGCGCCACCAAGGTTCAAGCCCCAATCGATGCAAATTTTGTCTTTATGTATGCAGAACTGATGTAAATTCTAAATATAATGAGATTACAATCAAATTACTTATATTAATGGAATGTGAGCCTGCAATATCTCATTATATTTAGAATTTACATCAGTTCTACACACATAAAGACACTCATCCTTACCCTCACTCTAACTCTCACTCTAACTCTCACTCTTACTCTCACTCTCACTCTCACTACGACTCTCTCTCTCCTCTCTCTCTCTCTCTCTCACCCTCACTCTCAATCTCACACTCACTCACCCTTTCACTCTCACTTTTACTCTCACTCTCACTATGACTCGCACTCTCACCCCCACTCTCACTTCTACTCTTTCTCGCTCTCCATCCTCTCTCGCTTTCTTTCTGTCCCTCTCAGTCTCTCCCAGCCCCCCTCTCCTTCACTCTCACTCTCACTCTCACCTCACCTCACCATCACTCACCTCACCTCACCTCACCTCACCTCACTCTCACCTCTCACCTCACTCACCTCACTCTCACCTCACTCTCACCTCACTCTCACCTCACCTCACTCTTACTCTCTCTCACCTCGCTCTCACACCAACTCTCACCTCACCTCACCTCACCTCACCATCACCTCACCTCACCTCACCTCAGTCTCACCTCACCTCACCTCACCTCACCTCACCTCACCTCACCTCACCTCACTCATTCTCTTCTCAAACACTGTCTCCCACCCGCTCTCTCTCCCTCTCTCTGTCTCTCCCTGTCTCTCCCAGTCCCTCTATGTAGCTCTCTCTCCATCTCCATGCACCCTTTCTCTCTCTATCACTTTCACTCTCACTATAACTCTCACTCTCACTCTCACTCTCACTCTCACTCTCACTCTCACTCTCACTCTCACTCTAACTCTCACTCTCGCCTTCACTCTAAATCTCACTCTCTCACTCTCACTCCCACACTCACCCCCACCCTCTCTCCTCCTCCCTCTCTCTATCTCTCCTACACTCTAACTCTCACTCTCACTCTCCCCTTCCCTCTCACTCTCACTCTCACTCTCACTCTGTCTCGCTCTCTCCCCCTCCCTCTCTCTTTATCTCTCTCTCTCAGTCTTGCCCCACCCTCTGTGGCACTCTCACTCCAACACTCACCCCCACCCTCTCTCCTCCTCCCTCTCTCTTTCACTCCTTCACTCTCACTCTCACTCTCACTCTCCCCTTACCTCTCACTCTCACTCTCACTCTCACTCTGTCTTGCTCTAACCCCCTCCCTCTCTCTTTATCTCTCTCTCTCAGTCTTGCCCCACCCTCTGTCGCACTCTCATTCTCACTCTCACTCTCACTCTCACTCTCACTCTCACTCTCACTCTCACCTCACCTCACCTCACCTCACCTCACCCTCACTCTTACTCTCACTCTACTCTCACGCCCACCCCACCTCACCTCACTCACCCTCATTCTCACCTCACTCTCACTCTCACCTCACCTCACCTCACCTGTCCCTCACCATCACTCTCACTGCACTCCCGCCTGCCTCACCTCACTCTCTCTCATCTCACCCTCACTCTCATTCTCATTCTCATTCTCATTCTCATTCTCATTCTCATTCTCATTCTCATTCTCATTCTCACTCCCACTCCCACTCTCACTCCCACTCTCTCTCTCACTCACTCTCTTTCTCACACACTCTCTCCCTCCCTCTCTCCCTCTCTGTCTCTCCCTGTCTCTCTCTGTCGTTCTTGTTCCTCTCCTCCCTCTTTCTAACTTTACTACTCACTCTCACTCTCACTCTCACCTCACCTCACCTCACTCTCACCTCACCTCACCTCTCACCTCCCCTCACTCTCACTCTCACCTCACTCACCTCACTCTCACCTCACCTCACCTCACTCACCTCACTCTCACCTCCCACCACCTCACCTCACACTCATTCTCACTCTTACTCTCACCATCACTCCCACCCCTCTCTCACTCTCACCTCATTCTTATTCTCACCTCACTCTCCCTCTCATTCTCACCTCACCTCACCTCACTCTCACTCTCACCTCACTCTCACTCACCTCACTCACCTCACCTCACCTCACCTCACTCACCTCACCTCACTCCCACCCCCCTCTCACCTCACCTCACCTCACCTCACCTCCTCTCCTCCCTCCTCACCTCACCTCACCTCACCTCACCTCACTCCTCACCTCACCTCACTCACCTCACCTCACTCTCACTCTCACTCACTCTTACCACTCCCACCCCTCACTCCTCACCTCATCTCTCTCCCTCCCTCCCTCCACTTACTCTCACTCTCACCTCACCTCTCCCTCTCTCTCACCTCACCTCACTCACCTCTCTCACCTCTTCTCTCACTCTCCCACCTCTCTCTCACCTCACTCTCTCCATTCTTACTCTCTCCCTCGCTCTCCTCCCCTCTATCTCTCTCACCACCTCATTCTCATCTCTCCTTCACTCCCTCCACCTCATTCTCACTCTCACTCCTCACTCTAAATCTTACTCCTCTCACTCTCATTCTCATTCCCATTCTCACTCCCACTCTGTCGCCTCTCCCTCTGTCTATCTCTCCTTCAGTCTCACCTCACTCTTACTCTCCCTTCCTCTCACTCTCACTCTCACTCTGTCTCGCTCTCTCCCCTCTCTCTTTATCTCTCTCTGTCTTGCCCCACCCTCTGTCACACTATCACCTGACTCTCACTCTCACCTCACTCTCACTCTCACCTCACCTCACTCTCACCTCACCTCACCCTCACCTCACCTCACTTCACCTCACCTCACTCTTACTCTCACCTCATTCTCACCCCACTTCCACTCTCACCTCACCTCACCATCACCCTCATTCTCACTCTTACTGCACCTCACTCTCACCTCACCTCACCCTCACTCTCCCCCTCTCCCTCACTCTCACTCTCACTCGCACTGTCATTCTCACTCTTACTCTCGCTCTCGCTCTCACTCTCATTCTCACTCTCACTCACTCTCACCTTCACTCTCATTCTCATTCTCATTCTCATTCTCATTCTCATTCTCATTCTCATTCTCATTCTCATTCTCATTCTCATTCTCATTCTCACTCTCACTGTCACTCTCGCTCTCACTCTCACTCACTCTCTTCCTCTCTCTCTCTCCCTCTCGATGTCTCTCCCTGTCTCTCCCTGTCTCTCTCTGTCGATATCTCTTCCTCTACCTCCCCCTCTCTCTCATTTTCACTATCACTCTCACTCTCACTCTCATTCTCACTCTCACCTCACCTCACCTCACCTCACCTCACCTCACTCTCACCTCACCCTCACCTCACCTCACCTCACTTACGCTCTCACCTCATTGTCACTCTCACTCTTACTCTTACTTTCACTCTCACTCTCCCTCTCACTCTCATTCTCACTCTCACTCCCACTCTCCCCCCTTTCCGTCTCACCCTCACTCTCATTCTTACTCTCACTCTCACTCTCCCTCTCATTCTCACTCTCACTCTCAGTCTCACTCTCACTCTCACTCGCACTCTCACTCTCACTCGCACACTCACTCGCACTCTCACTCGCACTCTCACTCGCACTCTCACTCGCACTCTCACTCTCCCTCTCACTCTTACTCTCACTCTCCCTCTTGTCGGGTAAGGAATACTAATGTGTTTGTTTTCCCGAAAGTAACCAACAGCTACAGACGGATTGTGGTGGCCATGTAAGTTAAAAGGACACTTGTCGGTAAACAAAATATTTTCAATAAATCTTTCGTTTTCATTAGCCTGATTCATCATATCTTAAAATTCCATACGCTTTTGATGATCTTCTGGAAAAATTTCTTGTGTAGTTTGCACCTTGTGGCAATGGTATTTATTCCTCTTCAAGATATTGTACGTAAAAAGCAAACCTGCCCATTATTTCTTGTGCAGTGCTTCCTGAATAATACCACTTAATAATGTTTATCATTTCTTCAGAGAAATACATGGGTATTGGTGTCGGACTTCCACAAACACTGATTTTCAATTCTCGTTGACAGTAGCAATTAAATGTGTCATTGATACTAGCCTACTCAAAGGACGCATGTATGAGCATCAGCGCTTTTAGTTTGTTGTGTATTCTATCTCACTTAGCATGTGAACTGATTGTACTTATTATAAGTCAGACCCGCGATAATATTTTTCCATACCTGTATAAGCGATTTAAAGGTTCTATCTTTATGATAAAAAACTGTAACGTGCAAATGCCTTCTCCTTTCTTCATATCACCAGCCATTTTGATTTTCTCAGTGTATGCGGTTATGTTGTCATACTTCCTTAAACCATGTACTAATCCGAAACCTTTGTTCTGCAATTTCTGTATGCGATTTGCTTCAAATTTAGTTAAAAATGGCCCGTGTACGGTATCGCAGTGGTTCATATGAGACAATACAAGTGAATCGCATAAAACGACATAAGCATGGCCAATAAATTGATTTTAAGGCAATGTAACATTGTTTTAAACAAAAATTTAAGTGATCAGGAAATGTTAAATCAGAATCAATAATCAACCCCAGTTCTTTACAACTGACTTAGGAATTCATCTTGTATTTTCAATTTCGAAACTAAATCAACGTGAATCAAGAATCATGTTTCTAATACATTTTGCACCAAACAAACTTCAGTTTTCGTTAAGTTTAAAATTAGAGAATTCTGTTTGGAAAATGGCAACAATTTGGTAACGTCATGATTTATTTTCAATGACGCTTCTATAGGATTTGTATATTTCAGATAAATTTGTATGTCATCTGCATATTGATGGTTAAAGCAGTCTTTCAATATATAACTTAGCTTTCATGTGTAAATAGCAAATAACACAGGTCCTAGAATAGATCCCTAAGGGACACCTGATTTTATGTCTCACTTATGTAGCATCTAAATGTATGTAACAGAAGTTCGAGGTGTACAGTGTCGAACGCTTTAGAATAATCCAGTAACATTAAAACTGTTAACTCTTTGTTGTCAGTACACAAATAAGTAATAAATTGCCCATAAGGAAGAAGGTTTAAAATTATTACGAATAAGTCCAACATAAATCAATAGAACGTGTACTGAATGAGATTGAACTGTTGAATGATCGCCAGTCCACGTACGTACAATTTCAAATCTTGAATTCTTTCAATTATTGTGCAGGTGCACCCATAAAATTAGGATGTACACTGTCAATTTTGTTATTCACTTTTGGCGCACAGCTAGTTGTTTTCCTTTGGTTTGCGCATCTCTGAGATTCGTCGATTAATTCATATACCTAAAAACAATTATACAAATGTGGTTATTGCAGCACGTTATTTGCATTTCTGTATTAAGTTACTTATCAGGCTCCTATGTTTGTGACCTCAATTTATTAGCGTTAATTAGTAACAGAATTACTGTTAACTTTTAATTTAGATTGCCAAAATAAAATCATACTGTTCAGTACATTTTAATTTATTGTCATTAATATACGTTACAAAATTGATCATCAATTTTGTATTTGTAGTAAACTGGTTTCAATATAACAATTCACACAAAATCAGTTCATTCAACAGTACATACAAATAACAAAAATACCCAAATAGGTAAAATTATTATAATTTTTGAATAATTAACTTCATAAACTACCAAACTTTACATCTTTCCGCGGGATACATAGTAGTTCCAATTTGGCAATGAAAATCTCTTGCGAAAAATTCATTGTTGGAGAATGAATTTAAAATTTTGAAATAAGCAGGAGTAAAAGGTGCTACATATCCTTCATCTTTAATGTACTCTGGAGAGTACTTTGTACAATGTGTTTGAGCGGCAGAAATCCAAAACAATTGTAATGGTGTAAAGAAATTTAAACTTGGTACTTGATATTCATGTCCATAACGCTCAATCCAAGCGTTATAAGCCAAATATGATGCTTTAAGTCCAGCGATGTCAGCAACATTACATTCTCGTGTCTCATCATCATCATCATCGTATTGCTAATATAATGATTACAGTATAAAGCCTTGTAAGAAGCTAAATACTTACATAATATTGAAACTCAGGTAAACTGTAATTTGGTTTACGGTTTTTACTGACGCAATGAGTTTTTTGTAGATATGCTTTTTTAGTATGTTCCGTCCACCACTCGGCTACATTTCCACTTTTGTCAAAGTGTCTTCCTGTACTGTCAATACTGTGCGCTAATTCATGACCTATTAAGTAACCTAGAGAACCATAGTTTAAGCACTGTGGTCTGTCAGTGCTGAAAAAACTTCCTTGAAGAATACCACTTGGAATATCTGTAATAGAAGATTCCATTAGTTCAATAAAAATAACTTTAATTAACCAATGTACTTAATATGTTGCGCGTAGCTTCGTAGTATGGATGTACCGTGTTCGTGTACATATCTTCGTCCCTTTCGCCTTGTGGAATAGGTCTATGAAGCTTTTGGAAGTATTTGTCTCTCTCAAACAAATTTAATGTTAGAATGCAAGCCAAATAATTTTCCCTAGGAAATTCTAACTAAAATGAGTGTTTATCACAAAAATATAAAAAAGGACAGTAATATACCTCGGTATAGTAATGTTGTAACCTTTTTATTGACAAGAACTCATCCGAATATGCCGTACGTACAGCTAACGCGTCTGCTTTATCTAGGGCGTTCATTTTTGTAACATCATCCATCCAGTCAATTAATTTTATCATTTCCATAAATTGACCTCGAACGGTAGCTACCATTTCAAGTACAATATCCTTGGTATCTTCTTGGACATACCTTTGAACATATAGTACGCCTACAGCAAAGGGTATTCTAGAAAAAAATTTGTTTTTAACGTTTAATAAGACTTATAATCGTATTACCCATTAGTTACTACATTAACACATTCTTTCCATCTAGGAATACGGTCTGTAATACCAAATGCTTCCTGAAAATAATCAAACCTTCTATTTCTGAGAGATTCTGTTAGGAATTGTACTGAAGATTTAACAGCTCTCCACATCAAATAGTTTGCTAAAACTCTAAGTGTCTAAGTGGTAATATCAAATCGATTGCGTAAAGAATACCGTTTTGAAGTCCATTGCATGAGGTTTTCTAATTCCGTCAGGTAAAAAGGCGAACGTATTATCACTTGGTCATCAAAAAGTACAGTGTAATCTACTGCGTCTACTACTCCATTAATGTATTCAATCCAATTAATGCTTGGATATCTTCTTTGTAGTTCAACTATACTTATGGTTTGATGTAAACCAGGCTCTGCGCTCCTAATATTTGCTATCTATGGTAAAAATGTATATTATATATAAAAATATTTAGACCTAACTACTTTTGAAAGTGCAATTTCAAACTCAAAGGCTGATTTCAATTCACCCGCAGCAAAAGTCCAATTCGCACCAAACTGTAATGCTACATCAACCATATACGAAAAATATGCGTTAGTTTTTTCATCGTCAGCTCCTCGAAGTAGCAATGGCTCTTCAGCTCCTAATTGTGCCCGATCTATCTAAAGTATTATCTTAAGTTTTATGTAATTCTCATTACGGTACTTACTATAAAGATGTTACGGGAAGAATTGGACATATCACATACGACTTCTATGGTAAGAAAACTATTAACATCGTATCCGGCGCGTCTAAATTTGTAAATGGAATCTTTCCAATCAAAATATTGTTCGTTCCAGCTTTCTTGATCTAGAACTGGCCACCCACCTAAACTTTGCAAAATACCCTGAATTATTTGCAAGCTATGAGTTTCTGCTGAACTAGTATCCATACATATATCGTACAATTTTTTTAATAAGGTAAATGGTTTTTCGTGTCTATGCTTAACCGGTTCTTCAATTATCGTGCGTAACTGTTCTTGTAAAACTTCATTTGCAAAGGTGAAGGGGTCAACGAACGATTCACCTCCAGGAATATTAGTTTCATTTAAAAAACCACCACAGGCAAAATGATAAAAATCATCACATGGATTTACCGAACGATCCATATACTTTAACATTGTAGAAGCTGCGTGAACGCACCCGGGAGATAAGCAAACAGAGTCAGTCTCCCTTAAAATTGTAGGTCGTTCTTGCAAAAACTCCATTTCACCTTCGTATGAATATCTATAATTGTTGCTTTTAATACTAGATCTGATCTAGAAAGTATAATACTCACGGATATAATTCCTTATCTTGTAACAGTATAATTATTACAATACCAATTACTAAAGCCACTGCTAGTATGAAGAGGATTATCGATATTACCATTATTCGTCTTTCTAATTTAGTACGCCTTTCCCACCACGCAGGGTTTCTGTAATCACTGTTTTAAACCACATTGTTTTTTAAGTATTATTTACATTTTGAATTATATAGATTTACTTACTTGATAACAACGTGATTAGAAGAGTCGTAATCCATTTTGAGTACAAAATATCAACCATACAAGTATGTGACTATATCGGTCATGCTTAAACGATGGGAACAACAGGAATAAATTAGCAAAATACGCAAACAGGAATTTGCAATTAACTTGCATAGTTTTGAAGATTAATTATATAATTAATAATATGTCACAACTAAAATACGTAACTCCTACTGAAAAACTCTAGAAGCAATACAGTGCATTTACATTCATTTTTATAATTGCTTGCGAAGGTGACATGCTTTCATCATTTCAATTTTAAACATGGGTTTAGTTGACTGTTTTAATATGTTTAATGAAATGGTAGTTACATAACGGAAACCTTCACATTAATATGTAGATAATATAAATAATATCAAACTAGAGTAAAACTAATTTATGATGCAGTTGGTATATGTGAGGTATGGTTACTTAGATATAGTAACAGAGTTCGGTCACGGTATAAAGACAGGTGTTAACTCACCGTTTAATTTCACTAATAATACTACTTTAAGTAGTATAAAATTGTACTAATTTATGGTATTTTACTTCGCCGATTTATTTTTGGTCAAGTTGAAGTAAAATTAAAACGAAAAATATATGGTTAAAGCGTCCTGTAAGGGTTGAGAGGAGAACAGTTATATTTTTATAATGGACAATAAAAAAATTAATAACGATGAATAATTCGCTGTAGATCTCAATTGCACATATAACTAAATGTGCATAATTTTTCAAGTACTGTTTTGTAAATATATAAGGATTGGCTAATTCTTCGTAGAAAAAGAATTCTATAAACATACAGTTCTGCACTTAGTAATTTTTTTCTTTATATTTTTGCAAAAATAAAAAGATAGATCCATAGAAGTAGATATGGAGTGGACGAAAAACTCAAAACCAAATTCTCAATTATCTTTTGTCATATGCAGGGTCAGGAAAATATTATGCATTTGCATATTTTACACCTTTTTATTGAATTTTGCATATATTGAAACGTTTAAAAATTAAATGCATATAATTCCTTTTCAAAACTAATTTTATTTCTATTTCAAATATCTTCCTAATGATGTACAAATCAACAAAATTCTTATCTTAATCTTCTACCTGGAATGGTTAGAAAGTACAAGAAAGATTACCTCTAAATGTGTTTGGATTACAGGATTAAATAGGTTCATTAAAATGTCATTTTATGTCTTTGCTTGCACTTAGGTACTTCAAAACGGGTAAACTACCAATGCAGGTAGTTCAGTTTATATTTGAACTTCAACAGTTTCTGTTGCAAAGTACAAAGTGTTATTCTTGAAAGTTTTATTATTAAGTGTTTTGTATCTATCAACAATGTCGAAAGAAGGCAATGTTTCTGGGTGGATCAAACCGTATTCGGAGTTACACATAGATATGGGAAAAGTGTTTTGCTCTGCATGCAGTAAAATTGTAAGTACCTAACCTACGTATTTTTTTAAAAAAACATTAATTTTGAGGCCCTAGATAAAAAGGCTTAAGATTTTTTATATTTTTTAAATATTTTGAAAATATTTGAGGTCATTTGACATATTTATTCGTAAGATTTTTTGTTAAATTTTAATGTGAAATATTTTGGAACTTTTCGAGTCTTTTTAAACCCATCTTCTGACGTTAGGTAATTTTGTGATATGGGAATGTTTTCAATATCCCTGAATTAAAAATACGGTAATTTTTATATACTTAAAAAGAATTTTTTTGCAGGTAATATGTGATAAAAAATTTCAAATAATTCAGCATTGCAAAACTGCTTTACACATGGCTAACAAAAATAAATTAAAATCGGGAGAGAAGAAACAAATGTTTTCAATCCACTAATCAAAAATCAAATGAACAAGCGATATTCAACCACGATTTATGTGAAGCATGCTTAAGCTCAAATATACCTTTATCGAAATTATCAGACGAAAATTTGTGAAAGTTTCTCGAAAAACATTGCAAATGGAACGTTCCCAGCGAAAGAAGTTTAAGAAGAACTGAAGTGGATTCTGTATATTCTGTAGTATTAAATAAAGTAAAATTAGATATAGGAAATAATTATTTTTATGCATACGTAGACGAAACAATAGATTCTTCAGGTCGTTATATCGCGCATTTAATAATTGGGGCTCTAAAAAGTGAACAACATTCAAAATCCTACTTAATTGCCTGCAAGCAGCTAGATAAAACAAATGCTTTAACAATATCAAGATTTTTGCAAGATAGTTTAACGAATTTTTTTCTCCCTTTAGCTGTTCCCAAAGAAACATTTTTACTGTTTCTTTCAGATGCTGCACCCTATATGGTTAAAGCAGGTCAAAATTTGCAAATTTTTATCCAAATTTAATACCTACAACTTGCCTAGCCCATGGTATTAATAGGGTCGCAGAACAAATTAGAAATAAATTTCCTAATGTTAATAATTTGATTTCAAATATGAAAAAAATATTCCTTAAGGCACCTATAAGAATTCAACTTTATAAGGAGCGTTTGCCAAACCTTCCTCTTCCACCACAACCTATTATTACTAGATGGGGAACTTGGTTAGAGGCTGCAATGTTTTACGCAGAACATTTTGGACAACTAAAACCGTTAATAAGGGAATTAGTCGACGACTCATCTCAATCCCTTTCACAGGCAAAAGAATTGTTTAACAATAACATTTTACAACAACAACTTGCGTACATAAAATCGAATTATAACTTTGTACGAAGTTCTATTCTTCTACTACAGAATCCCAACTTATCCTTAATTGAAGCAATTAAAATAGTAAAAAATTTTGAAATATCTTGCAAAAATATTGAGGGTCAAATTGGGGAAGACATTTTTAAGAAATTTAAATCAGTTATTGGTAAAAATGAAGGTTTCGTTTTTCTTTCAAAGGTTGGAAATGTTTTAAATGGGGAGTTTGATGAAATCTTAAATTTCGATCCAGAAATTTTGCATTATTTTAAATATGCCCCCATAACTTCAGTAGATGTAGAACGGAGTTTTTCCGTTTATAAACATATGCATTCAGATAGGAGAAGAAACTTTTTACTAGAAAATTTTGAAAAACACTTAGTGACATATTGTTTTTACAACTAAAAATGTAGTTATGTATATAAAAACATTTTAATAAAGCAATTATCTAAACGATTTATTTTATTGCGTAAAAAAAGTAATATTTTATAATATAATTAATTTATTCGAACGGTTTATGAAGCGCATATTTTGATAAATTTTGCTAAAATAAATGCATATTTAACACATTTGATATGCATATATATGTGCATATTTTGTACTTTTTGATCTGCATATTTGCCTGACTCTGGTCATATGTGTCTGGTGTAGTTCAAAAATAATCCTACATATATATATGTTTCGGTTTATTAAATAATTAGACCATCATCACGGGATGAACCGAATGTAACATACAATCAACTTGATATTAACTTGATGTTAAAATATACATGTATATGTTAAAATATACATGTATATTTTAACATCAAGTTGATTGTTTGCATGTTACATTCGGTTCATTCCCTGATGATGGTCTAATTACTATTTGATAGACCGAAACATATATATGTAGGATTACTTTTGAACTACACCATACACATATAATAAAAAATAATTGAGAATTGAGTTTTTCTTCCATTCCCTATAAGTTAGCTTATTCGGCGCTTCTAGTTAGCACCGTACAGACGAAATTTGTTTGGGTACAACGTCATATGACGACGTTAAATTCTTATCTCGGTGCCGTTTTATACAAATTGCAGTATTCTACTGTAAAAATTACTCTTTTTAAGGGAATACCCATAATGTTAGTGCCTCTATATTCACTGGGTCGCAGATGGTATATTACTCCAATGTGTAAGCGTTTGTGTTCTTGTAAGCCTTATAACAGTCTGGCTGTTTCCACAATCGACGCAACGTATTTGCTTTACTTGCGTCTGTAATACATTATTACCTGTACGTGTAAGTTAT
Source organism: Vesta saturnalis (assembly GCA_036346205.1). Taxonomy (NCBI): domain Eukaryota; kingdom Metazoa; phylum Arthropoda; class Insecta; order Coleoptera; family Lampyridae; genus Vesta; species Vesta saturnalis. The sequence continues at coordinate 1,129,073 of JARFJB010001973.1, forward strand.
GGTACCTCCTATTAACAAGTTTTTTTGAAATAATTGTGGTCTTAAACAGGTTTAATTTAGTCTAACGTGCTAAAGCACCCAGGAATTATTATGAGGATGTACAAGTGCATTTTGGACTGCCAAGAAATGCCTATGAACGGCTACCTCAAATTTTTGTAATATCTTACGTGAGAAGAAAAGAGGAACTACGAAGATCGTGTAAAAGTTTAGAAACCGAGCAGAAGAATATAAATTGCGTCCGTTTGGTACAAATTGAAATCTGTACTACATATTAATGATGCGAATGAGCGAACGGAGTAGCCCAAGCAAACGTGGTACCAAAGAATATATTCAGCAACTCAATAGACATTTAATTCCGATAGTACAAAGTAAGAATTGAAACGATTCTTTTACGCTCAAGGGACTGTATGTCAGAAGTTAAGGACGGGTAAATTATAAGCCTAATCACACGTGTTTGAATACGACATTGAGAGCGTATCGAGGAGCACCAAACTAGAGGTGAGAATTATATTCAGTTCAGTATCAGGTCTAATCTTAATGCTATTCACCAACATCTTGAACAATTACAACCTGATATTTTGTTTCTATCTGAAACACAAGTCTCCTCTGAAAGCTCCGAGTCACCCGACTTGCAATTTCCTCAATACCACTTTCACTATAACTTTCGATATAAAGGAGGCGTATGTGCCTACATCAAGGACAGAATTGCTTGCAAGAGGGTTTCTTCCTTAGAAAATAAAAATGTTGACGTGATTTGGTTTAAACATTCTGGTCCTAATTTTGTGAAATTCTACTGTTGCATTTATAGGTCTCCTAATGACAGCAGCTTTGAAGACTTCTTCGATTACCTTAGTATGAAAGTTGACTATCTCCTGTCTCAGTTTCCATCTTGCGATATCTCATTTGTAGGCGATTTCAATGTTCATAACTCTAATTGGCTTCAGTTTTCATCTACTACAAATCCCGCTGGTCATAGTGCAGAAACATTTGCTATTTCATGTGATCTCACACAAATGATTTCTGAACCCACAAGAATCCCTGATAACCCTAACCATACTCCACATCTTCCAGATCTCTTTCTTACATCAAACCCTCTTGCTTATAAAACTTCCGTTCTTTCACCTTTAGGTCTTTCCGACCATTGTCTAATAAAAATCATTTCTACTGTACCTAATTCCACTGTTGTTCGCAAAACCGATAGAAACTTGTGGTGTTTTAAGTCAGCTCGATGGAGTGATTTACGGGATTTCTTTGCAACCTTTCCATGGCGTGAATATTGTTTTAAGTCGTCCTCTTCTTCGGACATCGCTCTTTCAGTATCTGAAGTCATCCTCATGGGAATGGAGTTATACATTCCCAAAAAACAGTACCGTATGGGTCATTCTTTAAAAAATAAGTGTTACATTAAATGGAAATCTAATAAATCGGTCGACAGTCATGTGGAATACGTTGGTGCCAGAAATATCTGCAAAAGTGTCATCACTAAAACTAAAAAGTTGTTCGAACAACGAAAATGCAATGAACTAGCTACATCTCCTTTAGGCAGTCGTAAATTTTGGTCTTTAGCTAAAGCCATTAGTAAAAACTTTGGAACATCTTCATTTCCCCCCCTGACGTCTATTGACGGATCGGTATTTGCTGATTCTGTAGACAAAGCCAACGTTTTTGTGGATTTGTTTGCATCAAACTCGTGTCTCAATGATTCTGGAAAAGATGTGCCCCTAGTCAACTCTTCTTCATACGCTATGAAACCAATTCATTTTCGGTACAAGCTCTTGGAATCGATCATCAGTAGACTTGATCTCAATAAGGCGACTGGCCCAGACGGCATCCCAGCTATTGTCTTAAAGAAATGTTCCCCCGAACTAGTACTAGTCCTATCTAAGCTCTATACGATCTCTATGTCTTCTGGGGAATTCCCTTTATCATGGAAGTTAGCAAATGTTCAACCTATTCCCAAAAAAGGCGATAAGACCGATCCCTCAAATTACCGACCTATTGCCATCACTTCCATTTTGTCTAAAATCATGGAAAAAGCAATCAATCAGCAACTACTCACGTTCCTTGAAACTAACAAACTCCTTAGCGACCACCAATATGGGTTTAGGCAAAGTCGTTCAACAGGCGATCTTCATATGTGACCCAAGTTTGGAACAATACACTAGAGCAGTCTGGTGAAACAGTTGTAGTCGCTTTAGATATCTCAAAGGTATTTGACCAAGTTTGGCATAAGTGTTTACTTGCCAAACTCACCTTGTTTGGGTTAAATGATATGCTCATCAACTGGGTTTCTAGTTTCCTTGATACGAATACGTCTCGTAGTTGATGGCTTTTTTTCAAAAGAAGTTAGCATTAACGCGGGCGTATCACAGGGATCCGTTATAGCGCCTACACTTTTTCTACTGTACATAAACGACCTTATTTCTTCAACAACCAACTCCATCCATTGCTTTGCTGACGATAGCACTCTTCACTGTAGTTCATCTCAGTTTATTCATAGTGATAATCCACCTTCTATGTCAAATCAAGAAATTAAAGCTGAAATGGCAAATTCAATCAACAAAGACATTCAACGTATTCTCGAATGGGGAAGCAATAATCTAGTTAAATTTAATGCTAACAAAACTCAGTGTTGCCTTGTGTCCGCCAAAAAAGATCGATCATTTCCTGCTGTAAGTATGAAAGGCTCAGTTCTTAAGTTTTCAGACTCTATTACTCTGTTGGGTATGACTGTATCTTCAAATCTCTCATGGGTTGACCATCTTCTGTCAGCTACCAAAACAGCTGCTCGTAAAATAGGCGTTTTGTACAGATCTAAGCAGTACTTTACCTCTCGACAACTCCTTCTGCTGTATAAGGCCCAAATTCGGCCTCATCTGGAATATAATTCTCACCTCTGGGTTAGTGCACCCCAATACACTCTCGATATCGTTGATCGTATTCAAAAGAGAGCGATTAGGCTTATAAATGACCCGTCGTTAACTTCTCACATACAGTCCCTTGAGCATAGAAGGATGGTTTCAGTTCTATCTTTGTATTATCGTTATTACAACGGTTATTGTGCTGCTGAATTATATTCTTTGATGCCATCTCGGGCTATCTTTTCGAGAAACACTCGGTTCGCCCATTCACATCATCAGTATGCAGTACAAATCTCCACTTGTCGTACCAAACGGGCGCAATCCACATTTTTCTACACGGCTTCTAAACTCTGGAATGATCTCCCTAGTTCCTGTTTTCCTCTCACTTATGATATGAGAAAATTTAAGGTAGCTGTTCATAGGCATCTATTGGCAATTCATTTTCCCTCTATCCATCCTCCTAAGTGTTCCTGAGTGCTTTAGCACGATAGGCCTTATTTAGCCTGTTCAAGTCCACAATCATAAAAAAAAAAAAATTCAAGAGATCGCCCTTAATAGTTGAACTGTGAGAACCCGGTAGATAAAAAAAGCGGGGGAAGCACTTGTTAAGGGTTTGTAGAACGCTGTTATCAATCACCCTACACACCTGAACAGGCTAACCTGTTCAGGTCCACAATCATAAAAAAAAAATATTCTAGATGAGGTCGAATTTGGGACTTACACAACAGAAACAGTTGGAGGGTGGTTGTAAAGTACTGCTTAGATGTGTGTAGAAAGCCTATTTTACGAAAAACTGCTTTAATAGTTGACATGAGATGGCTAACACATGATAGATTTAAACATACAGTTCTATGCAATGATTGAAGAAATTGATTTTTGTTTTATAAATTCTAATTTAGCTCTTTAAGTCACGATCTTTTATTTTTATTACCAATATTTTAATTTTAAGTGTATATACTGAACTTGGTTTGCACTTTGATTTCAATAAAAAAAAAATTACAGACCTAGTAGTTATACTATACCGATCCTAACTCATCGTGCACGTACGCGCCTCCCGCTTCAAGGTCGAAGCGTCCAAATACATGGTTTTTCAAGATCAAGGTCATCATGCACATTTCCTACATTAAACTATGTTCCTCAAGGTCATTGAAGTGACTAGATTTGAAAAAAATACTAGAGGTTTTCAGGGTCAAGGTCATTGACGCTTCCGTACAGATTGTCCGCTTCAAGGTCACGTGGTAGGAGATGATGACGGTCGCTTTCATTGCCAAGATTCTTGACGTACACACACACCGATTCAAGGTCAAGGTCGCTCAAATTGCATATTTTTCAAGGTCATCCGTGCACGTTTCAAGGTAACACTTTCCATGCATCGAAGTATGTTCTTCAAGGTCATTGAAGTAACTAGATTTGAAAAGTCACTAGGAAAGCTACTTGATTGGTTTCTCAAGGTCACCGAAGCTCTCGTGCAGATCGTCCACATCGAAGGTTTCAAGGTCATCACATTCGTTGCGTTCAAGTACATTACCTATGTTAAGGTTTTCAAGGGGCCTACTGTACACGCAGCCTGCATATATTCTTCAAGGTATGGGAACTCACATTGCCCATGTCAAAGTACAAAGTTTTTCAAGGTCACGTACCCTGAATCATTCTTCAAGGCCACGTGACAGGAAATGTTCAAAGTGACCAATCAATTCTCTGGCTGAGTCGAGTGTTAATTTGACAAGACATTTTCAAGGGCACCAGGCAATTCTTAGAATTTCGCTGCGGTCATGTGTGTACAATACTCGAGGTCAGGGGTATTAAATAGACATTTCAAGGTATGGGGGATTCTACTTTTCAGGGCCAAGGTTTCCTATTCTTGCCTAAGCCAAGTTAGTAATTTAGTTATTGCAATTATTCTCAAGGTGACCTGCTGGGGTACCGTACTACAGATTATTCTCTATTCTAGTAGTCAAAGTAAATTACCTTTTCAAGGTCATCGGTTTCAAGGTTACGCCCATCAGCAAAGTTCATTGACATCTGTGGTTCAGAACAAAAATGATCTCCTGGCTTCGCGCAGGATATTTCACACCTCTATTTACAAGGTCGAAGGTGATTCAAAGTTCTTGTATTGACTAAATTGTAATAAAAAGGTTATTCTTACGTGGGCTCATACTACTGTCCTAAACCACCTGGATGAGGTAGTTTTCCTAAGAACAGGATCCGGTTTCCAAACACAGATAGCCGATTCCCGAAACAGATAGCCGTTTCCCAAAACAAGGCAGCCGTTTCCCAAAATAGATAGCTGTTTCGCAACACAGGTAGCCGTTTTCCCTATTTCAAGGTCACATTTCTGAGGAAATAACAAAGGCGATTCATTGTTCTGGCCGAGTTAGGGTCATAATTCCTAACACTAGATTGTTATCTAGATACCCCCACCAATTCAGGCTCAATTCTGAAAAATCAATGTTTAAGAACAAAGGTGATCCATTGTTCAAGCCGACGCTTCAAGGTCTATGCTTACAATTTTCAAGGTCACACCTCTGAGAAAAGAACAAAGGCGATCCATTGTTCTGGCCGAGTTAGGGTCACAATTCCTAAAAAAAATTGACCTATCTAGGTCAATTTTCAGCTTCCCCCACCATTTCAGGCCCAATTTTGAGAAACCAATTTTCAAGAACAAAGGCTATCCAATTAATTCAGCTGAGGCTTCAAGGTCAAAGTTTTTGCTTACAATTTTCAAGGTCACACCTCTGAGAAAAGAAGAAAGGCGATCCATTGTTCAAGTCATTCTTGGCTGAGTCAGGGTCATAACTCCTAGAAATCACCTTCAGGGGTATCAAATAGATTGTCAATGACTAAAATATATTGGTATCAGTTTCAAGGTCAAATATCAAAAATAAGCATAACTAGCTTTGCACATGCGTGAGTGAGCAACCATATATAAACATGCTTTAACTATAATCATTTCCAGTGTTTAGTCGTAGTGCAATTGTGAGCAAGTAAATCATGCAAGCAGTAATAAAATAATTTCTGGTACGATCCAAACTCAGAAGTTCACCGCTATACATGGATGCCCTACATAGTTGCAGTAACTTGTGCTGTTGGAGCTAGTAATGGTAGTAGTGGCAGTAAACAGAGAAACAAGATGACGGTTGTTCTAACGGGTCTCAACATAAGGATAAAGTGTATAAACAGGCAGCTAATGAATACTTGTAACAAATCTTTTTATGTATGTTTAAAATTTAAGTTCATATTGGCAACTTAAGTGCATTCCGTGTAGCGTTAATTGCATAAATAAATTATTTTAATTATTACACGTCTGCACATCTTTTTCCGCGCTTCGGTCATTGCGCGGGGTTACTTTGAGCGTCCTTCATTCATTGCTTGAACTACGTGTTTAAGTAGAAGCCATTTTCGCTTTGTTTAATTTTTTATTTAGAGTGCTCCATTTATATGGTGAGTTTTTAAATTTATTATACTGAAATTGGAGACATTTACATTTCAGGCAACTCAACTTTAGTTATAATCTTACATCTTATTTTACTTGATGATGCAATAGCTTTGTTACTGCGAAGTGGGATTTCAATCACCAAATTTTACTTTGAACCATACAAAGTCAATTCAGTTTGGATGTATACAAAGAAATTTCTATATCTTTGGAACTGCCAGCATATCAATCTGATGTTTAGCTCAAATTCCATCAAAATTGCGCAATAAATATAAAGCGATGAGTCGACAGCATGTCCTTATCTGCTGAAGTTCCAGTGACACCCAAAATATAAAAGCAATTACTCCGGGTATTTCATATTGTTAATTAATTCACATTATAGTTTAAGTCCATTAATTAATTATCACTAACATTAGTTTTTAAGAGATCATCGTTATAATCAAATTAAGTATCGTAATAAAACTCATTGTTGTAATTATTTTTTACTTGTTATTTTCGTGATTTCTTTGTGACTTTTCTGTTTTTAAGGTTTATTTGTTCCTTAGAAACAAATTGGCGTCCGAGATTACATTATTTATTTTCAGGTTTGAAGCAACACCTTTTTTTTTGTAAAGCGAAAATATCTAAGCAATTCTATTTTTGTTAATAAGCAAAGCAAATGTTATTGAACCAGGACCTATCAATCTACCGATGAGCAGAATGGCACAGCTAGTCAGCTCTGGGCTAGAAGTATTTAATCATAAGTGGGTGAATTAGTTATATGACACCCGTTAAAGATTACACTGGCACCAGAGCGAGGGACATTGCTTTGCGATTTATTGAAGTTGTGCTTATTAACATACCCATTGTTTTGATATTCATTTAATTAAATTGTTAATTTTATCTTTGTGCATGTTAATGCTGTATTTGTGTTAGATATCTTTGCTTGTGTTGCAGTTCCGAACATTGTTGACAACCATATAAAGGGTATTGTAATATTTGTGTTTACGATCATTGTAACATTGTATTTTACGTCTATTTGTAATTGTCGTTTATTACCATGACGAATATTGTGGTAGATGCTTTACGAAGCGATGATTTGTTAGTATAACTTATATATCCCCATGTTGTTGAAGCTGAAAAGTTATCAGTGGACGAAAAGCGCAAAATATTAAGACATAAATTAAATATGGAGAAAATCGATCCAAGATTATTTGATTCGTATAAGACAAACAAAAGAATTAGTTTGTTTAAAAGAAAAACTTTTTCATATTCAATCGTTAATTAATTTAAACCAACGAAATGTGAGTTTCTCAAATTAAGTACTCGTTTGTTACATATTTTGAAGCGCTTGAATGATATATTGTTTGATGTTGAACATGTGCTTTTACGTGATCAGTTACTTTCTCTATGTCAATCAAACAAAAGAATTAGTTTGTTTAAAAGAAAAACTTTTTCATATTCAATCGTTAATTAATTTAAACCAACGAAATGTGAGTTTCTCAAATTAAGTACTCGTTTGTTACATATTTTGAAGCGCTTGAATGATACGTTGTTTGATGTTGAACATGTGCTTTTACGTGATCAGTTACTTTCTCTATGCCATTACAATACTGATTTAGTCGATTCAATTAATGACAATTTACAGTTAAATAATGATTCACCATACCTTGATAATTCCAACATTTCCATGTCAAATAGTGACCCAGTTAATACTTTAGTAAACATTCCTGCTGAGGATTTTTCAAAATTGATAAGAACTTAAATATTTTTAGAAATTATGTTCCTGTTTATAAATTAAACTTAAAATTTAATGGTACTGAACAAGAAGTTTCCTCATTTATACAACGGTGTGAAGAATTAATGCTTGCTCGTAATATTTCAAAGGCAGATATGTTATTATCCAGAATTGATCTATTTTCAGGAAAGGGTTTGACGTGGTTTCGTGGGATGAGCTTATTATTAAATTGAAAAGTGACTTTTTACCCGAAGGACATGACGTTTTGTTTTGTTAAATGAAATTAAAAACAGGAAACAGACTTTTGATGAAATTCCAACCTTTATTTCCGAAATAATTAATTTATTTTCTCAGTTAGACATTCCTCCTTCTGAGGTTGAACAACTTAAGATTATTATGAAAAATTTACAGCCTTGGTATGCAACGCAATTGGCTCTTGTTAATATTACCAATATTTTTCATCTTGTTGACTTATGTAAAAAATTACAACAGGTTAAATTACAAAACTTTTTCAAATATAATTCAAATTCAGATATTCAAAAACAACCTGAAAACAAATCACAATCTTTTACTTCGAATCAAAACAGTAAACCTAAATTTAATTTTACTGGTGCTAAACCGAAAATTTCAAATTCGACTTTTAAAAATTCTAAAAGCAAAACAACTAAACCAACAGCAACTTGTTTCAAATGTAATTAGGACATACCTATCACACCTGTGACAGTGATGTTAATGTTATCTTTTGTTACAAATGTGGTCATTCCGACGTAACTTTTACTAATTACCCTAAGTGCAAATTTTCAAAAAACTTTTAATTGGGAAGTGTTCTGTTAGTCGACACATTCCTACCAATTTTACACAGACTGACAAACGTGTTTGGAAAGAATATCTAATTACAGTAAATACATTTTATGGAACTCCAATGATTTGTTTTAAATTTGTTGAAAAAAGGAATGATGTTAGACCCTTTATTAATGTAAAAATTTTTAATGAAAATTTTGTTGCTTTATTAGACAGTGGAGCTACTGTTACAATCTTAGGTAAGCCCGCTGTGTATTTGATTGATAAATATGGTTTGAAATTACACAGAAAATCTCCCTTTTGATCATTAATTATTGCCGATGGTTCCTTACAATGCATTTTGGGAAGAGTTGATTTATGTTTGACTATTAATAATATTACAAAAACGATTTCAATTATTGTTTCTGAATCTATTACTACTGCACTTCCTCTGGGAATAGATTTTTGTCAATTACTTAAAATTAAGGCTGATTTTGATGAAAATTCTTTTGTTGCAAATTCTACGGAGACAAATTTTTCAATGATTAAAAGTATAGATGATCTTGATTCCGAGCAAATTTCTGAATCGAACCAAGTTATTGATCTTTTTAAAACCTTAGCAAATTCAAAATTGGGTAAAACCAATAAAGTTTTTCATACTATTAATACGGGTGAGGCCATACCAATTAAACAACGATATTACCCCTTATCTCCTGCTATGTTGGAACATGCACATAAAGAAATTAACAAAATGTTAGATCAAGGAATTATTAAACCCAGTTCTTCCCCTTGGAATTCTCCAATGGTTTTAGCTCGAAACAAGTCAAGCGAGTTTAGAGTCTGCTTCAATGCAAAGAAATTAAATTCAATTACTAAGAAAGATGCTTATCCCTTACCATTTTTAAATGACATTTTGGATAAATTACGAGATGCTAGGTATTTAACTTCAATAGATTTAAAGAAGAAGTTTCGGCAAATTCCTTTAGACTCAGAAAGTTGTTAAAAAACTGCTTTTACTGTTCCACGTAGAAGTTTATTCGAATACACCGTTATGCCAATGGGACTTACCAACGCTCCCAGTACTTTATGGATTTATGGATTCAATTTTGGGTCATGATTTATCCAAATCGGTTTTTGTCAATTTAGACATTATTATATTCTCAAGTACATTTAAAGAACATATTTCTATTTTGAAACAACTTTTTAAAAGGCTTAATGATGTTAAATTAAATATTAATTTAGATAAATGTGAATTTTGTGAACCACAATTATCATATTTGAGTTTTGTTACTGACAAAAATGGTCTTCATACCGATCCATCAAAAGTGGATGGGATTTCAAAATTTCCTCAACCAAATACTTTTACAGAAGTTAAACGTTTTATCGCAATGTCTTCATGGCATAGGCGTTTTATTAATGATTTTTCTACAGTTTTAGCTCCAATTAGCGATTTACTTAAAGCGAAAAAGATATCTCAAAAAGTTTCATAGACCAACGAAGCTAATGATTCATTTTTAAAAATTAAATCTTTATTAGCGATCCTAGATTTTTCAAAAAAAATTTCATTTACAATGAGATGCCTCCAATTGTGGTGTTGGCTGTGTTTTAAACCAAGGCGAGGTAGAAGACGAAGTTGTTATTGCTTACGGTTCTCGAACTTTAAATAAAGCCGAGCAAAATTATTCTATCACTGAGCGTGAGTTAATTGCTGTTATTTTTGGAATTCAAAAATTTAGACCTTATATTGAAGGCACCCATTTTAAAGTCATTACTGACCATCATTCACTGATTTGTTTCAATAATTTAAAAGATCCTTCAGGCCGATTATCCCGATGGAGTGTTAAACTACAACAATTCAATTTTGAAGTCACTCATAGGAAGGGCAAATTAAATGTTGTTCCTGATCCATTTTCAAGAGCACCTTTGGAAGTTAACTCTTTAGAATTTTCAGCTGTAGATTTAGACGATTGGTATAACAAAATGTTAATTAACGTTTCAAAAAATTCTGAATTATTTCTCTATTGGAGTATTGAACACGATAAGCTTTACAAATTTATTTCAAATGATTTAAACATTGAATCCAATTTAATTGAATGGAAACTAGTTGTTCCTAAATCTTTAACGCAAGATGTTTTGCAAAAATTTCATGATGATCCTACATCAGCACATTTTGGTGTTTTTAAAACTTTTTCGGAAGCTAAACAATTTTATTATTGGCCAAAAACGAAATCAAACATTTCTAAACACATTAGAAATTGCAATGTTTGTAATCAAAGTAAATCTTCACAATTTAATCATTATGGTTTTATGGGTAAAGAGAAAAATGTTCGTTTCCTTTTCAATGCATTTCAATCGATTTAGTAGGTCCTTTTCCCAGATCGAAAAATAGTAATACTGTTTTATTAGTTGTTTGCGATTGGTTTACCAAATTTACCCTGATTCGCCCAATGCGCAGTGCTACTGCTAAATGCATTTGCCAATATATTGAAAATCATGTGTTTCTAGTTTTCGGTGTACCACAAACTTGTATGGTAGACAACGGCCCTTAATTTAAGAGTGCATTGTTTAAAAACCTATCAGATTCTTACAAAGTTCGATCCACTTGGTATAATGCGAGTTACCATCCCCAAGCAAATTTTGTTCAAAGAGTTAATAAAGTAGTAGGTACTGCAATGAGACCTTACATTAAAGATAATCATAAAGAATGGAATGCTGAAATTCACAAAATTGCCCATCATATTCGTCACACTCTGCATGAATCTACTAAATATTCACCTTCCTTTTTGGCGTTTGGTCGAACTGTTCCGATTACTGGAGATTTTTATGGTCCATTAAAAGATTTTAAAGAGGATGAGTTATCAACTAACAACCGTGAACAATTGGCTCAAGATGTAAATAAACTTTCACCAATTTTTAAGAATATAAAACAAAATTTACACATGCAGCTTACGAACGAAATTCCAAAATGGACGTCGTCCATTAAAATTAAACGTCGGCGATTTAGTTGGGAAGAAGAACTTTGCTTTATCAGATGCGACAAAAAATTATAGTCAAAAGTTAGCTCCAAAATTTATTGATGCAAAAGTTACTGAAGTGTTAGGTCCAACCACGTACCGATTGGCCTCTCTTAATGATAAACCTTAAGGTATTTTCCATGTTAAAGATTTAAAACCACATTAAATTGAAATTATTTTTATTCAACAGTATTTGAAAATTGTTACGTTCTAGTTCTCTTACTTACATTTTTATTACTTTGATTATTTTTCATAAGTAATTTGATTTTATTTTGTGCTTATTTCGCACCTTATTTTATTTATATTTTATGTGGCCTTGCAAACCACTTATTTTATTTTTGCTACAATTGTTTAGTACGATTGTTGATATTTAGATCACATTGTGCAACTTATTTTGCCGACTTTAAGAGACATTAGTTCTCAGGTAAACTATTTTCGTTTATTCGATTTACAACTTACTATTGTTACAACAGTAAGAATTGAAATAACCATTTTGAGTTTACCTCTGATCGTTATTTAACGGGAAATTTTCAAACCCTTAACCGTTTGTAAGAATACTAGAAATGCTTAAATATGTTTTGTTTTGCTTCGAATTATTTTATTTTGGTTACTTAAAATTGTTTCGAAATTCTAACTTTTGATGATTCCTCATTTATCTGGTGTTCTGGACTTGCACGGTGCTTTGTGTGCTTCGGACTGTGACTTCCTGATTATGACGCATGGGTACTGTAAGGGGGGGGGTTATGTATGTGTTCGTAAGAGTGCACAATCCATTACACTAATAGACCATGATTGATTAGTATACCGAACGTGACTGTGGTAGTTTTGTTTTGGTGTAGCTAGTGGACTTGGTTTGAGACCACCGGGGAAGAGTAGTGGAACCGCTCTCTCTCGGCCTCAATTCTCACGATTTTATGGTTTGTGTGGAAGAAGTTTGACTCTTGCGTGGAGTGGCATTTTGCCGTGATTTTTATCGTTGCACAGGAAAACTGTTCCCGGGTTCCCAGCCCTCTGACCGTTCTGGTCATGGTTGATTTCTGTTCTCTCTTTACGTTAGCTTCAATTCTTGTTATAGGTTTTGCATTTTGTTCCTCTGATGGTGGTTTGCTTCACGAAACCCACCAGCTTAAAGTTTTTCGTTACTTTATTTAAGGGTTTGGACACTATGGTCCAACTTATGGCGTACGCGGGTGATAGCGCGTCATTAGCTTCTAATGGTGGTGCGAGGGGTCTTTCCTGACCGACATCACCGCATTTTCCGTACTTCTTCGTACATTTAGGGTAGGATTTAGTTCCATTTGGTCATTTATTCAGAATTTAGATAATACCATTTACATTTTTGCTTGAATTTTGATTAGCTTAAAATTTGTTATATTTCAGCAGATTTTGATGAAATATTTTTATTATCTTAGTGTTTGGAATCTCCGCTTTGGTGATCTCCGAGTACACATTTTTGGGGGGTGTGGGGGTGTGTAACAAACCTTTTTATATATGTTTAAAATTTACGTTCATATTGGCAACTTAAGTGCAATACATTATTTCAATTATTATACGCCTGCACATCTTTTTCCGCGCTTCGAGTCATTTTGGGTCATTGCGCAGGGTTACTTTGAGTGTCCTTTATTTATTGCGTGAACTACCTGTTTCAGTAGAAGCCATTTTCGCTTTGTTTAATCTTTTATTCAGAGTGCCACATTTATATAGTGAGTTTCTAAATTTACTATACTGAAATTTGGGACATTTACATTTCAGGCAACTCAACTTTAGTTATACTCTTACCACTTATTTCACTTTGGGTTTAATTTTATTTTAAAGTTAACTTTACAAGATGCCACAATAGCGTTGTTACTGCGAAGTGGGATTTCAATCATCAAATTTTACTTTGAACCATACAAAGTCAATTCAGTTTGGATGTATATAAAGAAATTTGTATATATTTGGAATTACCAGCATATTAAGCTGATGTTTCCATCAAAATTACGCAATAAATTTAAAGTAATGAGTCGACAGCATTTCATTAAATGCTGAAGTTCCAGTGATACCCAAAATATGAAAGCAATTACTCCAGGTATCTCATGTTGTTTTTAAGAGATCATCATTATAATGAAACTAAGTATCGTAATAAAACTCATTATTGTCATTATTTTTTACTTGTTATTTTCGTGAGTTTTTCGTGACTATTTTTAAGTTTTATTTGTTCCTTAAAAAGAAATTGGCGTCCGAGATTACATTATTTATTTTCAGGTTTGAGGCAATACCTTCTTTATAAAGCAAAAATATCTAAGTAATCCTATTTTTGCTAATAAGCAAAGCAAATGTTATTTAACCTGGACCTATTAATCTACCGATGAGCAAAGTGGTATAAAATCTTCTAGTTATCCATTATTCTCCATAGCTAATTATAGCCCTGGGCTGGAAGTATTTAATTATAAGTGGGTGAATTATTTATACGACAGCCATTAAAGATTACATACTTAATCGATTATGTTTCCTATAAACTATCGAATGATACGCTTATTAAAATTGGATACAGTACACACATTAAACTTGCACCAGCAGTGGGTATGGGATGTTGGCAACTGCGATAATGTAGTATTAGACGTGAAGGAATGGAATGAACTTCTAAGATGGCATTCATATGTAGAAATACAATTTTTCCGATCCCAAGAAATTGAAAGCCAAATTGATTAGTCACATGTAAACGGGGAAGATATAATATATGAGCAAGATTACGAACCTATCTAGCAATCTTTATATTTATTACAATTGGGAATTGATTAACAATGTGTGAGAATTTTGGAAACCGTTATGATAGAAATCTACAACTGTTGTTCGTGCACATTCAATGACCGTAGTGTTGAAGAACTATTCAATTTGAAGGACATAATAAGCTATAGACTGAACTTTCCTGAATCTTACAACCTGGTGTGTTTCTGTGAAAAGTTCATACGACAAGTGGTTGACTACCGTCGTTTTCGTGAGAAGGAATTCGGTGATGATGACATTTATGAAGACATTCAAGGTGTTATAAATGTCAAGTATAACATTAATTCACATAACACTGTATGCTTAATGGAAATATTGTATATAATGTATATTTACTAAAAAAAGATTTTTGTGCTCCCGATTTAGGTACAAAAACCCTGCCCTACCCCACAAGGTGAACAATGATAGGTAAGAAGCGGAAGAGTGCAGGTGGTTGAGTGAATACGCTAATCAATAAACTTTCGGTGGAATTGCATTTACCCGGTTACCAGTATTATGGTCCTGGTACAAAATTAGAGAAACGACTCGCACACTGTGACCCCGGTATTAATCAATTGGATGCTCAGTGAAAACTGCATCATATCAGTTAGACTACTGGGATTTGTAAAGTAGACGTAGAGAAGATAAAATTTTGGAAGAAATGGCTTGAGAACGCTTTAAATCGACAGACGAAACATTAGGTGAACGAGCTGCAGCTTTAGCAGTCGGTACCACCGTGAAAGCAAAGAGAAAATTTAGAATGGGGTGTAAACGTCGGTCCAAAATGAAGAAGAATGGTGAAAATTGAATGCATGTACGAAAAACAATAGCTAAAAAATGAGAGCTAACAGAGGTTTCACAGGCACAGTAAGGCCAGTACTGTCAATGGCACAACGTGTAGTAAAAATGTTGGTAGGAAAGAAAAACATTAAATTTTCAAGAGTAATTCTCTAACCTAAACAGTGAGGTGTTTTATCATTTCTTATTTCGTTATTCGCAGGATTATCAGCAATCGGTTCTTTAGCTGGCGGCGCATCGGGGATTGCTAAAACAGTCAATGATGCAAAAAACGCCAAAAAATTGCAAGAAGGACATCGCGCCATAATCACATTATGGAATCGATCCAGCGGCGTACTTTATCTAAAACCATAGAAATCCGGCGGTGATGCATTACACTTAAAACCGTTTCAAAAAAACAGAATAGATTACCCGAAAGACCGTTAACAGACATTGATTTAAATAAATACACAAAAAATGTACCCTACTTTAGAGGTATTTTTATGAGAGATAGCCTGCCTAAATTTCCATGGAGAAATGAATCTGGAATCATCAACTTAGATAGTAAAAGCGGACCGGGTACTCATTGGGTTTGCTATAAAAAGTGTGGTAAAAAGGTGTGGTACTACGATAGTTTCGATAATCTTCGACCACCAATCGAATTGATTAACTACTTTCGGTGATGTGAAATTTATTAAAATTACAGTCAAGATCAGGAATTTAATACCATTATTTGCGGGCACCTATGCCTACAATTTCTATATAAATAATCGATACGTCAAATTTTCTCAGTTATGTCAAAAACATTCAGTTTATGTCATGTATTCATCAAAAATACATGGACATATAATGCCGAAAAGTCGATGTTTTATTGAACAATGGGTTTTCTTTGTTTGTTAACAATGCATTGGCAAAAATTTGTAGGAATGTAATATTCAACCTGATAGGGACAATAGGTTTCCTTTGTATAAAACACACAATGCATCTGCATTCTTTATAAAATGTAATAATTATTTTTAATAATTTTAACAATTAAGCTTCTCAAAACTACATTGCATAATTAGTAATATAATAATTAATACACGTTGATGAAAATGTGTTATGAAGAAAAAGATTGCGCTATAAATAATTCTCTAACATAGGTACAATGAATTTTACTTTATATAAAACAATAGGTTTGCATTCAAAAGTGTGCATGTAATTTAAAAAATGCAATATTCAATGTAATATGAACAAGGGATTTCTATGTATAACAATGCAAGTATTTACCATGATAGATTTGGCTTTTTAAAAAAAATTGTATGAATTTAAAAAACTATAATGTAATATATATGTAGAAATTAAGCTTTTCAAAACTACACGGCATAATTAGTAACAATTAATTTAATGGGTTAACCATTCACGGTACGCTTAGAACATAGGTTTGAGAATAAACTCATATAAAAGACATCATCCCTATAGTAAATTTTTAATTAGTCATCAACCCTCATTTTGGTTAACATCTACAGAGACACAATGACCGAATCATTAAACATCTTTCAAAACGTACCTTTTGATGATGCTATAATTAAATCAGATATTCACACCTATCTTCCGTATGGAGCTTCTAAGTATGGACCTTCCGAAGAAATACGCACCTTAATTCAAAGTCAGGATCTAATTATGGCCACTTACGATCGTTTTCTGTACATAGAAGGTAAGCTGAAAAAAGAGGATGAAGGAAAATCATGCAACTTAACCAATAATTTCCCCAACTTTCTTTTCGAAGAGATTCGTTATGAGTTAGGCAGTCGAAGAGTGGACGTTTGCAGAAATCCCAACATAACATCTACACTTAAAGGATATATTTCTTATACGACAAGCAAGAGTAAAGCATTAAGCCATTTGGGGTGGTCACCAAAGAATGAGGAACCGTTACAAGTAGAATTCGATGAGCGAAATGGTAAAAAATTCTTTACAGTATGCATACCAATGAACCACATGTTTGGAGTAATGGAGTATTATCGCCAAGTAATCATAAATATGCGTCTAGCGCTGATTTTAATTCGATCTAGAAGCGATACAAACTGCTGCTATGGTGACGTTGATGCGGAAATAACCTAAATAAAATTCAATGGAAAGTACCACACTTAACACTTAGTGATGCTGCGAAAGTGGACTTGTTTGAAAGAATCAATAGGAATTATATAATTACTGTTCCATTTCGTCAACGGGAGTTATTAGAATTACATGCTTTAAAACAAGCAACCTCTGATATATGGCCAATAAAAACATCAACGCAACTGGAAAAACCAGGTTGGATAATTGTTGCATTCCAACAAGGTAAAAGGTACACAAAGTCTGCTTAGCCAGAAATTTTGATCACATTAACATCAGAAATCCTAAAGTACATCTGAATTACGAGTATTAATCCTATGAAGCAATGCATTTGAACTTCAGTGCTAACCAATACATTCCTGCCTATCGCAATTTTTTGAAATTTCGATGTGACTACTATGGTGAAGATGGTACAGATGCGTTATTCAGCTACACCGAATTCAAATCATGTCCAGTATTTGCAATGAGCTCCTCTAAACAAATTGAGTCCTTAAAAAACTCAACCGTAGACATCAAATTGGAAATGAAATCTCTAACACCTTTCGATAATGGAATCGTTGTCTATGGTCTTATTCTCCACGACGCTGTTGGGCAGTACAACCCACTCACCGGAGAAGTGAAAAAATTATAATCTGTGTGTGTAATATATAAATAAAAATTTTGTAATTATTCGTTTAGTTTCAGTTCATCCATCAAATATGAAAGTAGTTGTGCACGAACAAAAACTTCCAATTCGAAATCACGACTTTGATGAAAAGTCTGGTATTTCAAAACATGGTGATCTACTTCCTAATAGTATACGTGGCAATATACGTGGCCCCTCCATTTGTGGCAAAACAAACGCAATGATTAGTTAGCTTACTGAGAGAAATGGTTTGAAATTTTTACAAACTTTTACAGGAAATCCTACTTCCGATGAAGGATATAGGTTACTTTACGTTCAGTGATAATCAAGATGTGATTGAGCCGAATAGTGCAAAAGCAAACTTTATTTTTATCTTTGATGATATCGCCTGTGAAAATCAAAATAACATAAGGGCATATTTTTCTATTGGTAGACATAACGATATTGACTGTTTCTATTTTGGGTCAAACTTACAGTAAAATTCCAAAGCAATTAATTCATGACAATGCGAGTATAATGATATTATTTGGAGCAAGATGAATTAAACCTAAAACATGGGTATGAGGATCATATAAGCCCCACCATAAGCATGACAGTGCTTTGGGATATGAGTTCAAAGTGCTGGATAGATCCGTTAAGTTTCATAGTCATAAATAGGGATGCTGAAGTCAATAATGGTCGCTATAGGAAAAGGTTTGATGAATATATAATACCTTAACTGCGCAGTTTAGGTATTAACAGTTATCAGTTCAGGGTAAACTGGAACCTGTCTATCTACACCCTATATAATACCTTAACCTGTTTACAGTGGTTTAGTAGTTACTCCTCCGTTTAGGTATTAACAACAATCTGTTCAAACACCAATTTTGCTACAATGGATAGTAAGGAGATGATATTAAAGCAAAATATTATTCAAACCCGTAAAATAATACGGCAGCAATATAACAGCCTTAAAACTGCTCGCATTGATTATAATGAAAGCACATTTGAAAGTACTTATAAACCTCTAATAGAACCTCTAACTGAAATAGTGAATAAAATCAATCCTGATAAAAAAACCACCCAAAAAGGAGTCCATTGACGTTAAACCCAAAAACCCACATTTGTTCATATTTCGAAGAAAGCATGCTACTACTCCCACTAGCCCGCTAACTCCAGGCTTCATATCACGCTCATTCACAAGAAGGTGTGCTATTAGCCCCATAGCTCATCTTCCCTTTTTTTTCAAATAAATCCCCCTTCAGGTCCTCGTACACGATCTGTCGTTGTGGAGATTAATACCGAAGAGGAAGGAGTACCTCTTGGTATCGCAGATGATTCCCGTAATGAACCCATCTCAGAGGAATTTCTCGAGCAGTACCACGAATTACCTCGTATATACGTTGTACGTATTATTAGGGATCTTGAAGGTGCTATCGATCACACTTATGAAGTCCACTACGATACCAAAACAAAAAAATGGACAATTGGTAATACCCCCCGTCACAACTAAAGGAAACGACACGATTACTAAAGGCGTCACGTATACAGGGACTCCAGGTTTATATGATTTGCTTATTATGAATGAACCCGATTTAAATCTAGTAAATTCAAAAGATAGAAAGAATTATAATAGTAGATTATATTACAAGTGAGTGAAATATGCCATTATAAGCAATGATGTACGACATCTTGTCAAAAGTTTATTATTTAAAAAAAAGTATTAAAAAGAGTCAAGTGGCCAGGTCTTTGTTATCATGGTCGGTCAACCGGTTGTCATGAATGCGTTGTTAATGAAAAACAAATTTTCGATCATATTTTCATTTTTACTAGTATAGAAAGGTCATGAAGTTTTTGCCAGAAAATATTCGATTAGAAGCCGAAGCTGCATCTTTGGGATTACTTCCACCAAAATCTAAAGAAATTTACGACAAGGAATATTCGTTATTCAAGGCTTGGAAGACTGAAAATGCAGTGCAATCAAACTTGGAGGAAGTTTCTTGGCGTAGTTTTTACAAAAGGTTGGTCATCAAATTGTTATTAATACGTTAATAAATTGCAATCTGTGGCACGTTATTTAGTCACGAAAATACAAGTCTTCGACTATGTGGGCACATTATTTAATGCTCAAATCTATGAAAATGAAGATATTAGCAAATATCATAAGTTGACAGCTTTTATAAAACAACAGCATTCTGGATATAGAGCCAAAAAATCAACGGTTTTTTCAAGAGAAGAAATCTACAAATTTCTTATAGACGCACCAGACGATACCTTTTTATTGATAAAGGTACGTGTTTTACTTATTCTAAAGTTGTTTTGCTAAATTATTGTTTTATATTTAGGTGGTTGCTGTTTTTTCTGTTTCTGGTGGATGCAGATGTGACGAGCTAGTGAAGATGTGCATCGAGCATATCGAAGAAAAAAGTGATATTCTACTAGTTCATCTCCCATTCACAAAAACTCGCAAGAAGCGATCTTTTACGATTTTGAGTGATGGTTTTGGCATTAGAACAAAATAGAGCTGTATCGAAGATACCTAAGTTTGCGTCCGAAGAAAACAACGAGGCGACTTCTTCTTAACTACCGACAAGGAGAATGTACCGTTCAACCAGCAGGCATTAACACTTTCGGAGAAATGCCTACAAATATTGCCAGATTTCTGAAACTTAAAAATCCAAAAACGCGACAGAGTAGCTGAAGGATATGTCGAAGATTTTATTCAACAGAAAATTACAATTGGGAGTAAAATTTTGAATGACAATAATGCCGACGCTAACATTTTTAACGACAGTAATGTTGATGCTGCCTCTTCTAGTACAGCTTGTTTAACGCTTGCTGCTCTTGCTGCCTTGTCTACTTCTGATTCTGAAGTTACAGTAACAAATATCAATAAAATGATGTCTCAAAAGGAAAATGAGCCCCCTTGTGTTAGTTTTGCTAATAGACTACAATACAATTTCATAACGTAACTTTTCATTTTGCAATTAATATTAGTAAATAGTTACCTATTTCTTTAACCTTGTTTTCTTTATTTGAATAACCTTCTATTAAAACTGCGCCTGTTGGATAAAACGTATTATATTATACGTGAGTGAAATAAGCCATTATAAGCACGTGAGAATTTGTCTTATTCGTGAAAGTGCTCGTGCGTAAAACCTCACTTGCTTATAATGGCTTACTTCACTCGCCATATAGAATTTAGTCACTAGTGAATAAAATTTGATTTTAGTCACTGAAAACTAACGTATAAAACACGTGAAAACTGCAACTGTTGGACAATAGTAAGTTATATTACAAGTGAGTGAAATAAGCCATTGTAAGCGAGTGAGATTATTTTAGATGAAATAAAAACATAAAAAATATAATTGTATTTTATTTTTAAATATTACATCATCTTATATAGTAAACCTAAAGTATTTCGATTATCGTTTAAATTACTGGATAGCCATATTCCCGAATCTGGTCCACATGTCCATTCCAAGCAGGAATTTGTTTCATCCTCCTCGATATCGGTGCGGTGCTCCTCATTTCCCCACGGTTGAAGCTTATATGTAATGTTTTTTTCTAATAATGTTTCAATCAAAATAGAGAGGCACTTGTAATTAGCATAATATGCTGCTGTCTTAATACATTCACTGATAGTAGAGAAAGTGTCTTAGTTAACAATATTTTCTATGCTAACATTTGTTGAGTAAGCCAAGCATATCATTGTGCAAAAGAGACATTAAACGATTAAACTTTATTCATAAACTTTCAATGTTTCTTACTTACACATATTTCAAATTTATGTAACATTTCTTAGACATACATTAATATTTCAATTATTCATCTAAACCAATTATTTACCACATATTTACTCTTCGAAAAGTTCATGCATTATTAAAATGTACGTTTTGAAACATGTTGAATGATTCGGTAACTGAGAAATTTTAATCCAATTGATGTTAAAAAGTATTTCTCTGCAGATGTTAACCGAAAAGAAGATTGATAGGGATGAAGTTCTTTGTACGATGATGGAATTGTCTTTTGATTCGCAGACCCATGTACTTTTAGTTCTAAGCGTACCGTGAATGGTTCACTTTCACAAAAGTCGATTAATTCTCCTTTTTGATTTGTCAATTTGATTGTTATATTACTTATTATGTTGGTGTTTACTTCTAAATATTGTGTATTGCTTGGAGTTTTATCCAGACGATAACCCGGTGGGGCGGAAACTTCAATTTCATATATTACTTTTACAGGTTTACCGTTTCGATAAGATCCTTTTATAATGTTGCACTCCACATGTAGATTAGTGTATTTAATTATTTGGATATCTAACGCAGATGTATGTAAAAAATTTCCTACTAATATGTTTGGCTCAAAACCGATCATGCGAACAATGCTATTCTCTTTAGTGAAATAGACCTCAAATGAAACCTATCTCACAGTTAAGTGTATTGTTGTTTGCCCTAATGAAAAATTTTTCAGTGGGTACCTTTGATTTCAGGTAATCACTAATTTCATCTAACTCATAGGCACCGTATGGAATATTAATCACTCGCAAATGATTTGTTCTAAAATAAAATCTATCGTTGCCCGTATAAATGTTTCTAATGCTGTTGCAGCCGTAAAATCCCACCAATCCAATAACGTATTTCTTCTCCAAATCTAGCTCTATCGGTGGATAGAAGTTGTACACCTTTTACACTGAATGTTATTGACATAACTGAGAAAATTTGACGTTGTATCGATTATTTATATAGAAATTGTAGCCATAGGTCGAGGATTACCGAAACTATCGTAGTACCATACCTTTTAACCACGGCTTTTGTAATAAATCCAATGTGTACCCAGTCTGCTTTGACTATCTAAGTTGATGATTCCAGATTCATTTCTTCATGGTAATTTAGGCAGGCTATCTCTCATAAAAATACCTCTAAAGTAGGGTACATTTTTTGAGTATTTCTTTACATTAATATCTGTTAATGGTCTTTCGGGTAATCTATTCAATTTTCTTGAAACGGTTTTAAGTATAATGCACCACAGCCAGATTTGAGTGGTTTTAGATAAATTGCGCCGCCGGCGATCGATTAGATCATGTGATTATGGCACGTTGTCTCTTCTTGCAATATTTTGGTATTTTTTGCATCATTGACTGCTTTAGCAATTCCCGATACGCCGCCAGCTACAGCACCGATTGCTGATAATCCTGCGAATAACGGAATAAGAAATGGAAAAAACCCTCCTTGTCTAGGTAAGGAAATTACTCTAGGAACATTAACGTGTTTCTTTCCTCCCAATCTTTTGACTACACGTTTTGCCGTTGACAGTGCTGACTTTACTGTGTCAGTGAAATCTCCGTTAGCTTTCATTCTTTTAGCTATTGTTTTTCGTACATGCAATAAATTTCCACCATTATTCTTCTTCTTGGACCGACGTTTACACCCCATTCCAAATTTTCTCTTTGCTTTCATGGTGGTACCGACTGTTAAAGCTGAAGCTCGTTCACCTTATGTTGCGTCTGTCGATTTAAAGCGTTACCAAGCTATTTCTTCTAAAATCTTAACTGCTCTATGTCTACTTTCTAAATCCCGGTAGTGTCTATAACTGATATCATGCAGTTTGCACTGAGCATTCAATTGACTAATACCAGGGTCACCGCGTGCGAGTTGTTTTTCTAATTTTGTACCAGGACCACAATACTGGTAACCGGGTAAATGCAATTTCACCGAAAGTTTATTGATTAGCGTATTCAGTCAACCACCTGCATTCTTCCGCTTCTTACCTATCATTGTTCACCTTGTGGGGTAAGGCAGGGTATTTATACCTAAAATTGAGAGCACAAAAATTTTATTTTTAGTAAATGCTATACATTAGGTAATCAGGACGATAGTACAATATTTTCATTAAGCATACGGTGTTATGTGAATTAATATTATACTTGGCATTTATAATATCTTGAATGGCTTTATAAATGACATCATCACCGAATTCCTTATCACGGAAACGACGGTAGTCAACCGCTTGTCGTATGAACTTTTCATAGAAACACACCGACTGTAGGATTCAATAAATTCCAGTCTACAGCTTATTATATCCTTCAAATTGAATAGTTCTTCTACACTACTGTCATTGAATGTGCACGAATAGAAGTTGTAGTTCTTTATCACAACAGTTTTCAAAATTTTGCCAATATCCTTTAATCAATTCCCAATTGTAATAAATACCGAGATTGCTAGAGATTCGTAATCCTGCTCATGGGTTCCTCGTTTACATGTGACCAATCAATTTGGCTTTCAATTTCTTGGGATCGGAAAAATGTAGTTCTACACGTCTAATACCACATTATCGCAGTTACCACATCCCATACGCACTACTGGTGCAAGCTTAAAGTGTGTACTGTATCCAATTTCAATATACGTATGGTTCGATAGTTTATAGGAAGCAAAATCGATTAAGTACTCATTAGCTGCCTGTTTATACACCTCATCCCTATGTTGAAATGATCATAATGGCCAGTTGGAATATCCTTCATCTCGTTTCTCTTCATTTTTACCACTACTACTACCTTCACTATTTTGGCACCATGAACAACAAAATGTTAAATTATTATTCATATTGTTATTACAGCGGTATGAAGTATCTGGCAGTGAACTTCCAGATTGTTCCAGGAATGATTTTATTGCTGCTTGCATGACTTAACTTGTCCACAACCGCACTATGACCAAACACTATTTACGAAATGAGCATGTTTACATGTGGTTGGAGGCACTAAATGTTATGTCTGTTGTTTCTACGATTGCACCTAGACTACTCATGAACACATCCATTGTATTTAGCATCGTTTTAAATTCTTCAATCGGATTTTCTTCTTCTTTGAAATACTCGTGAAAGCGCTGAGGTAATACACATTTAAACTCCTCCGTTCACCATACTTCGTATTAATTACTGTCACAGTAATAACTTTGTATTTTTTCGATATCTCCAGGTCAATCGCATCTTTATAGAGTTTGCAATAGTTGCTTTGGTTTAACCTTGCTAATTTTACGTTTAACAACTTATTGACCGACTGATACACTGCGACTTAGATGTCCTTGACCTTGAAGCGTCGGCTGAATTGCTTGAACATCGCCTATGTTTGTGAAAATTGACCTAGATAACAATCAACTTTTAGGAATTATGACCCTAACTCGGCCAGAACAATGGATGGCCTTAGCTCTTTTCTTAGGGGTGTGACCTTGAAATGGGGGGAGACTGCTGCCTGTGTTGCAAAACAGATCCCCTGTTTTGGGAAACGGCTCCCCTATTTTTGGAAACCGCTATCTGTCTTTGTGAACCGGATCCGGTTCTTAGCAAAACTACCTCATCCTGGTGGTGCAAGACAGTAGTATGAGTCCACGTAAGCATAATCCTTTTATTACAATTTAGTCAATACAAGAACTTTGAATCACCTTTGACCTTGCAAATACGGATGTGAAATATCCTGCGCAAAGCCAGGAGCTTATTTTTGACTTGAACCGCAAAGGTCAATGAACTCTTCGGGGGGGGGCGTGACCTTTAAACTGATGACCTTGAAAAGGTTAATGAACTTTGGTCTACCAGCATAGACAAAATCAGCAATACGAATGGACAACGCGACTCAAGAGTTCAGTAAATAAAATAAATAAAATTCAAATTATTTCAAACTCAGTTTATTGTATGGAAAGTATTGACTAGTATGAATGGTAATCTTTATAACAATTTCGTTCCCTTCAAATACAAAGGTAAACTTTATACTTCGGACATATAGAATTTTACAGCCCGGTAATTTACAACGGGTTGCTCCTTTTTTATCATCAAAAACTGGAAGATGATTTTTACCATCCAGACCTACATCTTAAATTGGCCTGTTCTCCACTGCTATACGTCTACAGACAAATGAGTCGCTCATTGGTGATGATATTGAGGATCGAGGGCGTCCTTTCTTCTTTGCAGAAGCTTCATTGCAAAATATTAGGGCTTTTGTTATGTAATCTCGAAAATGTATCAGGTCCAAAATGTTCTTCTGTGCAATACCAGATTCCGAGGCATTACGCCTGTATTCTAACCAACTATTGGTACAAGCGAGGTCAATGGCGTGGGTATACATTCGAATAGTTCATTTTCGGGATCTTATGAAAGTTCTACAAATTGTTACAAGAAAGTCTGACTTATCTACGCCACGAGGGAAGTGTATTCTTTCCATCATAATGTGAATACCAACAAATACCTTCAATTCCTCTACAGTCATTGGTGTAAATGTGCGTTTTGTTGCACTGCATAAAGATTTGTCATTTCCATCATACATGTGTACATGGTGTTAGTGAAATACTTAGCAAAATAAGAAATTGGAGTACCCAGGCTAATTATAATAGTGGGCTTAGGTTCATACCATTGTATGGGGAGAGTTACATATCTGACATGTTTTCTCCAGCTAACATCTTTATGAGTCAAATTATTGATTTGATAATATGCTCGAACAGCTACCTTCGACTTCTTTTCAGTTGGCTGCACAATCGAACCTGAAGTAGATACGCTATTATTTGAAGGTGGCCCAATTGTTCTACTAACATCCTCATTTTCATTATTCAATTGTAACTCTATAATTTTTTCCTCTTCATTGCAATCATCTTTTACAAATATTACTCAATAAGCCAGTGTCTTTGAAATATTTCATTTTATTGTTACAACTTTCCACGAATAAAAAAGATGCGGCAATATCAAAGGGGGTGATTGCCCAGGTCATTTTACACAATAAAGTTACCGTTACCGATTTACAGCGTGTTGAAGTTTAAGTTAAAAAACAGTCAAAATTAGATTTTTCCAAAACGGCTTGAGATATCATAATGAAATTTTACGCGTGTCAATAGCTGTGGGAGACGCATACTTTGCAATACAACACGATGTTTCAGTCGTACCATTGATGCGCGTATTGGCACGTCACGAATGCCGAGATGACCGACATGCAATACATTTATGGATTTGCTGATGGGAATGCATTAGAAGCTAGGCGGTTGTATACTGAAAGATTTCCGGGTCGTATTGCTCCTGACAGAAAAACTTTCGAATGTATTCATCGGCGCCTTTATGAAACAGGCACATTAAGACGAAATGGAGGAGCAGGAAGGCCAAGGACAGCAAGAACGGTAGAGCTGGAAGAGGATGTGCTGGACATGATTGAAGAAGATCGAGGTACTTCTACTCGAAAAATTGCTGACGCTTTGGATGTAAGTAATGTGACTATTTGGCACATTCTTAAGGAAAATTTGTTATATCCATTCCATATACAACGCGTTAAAGCACTTCTTCCTGCTGATTTTCCTCCTCTCATTGCATTCTGTCAATGGCTTTTGCACAAAATGGTTCAAATCCCTCAACTCCTGATGTTGATTCTGTTCACCGATGAAGCGAGTTTTTCAAGAAATGCAATACGGAATTTCCAAAATAACCATGTATGGTGTGAAGAAAATCCAAATGAAATTGTTGAAGATCGTTTTCAACATCAGTTTTCTTTGAACGTTTGGACTGGGATTGTGGGTGACTGCCTAATTGGACCGGTATTACTACCCGGGAGACTTGTATCGCAACTTTTTGGAAAACACGCTTCCTGTATTTCTGGAGGACGTACCATTAGCAATTAGAGATGCAATGTGGAATATGCACGATGGCGCACCAGCCCACTTAGTCAAGTAGCTCGTGATTTCTTAACACAAGCATACGGAAGTCGTTGGATTGGCCAGGGTGGACTTCACTTATGGCCTGCACGATCCCCGGACTTAAATCCCCTTGATTTTTTCCTGTGGGGCCATTTGAAGTCTTTGGTGTACGCTACTCCATTGGAAAATGTAGAAGATAAGAAATCGAATCAATTAAAACAGATCCTGGTGTTTTTGAGAGAGTTCACCAGTCAGTGAGAAGATTGGATTCTTGCATCCGAGCTGGAACAGCTTTTGTAATTTTTGGTTGGTAAAATTTTTGGTTTGGTGAAATATCTGTTTTTGCCCTTGAATGAAACCCTTGATTTTTAAAACTTTTTTTCTGTAATAAATGGACATGCACTAAAATGTTTTTTAACTCAAAAACGGTACGTCGTACGATGAAAAGTCAAGAGAGCTTTTTTCTTCACAATTGAACTAAAAAATATTTTTTATTTTCAGAGAAATCAGCGGCATCCTACTTTTTTCTTGAAAAATAGCCTGTGACATGCCAATAAGCGCGCCAATGGTACGACTGAAACATCGTGTTGTATTGCAAAGTATGCGCCTCCCACAGCTATTGACACGCGTAAAATTTGATTGTGATATCTCAAGCCGTTTTGGAAAAATCTAATATTGACTGTTTTTTCAAATTAAACTTCAACACGCAGTAGATAGGTAACAAAGCGTTTGCGGACCTATGTTTATGGGAACTTTATTGTATAAAATGAACTGGGAAATCACCCCCTTTAATATTTCCGCATATTTTTTAAACACCCTGTATATTGAAGAAAAGTTTATACTATTTACCCAAACTATTGTGAATGCTGCATCTGTGGCATTTCCTGTTAGGGAACATACAATAAAACCAAATAAAATTACACCTGTAGAATGGTTTAGTGACGAATGATCAAATTATGGAAAATTGGTAAACACTATACGATGTCAACAAAACATTCCTCTTGGAGAAAAATAAAAGGTTATATAAAAAATATAGATGCAAAATAAAGTACGCAAAAAGAAATGCAAACAGTACCTGTACTAAAAATTCATTAAATAATAAAAAAAAAAAAATGTTGGAAGATAATAAATAAATACACTAATATAGACTCACTTACTGAAACAAGCAGTATTACTGCAAACAACTTTTGGTAATTCTTTGCTAACATACCTTCTGAAATTATGAACAATTTACCTCAGACAAATCTAGATTTTAAGCAATTCATGAGCCCAATTACTGATGTTACTGATTTTAATTCACTGGAAATATCAATAAATAACGTTGGAGATGTTATAAACAGTTTGATGAATAGAAAAGTGTGTGACATTTTTGGCTCAAATTCAACCATGGTTAAAAGCGTTATTAATCTAATAACCATTCCTCTTCTTAAATTAATTAATATGTCCATAAGAGAGAGAATCTTTCCATCTATTTGGAAAAAGACTTGGGTAATTCCGGTACCTAAAAACGGCCACAATTCAAGCGTCAGTAACCATAAACCTATCATACCTATATTAGGTAAAATGTACAAAATATGCACAAATAAAAAAAATTACTCAACAGTTTGAGAATAAGAATTTGTTTAATTCAAAACAATATGCACGCCATACTTGAACCTATTAATAATTTAAGTAAGGCGTTCGAAGCAAAGGTGTATACGGGTACTCTCTTATGTGACGCGCAGAAGGCGTTTGACTGCGTACCCTGGGAAATCCTGCTGCAAAAGTTAGTACACTAGAAATTTGCTAGTTAATTAGATGTCATCTCAGTTAGTATGGAACACGTCTTTTCCAGAATAAACGAATGGTTCCTAGCTAATCGTTTAAGTTTGAATGAAAACAAATTAACAAAAATGTATTTTGCTTTAAGAGGTACTAATCCAGATCAAAAGTTAAATGGAATGTTTCTGTGCCTAAACTTAGACCTAAACTCAACTGGAACCACCATATCAATACTGTTGCACCCAATGTTGCAAAGCATATTTATATACTTCGCAACATTTCAAACATTATTGATCGAAAAGTTTCGTTAATGGCGTTCCATGCACAAGTGATGTCACGTATTACCTATGGTGCGCTGGCGTGGGGTCACTGTAATGCAGCTAGATGTTTATTTTCATTGCAAAAGAAAGCGCTTAGGATTGTAGCAGGGCTAAAGTACCGTGACTACTGTCATGAATCTTTTATTAAACTTAAAGTTTCAACTCTACCAATTATTTATATGTATGAGTCTATATTGTTTATTCTTAAAAAATTTAATAAATATAGCACAGCTGAGTCTATACATACTTACCGTACCAGAAAGTGTGATAATTTGGTAGTGCCATTCAACCGAATAAACAAAACACGTACTGTTGCTAATTACTATGGTCCTAAATTTATAAACATGTTGCCGAATGAAGTAAAACTACTACCTCTTAAAAAACTGAGACATGTCTTAAAAAATTTTCTCATAAATTCAACAATTTATAATATAAATGACTATCTTAGGTTAGATTTTAAATTAACAAGCTTTAGTTATTAAATGTTGTTTTCATTGACTTGTGTAACAAATTGTAAGATTTGACTTCACTAATCTATCTATCTATCTGTCAATCGTATTTAATACAGTAATAGAATCTGAAAACTTAAGATCCGAGCCATTCGTACTTCAAGGATATGCATGTCACTGTGGGATTGAAATTGCCATTTCATCTTTAATACCTTGATTTGAGATGAATTACAATTAAGAAACTATCGCCTACAATACTTCGGGTTAGTTGTTGAAGAATGACATCATTTATGTATAAGAAAAATGTGTGGGAGCTATCACTGATCCCTGTGGCACGCCCGCGTTGATTCCAACTTCTTTTCTTCTTTTGAAAGGAAACTATCAACTACGACACGTATTCGTCTTTCGTCCAGAAAACTACAAACCCTATTCACGAGCGTATCAGTTAACCCAAACGAGGTGGCTGTGGTAAGAAACATTTATACCTTAGTCAAATGATTTTGAAATATCTAAAGCGACGACAACTTTTAGGTAAAATTGAGCTGATGGCAATTGACTGGTAGCCTTTGTCGCGTTTTTTTGCGAATAGGTTGAAGGTTGTCTAACTTACGTGATGAAATAAATTCCCCAGAAGACATAAATATTGAATAGAGATTAGACAGGTCTGTAATACTTTTGGGGGAATATTTCAGTAAGACAATAGCTGAGATACCGACTGGGCCAGTTGCCTTATTCGAATCATGCCTACTGATGGTTTTTGGAACTTGTATCAAAAATGAATTAGTTTTATATGGTATGAAGAAGAGTTGATTACTGACATACCTTTTCTAGATTCATAACAGACGGGTTGCATGCAATTAAATCCAAAACTAGATTGGATTTGTCTACAAAGCAAATCACTAAAGGCTCGTCAAGAAATGTTATAGGGGGAAATGAAGATATAAGCGTGTGTTAGTTTTTTGTGTTTTCGTTGTTGGAACAACATTTTAGCTTTAGTGCTAATATTTTTCGGACCAATTTTTTACATTTTTTCCTTTTTAGGAGAATGTTTACATGGTGGCGTAAATAATAATTTTAGTAGATATTTTACCTGAAAATTAAAAAAAAATGTAAAACTTCTAAATTTGAAGGAGGTTAATTTATCTTTGTGGATGACAACGATTTCTTTAATGCACTATTTAACGAGACACTTTAACGCCTTTACAAAGATGTATCAATACTCAATTAGCTTATTCCTGGAGAAGTAGTTTATAACAGCATGAGTTTTATGTCCAGAATTTTTTATTCTACAAACGGAAGTCATACTGGTTATTAATTTTAGATTCTCAATCCGATAGGGAGATTACAGCAAGCGTGACAGGAAGAATAAGATTAGTATAGATTAAGCATAAGGAAAGGGTGACTGGCATCCCTTACCGAGTCTAGAAAATCAGAGAACCAATATTATGGAGCTCACGGTAATGATTGAGTCTTCCCTGCTCGCATGGGGTACACATTCTTGACACTTCGTAGATTGAAGTTGAGTAAACTGATTGTGTGGACAGAGAAGCCATATCAGGCGAAACTAATGCTAAGGTATATTTCAAAATACAAGCCGATATTAATGTATCAAAAAAGGAACCTTGTTTAAAAATACACATTTGCAAAGGACATAAACTTGTTAATCAAACCTTTCCAATTCAGATATGGAAAATAACATCGGGAATATGGCCTCCTGTAGTTTCCTGGCATGTCAAACATCTCTTCCTTAAATTGTTAATTTCTGCTTCATAAACTTGCATTTTGATTTCGCCTGTAACTTATCGAGTTTCTTCCTTTAACTTGCGGCCATGTCGGGTATTATTGACGTAAACTAATGAATTGACATAATACCAAAGAAAAAAATCGAACGCGGTTAAAGCACACGACCTTGGTGGGTATTGCTGATCAGTACAGAGGCAGATGCGCCAATCGGAAAATTTCTCAAAGAGCTACGGAATTATTTTGCTAGAAGAGTAAAGCATGTCGCTGTTTTGCTGAAACCATAACCGCTGAGTGTCTATTGCATCGAAATGAGTCCACAAAGAATACTTTATCATCGTACGGTATCGGTCTCCATTAACTGTCACTTTTTGTCGTACTTCATCTTAAAGTAAGGACCGTCCAAAATCTACACCAAACCGCCACTCGTTTCGGATGCTATTCATTTAAATGGAAGTGTGTCACGTGGTTCAAGAAGGTTTTCCTCGCAATTGTCTCTCAAAAACCAACAAGCAAAATCTGGTCTCTTCTGCTTCTCGAGTACTTTAGGATGCTAAGTTAATTGGAAGTTGGAGGGGTGGTAATGAAGGTCACGTAAAAGAATTTGCTGCAAACAAGAATAGCGTGTTTCCAATTGTTGGGATCTACGTCAAACCGATTTCAGTGGACCGATATTGACACTGTTACGAACCAACATAATGTTTTCAGCAGACGGACCAGAACGAGGACACCTAAAACTTTAATATTAACTGTTGATCCTGTTTCATTAAACTCTTTCACAAGTCTGCGCCCTGTTATTCATTTGGTGCGTTTTCACAACCAAGAATAGCACAAAGTTGTCAGTTTTGACAAAATGTTCTCCGCTTTGATAAAACGTTTTCACAATTTAGACACGTTGCTAAATTGCAATGCGTTTCGTTATGACACCCACAGAATGAAATCTAAATGGAAGCAGATGTTATCCGAATAAAAAATAGTGTTGCTAAGCAACAAACGACAAAATGGCGAGCGATTCAAGGAAACTACCAAATCAGAAATGACGTTTATTTACGGGGTATTGCTAATTTTTGTTTAGCATACTATTTAAAGAAACCATTATCTTACGACCACTATGGAACAGCACAACCAAAAGATCTCTTGCAGCTGAGTATTCTGCTTCTCCAGGTAATGGTTCTTACTTCATTTTTCTAACGCATGTTTATAAATCTCACTGCAGAGATCTCACAAATTATAAATGTTACTTCTAAATATCTGTTTTAGAACAACACACGGCCTTCCAACACACAAAGTGGAAATTTAAAAATGGAACAATTTAATTTCGTTCTCTAGATTATTTTCGTGTTGAGTATCGTTTTCACAACGCTTAAAATTCTAGCGATTCCTTTTTTATGATAGACTAATTTAGATTTATGTAATTGGAAAAGGTACAGATTTGACAATGGCGAATTCTGAATAAGGTAATAATTAATTA